>CM070097.1:19869026-19999026 GCA_036178185.1 Liparis tanakae | reverse complement strand
TCTTTTTTACTTACTACTCAGGAGCTGTACACATACTGTGACGAGTACATTCTGTGGAAGTCCCCTTTAAAACCTATATGTTAACCCTCCTGTTACCTTCAAATGTACTAACATCGTTTACCCCTGGGGGCAATTCGACCCCAGCGATTAAAACATAGAGAAAATTATTAGAATTAATATTGTTTCCCAAGTTTAAGTGGGAGGTACTTTATGTTTGTTTGTTGATTACCTAAATATCCCTTTAAATAAATAAAAAAGTTGATATTTCTTATATATTTGACAGTGAAAAACAGCCTGGGGTCAAATTGTACAGGACATTAACATTTTTAACAGTTTAAACAATTTTATGTTCACCCAGTTGTCCCCAATTAATTAGGAAAACTCATGAATTATGATTTTTTTTTAAATGATGTCAATCATTATTTTAGAGACGTTAAACACTGAATGGAGTCAAATTAACCCCAAAGGTAATAAAAGGGTTAAAACTGATATTCCCCTCCTGAACAGGCCCTCAAATAAACATCCTCCTCCATCCTCTTCTGTATTTTATTTTTATTAAATTCCGACACACTTGCCGAACAAGGCTCTGCAGTGGCGATGCCTGGAGGAGGAAGAACACCCCTCCGTGGGTCTGCTCCGACACCAACAAGGGGAGCTCTGACCGGGGCCTGCTGGGCTGGACGAGCCCCGGCCACAGCTATGCGCTTGTTTACTCAGCCTACCTGCCAGGGGCTAAATACAGACCGGGATGCAGCTTTCCCTGGAATTAAGATGGGAATGCAAACTTTGCCTTGGGAAGACGACTCTCAGATGTATATTTAAGTTTAATAAAACAAACCCAGGCAATGTTTTTTTTTGCACTTCTGCTAATAGGTTAGGATGTGATGATTTTTATTTTTTTCGAGCATATTTCTATTTGGAATGAGTTCATGTGCAAAAAGTCGACAGACAAAAAAGCAAAAAAAAGAGAGAAACTCCCCTTCTTTCACATAGAATTCATTTTCACAAAACCGTGAGCCTAACTCACGCACACACTATCACAATAAATACTTCAATGCACTGACATACATAAATAAATGCCATCCGCAGACGTTCTATTGCAGGTGCTTTCGATTGAATCGGCCGAGTTCAGCTTCACAGTCGGCACACACACACACACACACACACACAGCCCCCGGTGCGAGAGGAGAACCCGCTCCTCGAGAGTGTGATCACTTTAATTCATTGGCTCATTAGTCCTGGGAGGAATGGGAGTGTAGTCGGCATGGCGGGAACGCCGGGAAGGCACATCGGGCGTTACAGACATGAGAGCAGAGATCGGCCCAACGAGTCACTTGTGTGTGAGGAATGGTAATGGAGGTGAATACTAAATAAATACTGACTTCTCAGTGAATCGAAGGGATCGCTTTGTAAAGATGCATCTTCAAACACATTTTTGGAGAAAGACACGTCTGCGTTCTGTTCGGATGAAGAAAAAAAAAAAAGGCATTTGGTGTTTTTGCCGTAGTCCCAAGTGATGAAAAATAGTGCGTGGCAATCCAAAAAAAGTGCAAAGTGATCATCCCTGGTCACTCCTCTCGTCTCCGCCCCCCCCCCCCCTCACCGCGTCCTGAGGTACTCCGGCGTGGAGTAGTTGAAGAGCAGGAAGTCCATGCGGTACAGGTTGAACAGCTTCTTCTGGTAGAACGGGCTGATGTGCTTGAAGAAGCGCGCCGCCATGTCGCCGTCGGTCCTGGTGCTCTTGCCCGACGTCGGGAAGCGGAGCGCCTCCTCCACGCCGGCCAGCCGCAGCACGGCCCGCGCGTCCGGCTCCAGCGTCTCGTACTTGCCCACCACGTCGTAGTGGATCATGCACGGGTGGCACAGCGAGTGCACGCGCTCCCAGTGCTCGTTGAAGGGCTCCTCGCGCTGCGTGCGCGGGTCCACCAGGTACTGCACGAACTCGGGGAAGGAGACGTCGTCGCCCTTCTCCAGCGCGCCGGGCTCCGGGTCGGGCCGGTTCCGCCGGACGATCTTGGTGCCGTAGCGCTTGTGGAACGCCGTGTTGTAGCTGCGGGTGAACTTGTTGCGGTAGGCCGACACCAGGCGCTCGAAGGGCTCCCGCACGAACACGAACTTCAGGTAGCCGCGCAGACGCCGGTTGATCTCGGGCACCGAGAACTCCGACAGCGTGCGCAGGTGACCCGCCACGTGCGCCTCGTTGGCCGGGATGTCCAGGGGGTTGACGTAGCGGCCGTCGCTGGTGAGCACCATCAGGACGCGCTTCCAGTTGGTGCAGGCTACCTGGGGGTGGGGGAGGGGGGGGGGGGGGGTGAGGAAGGTTCTCCATCGAGCCCAAAATACGCAATCCTACAAAGAACTGGTGTTTTTAATCACTGCATCTTAACAGTCTAGTGTATAAATACATCAACGGAACTAGAAGGGGCACTCGGTAGAGCGCATACCTTCACATATCACAAGATTGGGCATTGCATTATGAACATTTTGGCATTAGTTGCATGCCAATTGGAAAGAAGATTTTTTAAAAATATATATTTGTTCATATGCATATCTTTCATCTTCTATTGTTATTGTTTTCTTCTCTGTTGAGGAACAGTCAATAACACTTAACAACAAAATGCTAGTGATATCTCTATGCCTATACGTTATTTTGTTTGTACCTTTGTTCTGTCTTGTGTTTGTTTGTGCATTGTGGAAAAGACAACAATAAAAATATTTGTCAAAAAAAAGAGAACATTTTTACCTTTTCATGACCTTGACCTTTGACCCGATCAATCCCAAAATCGAATCAAGTGGTCCCAGGATAATACCCAATCATCCCACCAAATTTCATGCGATCGGTTTTAATACTTTTTGAGTTATGCGAGTAACATGAATACAAATAAATACATAAATAAATAAATACACGCCGATTAAAACATAACCAATGCGAAGGTAATGAGAAGAATATCTCGCAGTCTTGCTGTAACCTCGACCCCCTCCTTGTCAATAGGAATTATGATTCCCCCCCCCACCCCCCGGAGAGGCGCTCCTCACAATTTGATTTTGAAAGCTTCCCGTCTCGACTCTCAAGCGACGCTTCTGAATTCTCATCCCGACCAACCTTGGGCACGTAGCAGTAGATGAGGCCGTGTTTGTCGTCCACGATCAGGTGTTTGAGGTCCTCGGGCGACAGCACCTGGCGCTTCCTCGTGTGGCTCAGACACGCCTGCTCCAGCAGCTCCCTGCGACCTTGGAGGGACCTCTGAGCCGCCAACTCGCCCTAACATCAGGAACATCACGACCTTTCAGTGATATTCACAGGAATGTACGGCACAACGACAGAGCTCAGCCAATATACATTGTGTGTGTGCGTGTGTGTGTGTGAGTGTGTGTGTGTTCACCTGGTCTCCATTGTAGAGGGTCTGCAGTGGACTCCTCCTGCTCTTCCCGGGTGTGCTTTCCGTCCCCACAGCTGGTTCTACGGTTAGAAAGCGTCTCTATCTTTACATCTTTTTACTGTTCAGGACTTATGTGACATGAACTTTGTCACCACTGATACAATCTGACCACATTTAAACAGAATGCACGCAGTGTAGTGAGGGACACCTTTGGACTGGAGGCTTGCCGTAAACTCTAGAGACGTGTATCGGGTCAGCCCTCTTCTGGTCGGCCTGTCATGACGTGATCCTCTCTCCTCTCGTTTATAGATTCCATAGGAACAGAGTGTTCCTGCCAAACTCTTACATAACTCCCATTTCTTCTTTCGGGTCTCTCTCTCTCTCTGCAACACTCTTCTGATTTCCTTTTTTTAAACGTTATCTGGATCGACTTAATTTGACGCTGACCCTTTTTTTGAACGTATCCACATCAAATTGAAAGGAGGAAACGGGGGAGGAAAAATAAAAATATATAGTTTTTTTAGAACAATGACAATGAGGCGCCGCTTATTGTCTGGAGGGGAAGAGCAACGCCTGGCTGCACAACACGCATACGTAATAACGGGAGCTGCTGGAGGCTCCGAAAGATTAAGTTGGAGACCGTGTTCCAGGCTCTCCTCCCTCCTCCAGCCTCTGTAAACACATCTGCCTTCTGCTTCCATCCCCCACTCCCCTCCCCCACATCGCCTGCTCCCACCCAGGCCTGGTGATGGCGGTCGGCGTTTGGGGTCCACAGCTGATGACACCCAGTGAGAAAAAAGGGATTTTTTTGGGGGGGGGGGGGGTTATTTTGCACACGTGTTGCACAACGCTGCGGCGGAGAGATTTATCCATGTCGACGGGATGGAATCCACTTGGAAAACACTCTAATTGTTCAGCGTTTTGAAACGGCACCCACGTGTCATACGTCCCTTTGTCAACGTGGTACTCTGGTCTCGTGAAAAAAAAAATACAAACCGCACTTTTTTTTTTTTCTTCTGTCATTTTGAGGAAACAGAAAACCCCAAAAAAGGAGAACAGCAGCTGTGACCGGGCGACTGCTGCACATATAATAAAACGTGCGGTAGAGGAGGTTTCTGAGATTGGGAGACTGAGACTGCCGTGATGCAGCCTCTCTCCGTCCTTCCTCTCAGGCTTCAACCATAATCCTCAACTTCCTCTTGGCGCATGTGCGCTACACCGTCCGGTCACGCAGAGATGGAAGTCCTGCTGGACCCTGTTGAAAGCGTTCGCTGAATATCAGGGGAGGGGCTGAGCTGGTGGTGCCTACTGCGTGCACACAGGGAGCGAAGAAAGGGAAAAGGTTTGACGCTGACCCTTTAACTAACTGGATAACTAACTGGATATAACTGGAACGCCAGTTATCGGCAATGGACAATAGTTTGATTTAAAGAATAAATATTCACATACATGTTTATTCTTTTAATCAAACTGTGTAAATTAATAAAACTCATTTCTATGACTTTAAACCAAATTTCCATGACCAAATATTTTGTAAAAACTCGGTGTATACACGAGTAAATACCGGCTTAAATGACACGAATGAATGAAAGACAATAGTTTGATTTAAAGAATAAATATTCACATACATGTTTATTCTTTTAATCAAACTGTGTAAATTAATAAAACTCATTTCTATGACTTTAAACCAAATTTCCATGACCAAATATTTTGTAAAAACTCGGTGTTTACACGAGTAAATACCGGCTTAAATGACACGAATGAATGAAAGACAATAGTTTGATTTAAAGAATAAATATTCACATAACTCTTTATTCTTTTAATCAAACTGTATAAATGACTTTTTCAAAACTTTCCAGATAAAACATATTTTTTAGGGACTTTTCCATATCTGGAAATAACCCTTTTTTTATTCCAGGACTTTTCCAGGTGTTCCATGACCTACGAACCCTGAGCTTCAAACTCGCCGTGCTCTACTTAACCCTCAAGCGTCGGTTTTTGCCACGGCAGGGTGGGCTCGTCAACGCGGGCTCGTTACCCGTAGCGTCTTTTCAGAATAAACTTCACAGGAAGTTTAGGTTCCGGCAACGAATTAGTTATCCGTAGAAAAAGAGAGTGGCTGAAGTTGTGTCTGGATTTCTTCCTTCGTGATAGATACTGACTAATCTCTAAACCTGTTGCATATAAACTTGATCTTAAACTTAAGACCACAACCTCCCTCCACATCTGTCTTTCCCAACTCCTGAACCAACACATTGACATATTATTTACACCATCACATGCTGCCTCCGTCCTCTCCCTCTTTACATATTCCTCGTCCCTCAGTGTGACCCCGGCTCCGGTCCAAGCCGGTTACTTTAAGGAATGTGGAGGTTCTTGCCCTCTGGTCACTTCTCTTATCGTTATTTTGTCTAAGCGTCTCGGCTCTCGCTCTGCAGTCTCCTCTCCGCCGGTTAACAGCACAAGGCCGCTGAGTCTGTGTACCTCGTCTCAGGGAGAGAGCCGTGTGTGCGCTCCAGGTCATCTGTGCAGTTGTAGTTTAAGCCAAATATAAAACTATGACCAGGTATTACTAACACTTTACTCTTTATCCACCACATTGACCTTAACTTGGCAAAAAAAGTCAAGTCCACGACTACTACCAACTATCCATACACTCATACTCATTGCTTGTGTTGTAACTCTGTAATAATTCCTTCTGGTCACATGACATATATGCTTCTGTCCATCCTGGAGTGGGATTCTCCTCTGTTGCTCTCCTGAAGGTTTCTTCACTTTCTTCCCCTGTGAAAGTCTTTTTTTCTATTTTTTGGGAGTTGTTCCTGATCCGATGTGAGGTCAAAGGTCAGGGATGTCGTATGTTTACAGACTGAAAAGCCCTCTGAGGCAAATTTGTAATTTGCGATATTGAAATATACCAAATAAACTGAATTGAATTGAAAAGTGACCTAGTTTTATATCTACGTGTTTAACCCGTCCACCGCTCCTCCCACACACACACACACACACACACACACACACACACACACACACACACGTTCCGTTTTAGGTGACGCTACGGGTGTAAAATGACTCTCCCGAATGTTTCGACATTTCTTCATCACCCTGTCATAAACTGTGACACACACGCACGCACACAGACACACACACACGCACACAGACACACACACACACACACACACACACACACACACACTAACAAACACACTAACACACGCATAGTTCTGTCTTATTCATACTCTCTATTCCACACAAGATAACGTATGTATATGTTTTGTACAGCACTCTAGAGTCAGAGTTACAGTCCTGGATGTCATTTTGAGGAAAGAGGAAGAGGAACGGTTCCCTGAGGTCACAGAAGCGGCACAAAGTAGACCAGAAGTTGCAAAAATTTAAAAAATCTGACAGGTCGTCAAATTCTAAGTAGACATGAATAAAACGGATGAATTGTCAAAGCTCTCAGTAAAAAGCCGTGCGGTTCACATCTCAACGAGCTCAGCTTCCTCAGGAAGCTGGAATGTAGGTCAACACACACTTGGAGCCTCTGCTCATATTCATGGTTTTACTGAACAAGAACCTGCAGAAGGACTCGGTAGAGCGCATACCTTCTCATATCACAAGATTTGGAGAAATTGACCGAGCTATGGTAAAAAGAAGATTTTGAACTTTTCATGACCTTGACCTTTGACCCGATCGATACCAAAATCTAATCAGATGGTCCCCGGATAATAACCAATCATCCCACCAAATGTCATGCGATTCGGTTTAATACTTTTTGACTTATGCGAGTAACACGCATACAAATTAATAAATAAATGCACGCCGATCAAAACATAACCTTCCGCATTTTCAATGCGAAGGTAACAAATGACATCATCAACAAGGGGCAGTAGTTTACTAATCACTGTCTATAACGCCTCCTGGGAATCTACGGGCCAAACGGGAACAATGGAAGAAGAGCTGAAGAAGAAGAGGAGAGGATAAATCCAGAAACACTTGGAGAAGGAAGGGGGAAGAAATGTCCCCAGGGACAGGGTGGAACATCTTCAACCATGGCTAAAGTCCCGCAATGAATACAAAAATAAAAATGTCCATAATAATCAGTGGCATATGTCAATAACAACAGGGTTGATTCTGCTGCAGTAGAATGGGACAGCAGCAACACTTCCCTCCGAATTGACATGCGAAGCATCCGCCACCTTTCCGATCTTCACACGAGCGAAGAGTTTCTAAACTTTTGTCGCACAAAGAGGCAAAGTGTATAGACAATGATCGAAGAACGCAACGACTACGACTTGATCTTCTTCAAAACCGGCTTTAATTCCTCTAATTGTCTGCAGCAGAAAGACACAGACAACTGGGCTGGTGGGGTTTAACGAGAGAATGCCACACGGTTTTGATGAAGACGTTTTTATAACTAATACTTGCAGTATGACCGTGGGCATGTTTGGGCCATCCCACCACATTGACCCAGACTGCCGTGTCAACGGTGAACGGACGGGGCAGACGTTCTCGAAGAAGAAGAAGAAGAAGAAGAAGAAGAAGAAGAAGAAGAAGAAGAAGAAGAAGAAGAAGAAGAAGAAGAAGAAGCCTCTGAATTTGGTCACGCCCTTTCATTCGCCGAGACCAAAGCACACGGTTCTTTCACATTTTGACCGATGGATTTCCATGACTTTTCCACGATTTTAAACCAAATTTCCATGACTAAATTGAAATCTCGGTAAAACATATTCATTATTTCAAACTCGGCGTAAATAAACGTGAAAATAAAAAAATTGCGATGAATTTTCCAAAACTTTGATGATTTAAGTTTTTTCCATGGCTTTTCCAGGCCTGGAAATTAACATTTTAAATTTCCGGGACTTTTCCAGGTTTTCCATGACTGTACGAACCCTGAAAGCACATTCACATCCGCCTCAGTTCTGCCACGTCTAGCGCTATACTTTGCTAATGTCAACAGGCTAAGCTAAGACGGTGACCATAATGAATATAATAGCAGCTAAACGGCGCCCGTTAACGTTGTGATTTCTAGAATGCCGATGCTAGAAATAGTCTCAGAGCGCCACGCAGTCGACATAATTATGGACGCGACCTCTCGATGTGAGAGTGTACATGTGTCTTAATCCGTCTGCAGTAGAGGGGCGGAGCTTGTGCTTGTATCTTGCTTCGTTAAAAAAAAGAAGAAAAGAAGACGTTTTCTTGGAACCTGCCGCTTGATTTGTAGGTCTGCACCTCTATAAACGTTACTACTACGCCGTTAAATCATTCTACTGATCCCTTTTCCTCCATTCAAAAATAGCCTATAAAAGGTCTTTGTGTCTAATGGCACCACGAGACATCAGTCGCCTGTATGTCCTCTTCCATTAACAGTGCTATCTTTTATCGTGTATAAAAGTTAAACTCAGGAATGCTTCTCCTGGAGGGATGAGCCGTCGGCTTTAAGTCGCTCGACAACCGTACAATCTTTTCTCTGTTCGACGGAAAGTCTACATCACTCATTATAAACCACATTTTTTTTCTTTTTCTCGTGTCGTGCGTTTCCTCACATGCACCAGAGAAAAACTCACTTCCTCTCAGACCCAGGAAGTGACACAATGGTGACAGTTATAGCAGAGCGATAACATTTTTAAAAAAAAGGCCCCTAGTCGTACTGCGCACTCAAGCAGGCTCATTTTGGACTCGAGTTTGGTAAGTTTAACAGCCTGTGAGGGGGGTGTGAATCATTTTTCCTGTACCCATTAGTCCGGAGACGGCTGGGTAGAGTATGGGCCTCGCCGGATTAGTTTAGCCTCCATCTCGACTCACCTACCTCTCCTCCTGAGCCGGTCCGCTTTTGGTGGCGTTAGGCTGGTCTGGTTGGATGGTCGTGGGCGGCCATCGACTCAAAGTCCTATAACACTTTATCCATTCCTTCTCCGATGTTCATCAGTGTATCTCTGTCCCATGCCACACCCTCTACAGTAGTATACACCAAAGGACAACAACTTTAAACAAAAATCGTAGCCAAGTTCGTGGATCTACACACACTGTCCCTTTAAGGGCTGTTTCTGCTTCTTCTTTGGAGACAAACAGGGTTCCATTAAGCCTGAATACTGGTCTGAATCATTATAAACAGACAAACTGTTCCTTCACTGTGTGTGTATGTGGGCCCAATATAACCAAACGTCTTGTTAATCTCTTTTTTTTCTATCACGACAAATCTCTGTCTTTTGCAGTTGGCGGATAAGCTTCCGTCTTTCTAAAAGGAGCGCTTCCCCTCTTCGACCGTGATAAAAAGCACGCGGCAATCGAAACATATTCACATAAAGAGGCGAAGTTCACTTCAATGTACTTGAAACGAACGCTCGGCTTTACGGAGGGCCGCGTGATGGAAGTTTCCGTGCGCCGGAAAGGAAACCACGACGCATTTAGCTTGGAGCCGTGTGCATAAAAGTCGGTTTCAGTGTAAAATGGAAAATGACAGAAATTAGGATGTCGCAAATGAAAAGGACTGTGTGGCAGGAAGAGACGACGAGTGACGGCCCTGCCAGACTTTCGGTGTTTGATTCAGAGGCGTAACACCATCCGCTTGCTAGGAGCTGCACATGGTGGTAATTAGAGCGACGGCACACGGCGACTTTACGATCAGAGATACAGTTTATACTTTATGGAGGGGTTGGCAGTTCCTTTTGGTCTCACTCCGGGGCTTCTGCCACGCTAACTGAGACATTGGGGACATTGGAGACATTGGGGACAAAAAAAAAAAAAAAAATGGACGTCCAGTTTCAGCCTTGTTGTAGAAATTATTTTTCGTCCAAACTAGCACGAATATCACAGGACTATTCAGGTACATGTGTGAACAGGAAGTAGATAAGTGGATTAGTTACAGAAAATACGACAAAATAGGGAGAGGCGAAGGTTGATACCTCTAGAATCTTCCTCTATATTATCAAATAGACCAATTAAGGGGAAATTTAACAACTTACATGTTTCAAACTAAGTTCAGACTGCCATGTGAATGTGGCTTTACTCTCCTTCTGTTCGCTCAAAGGTTTGTCAAACAAAAAAACCCAAATATTCCAGCAACAGTTTCTCATGTTAGACAGTATGAGAGAAGCCAAAAGGGTATAAAGTGATCACAATATATAATCTTTGCTGATTTACAGCGGGAGAGATAGGAATAAATATTTTAGCACCATACATTTTTTTTAAGGGGGGTCAGGCAAGAGTCACACTTTAAATCAAGGATAGTATGTCTGTCTTAGACTTGGTATGTATAATGGGAGTTAACGCTATACATCACCTGTGGGGTTCATGTCATCAATGGCACCACAACAGATGACGGTGATGTCACAGCCAGGTGATCAGTGTTCAGTACCACGGGTGACACGCTGTGTGTGTGAGTGGGTGTTGAGCGAGCGCAATGGTGGGCAAATACGACAGAGGAGACGGTGGGTTTGTGTGCCTCTGGTCGGTTTGAGTAAAACGTGGTGAATTGTGCGCTGGCTGTGTGGGCAGGAGGCATCCGACGTGGCCTCGACGTGGCCTTGACGTGACCTCGACGTGACCTCTGCTCGGGGTCGTGAGGTGGAATCGAGAACTGTCGGGAGAACCGTCCGAGTGGATTCTGCTCGTGTCGAAGGCAAGTAGAAAACAAATCTGTGATATCTGGCAGACACAATCTTCGACCTTCCAGGCATCCGTCCGTGTAAGTCTGTGTGTTGTTTTTCCAAATTCAGTTGCGATACGGGACATTCGAAAACCGAAAACAGTGGCACAGCTGTTAATATTAATCTGATGTTTTGCCGGAACCTAGACACTACGGTCCCTTCAATAAATCAGATTAATCTCAACAGTTGGGTACCCATGTGCCTCACTCAGCGTAAAAGAAGAAGCAACACTTTAACAATACGATATTCAGGCGCCCAGAGAAGAGAAAGTGTTTTCAATTAAGTTGGGAAATGTTGTACGGCAGACAGCGTCCTGAACACAGACTACGCTCATTTAGAAATGATGAGTCTACCAAGTGCAAAACCATAATACCCAAGTCCTGGTTCGGCTCAAGGACAACGTCCGCCATTCAGCTTCTAAGCTGAAAAATGACTGCAAAACTACAAATGGCATTAGACATCATAGAGTGCAACTGCAAGTTTATTTTTTATTTCTTATTTTATTATTCACATGAATGTCTTTTACCTTTCTTTAGTTATTTCATTTTGTATTTAATGCTTATCATTTGGTTGTATTTAGTTTGATTGTTTGGTCCTTCCCTCCCTCCTCATTGGGTCCTACTCTTGGATGGTAGATGTATAAGTATAAACATGTGGGAGGGGATGGTGGGAATGTGGGGCGGGTGTGTATGTTGATATGGATGGATTTGGATGTGTGCTGATTTTATTTTGTTGTAGATATAAATATATCATTTTTTTCTCGATGTCAAGGACTAATCTGTTTTTTGGAAAATGTTAAATAAAAAGTTATTAAAAACATGCTGTACTTCTTTAGTTGAGTACTAGTCCTATTAGCACAAGTGGGGATGTAATTTACCGCGTAAATGCCGACAATATATCCGACTACATCTGGATTAAAACACAGATTAGCACTTCAGTGGCACTTAAATGGCTTTTATTATAGTACTCTTGTAGTTTGACTATGTTGAGGAAATGTTACTTTCTGTATTCTTGTTGTTCTTAGTTTGTACTCTAAGTTGCACGGCATTGCTGGGTCCATGCAGCCACATAAAACTGTCTGAGAATAGAAACTGGGTGTGTATCTCTATTTCTGCTCAAATGATGATGTATCTAATAAGAGAGCCTGACTGGAAATAGCAGAGTCTTAGGAGATTTTACTCAGTATGTATTTTTTTAATTTATTTTTTACATTGGCTTGATGGAAGGTAAGTAAATTATAAATAAAAAAACAATAGGAATGTTTCTAGAGGTTATTTCCCCAAAATGCAGCTGTGAGATAAGCATCGTATTTACTTCTTTCAGTGGAGATACATTTAAAGAAACTCCTGTAAAAGCTTAAAAAAAGCCAAACTTGTAAAATACTTTAACAGGGACAAAAAGGAGGGAACCATCTTTTTCATAAAGAAAGATCCCAAAGTTCGGTCACAGGGTTGACTTCCTTCTGCCCATCGGCTAGAACTACGTCAAATATTCATAACTTCAGATCCGTGCATGAACAGATCCGCCGAGAAGACGATTGATCCTTTTAATGAGGGGCGAGTCGGCCCAAACAGCTGGAATCGAAACTCAAAGTCGAAACTCAAATCCAACAAAAGTCTCCGACACGCAGCAGTTAACTGCAGACATAAATTAGATGTCAAATTCTGACATTTATGGATTATGTAATTCCATCAGACCATAATACTACATAATGTGTGGTGTGTTTTGTTAGCTTATGATTCTGGTAGACACACACTGATCAACATTACCGCGTTTCAGTGGTTTATACTTTTAGATTAAATGTTCATTATAGTAAAAATACAACAACAACCTGTGAAGCTTTATAGCTAAACCTTGCACACTAAAGACACGAGGAGGAAGATGCACCGCCGTGCACGGAGGAACTGCAGCTACGCCGCTCGAGACGCCACAAAACCAGCTCAAATCCCCAAATGTATGAAGAATTAATAGAGAGACGAATCGAACGTGACCCGACTAATGGGTTTATAATAGCGCACGTTTTCCCTGAGTTTCCTGGTTTCCCCCAAAACCAAAAGGGTGTTGGCAGAGGAAGTCGGACAATACAGCTCTGTGCTTCCCGTCTGATATTAAAACAGTAAGGAGATGTGGTTACTAAGACAACTAAACTCAAATCATGAGGGAGTTCTTTTAACTTTCAAGTAAAGAGCGTTCTTCATACTATACGATGTGTTTAGGAGAGCTTGTTGTCGAGTGGAGTTTTATGAAGAAAATAAAAAACTGATCTGAGGAGAGACTTTTTACACATAATCGGTTGTTCTCATATATACATGGCTTCAAGGCTGGGACATTTAATGTATATACAACGCCAACCACGGCGATGTTCTCTTCCAACCACATCAAACCGGTTGGCATGTGAGCTGCGCAACGCCAAAGCAGTCTTTAAAACTAACGGTGCAGCACTTTAAAAAAAAAAGGGGAAAATGAATGTAATCCCATTTCGGCTGCATCGCCTATGAAATGTGAACGTCGGGCATGATGGACTTTCTGTTTAAAAAAAAGTGTTTGTTCGAATGTTTTGTTATTTTATCATCTAATCGGGGCCAATTTGTTCTTGAACAACATTCACCACCGTCCTAAAACATCAGATACAACGTACATCCGAGGTTATTAAGATAAACTGACGTGCTTATACCTCAACAACGAGTCAAACGAACAAGCGAGGACTAAAACTAAATCACAAGTCTATAAACCAGAGGATGGTATATATGGCGCTCAACCAGACACCTGGTGCTGCTTTTAAAAATCGCCTCCAAAGAGATACACAACAATTTAGGGAAGCCCTGTGCTTTTCTTGCCGTCCTTTGACTCTGTCCTCCAACATGCTTCTGCTCCCTATTTCTCATGTGGTCTGCACGCCTAATAGTGGGACGGTGAATAAGACAAGTCTGAACAGGCCGGGTGCTCTGAAAGTTCATATCCACGTCGTCGGAGTCGACGCGAGCGCCTGTGTGTTGTTTGAGCCGCAGGGTTCAGCTCCACGTGGCCCACGCATCTTCATATACATTCCCACGTGTGTTCAGCTCTTAAAAGGTGATTCACGATTACTCACTGGTTGGGAACCGTTCCGTTTTAGGTGATGCTACGGGTGTAAAATGACTCGCCCGAATGTTTCGACATTTCTTCATCACCCTGTCATAAACTGTGACACACACGCACGCACACAGACACACACACACACACACACACACACACAGACACACACACACACAGAAACACACACGGGCACACACACACACAGAAACACACACAGACACACACACGGATGCTCCTATTACATCGCCTCGATGTGCATCTCGCCCCAAAAGCTGTAGAAGGTCACCCAGTTCACCTCGACTAAAGGCCACGTTGATCTCTACCTCCTCCCCCCTCCCACCCCTCACCGACTCCTCTCTCCGGGTCTGAAGTGTCCCCCCCCCCCCAACCTGTGGACCCACGTGCCATGCAATGTGGGTGGACTAAAGACCAAGGAGACAAAAGGTAGAGGAGAGGAAAGAGGAGAGCGGCAGGTTAAAGCAGAGGAATGCAGGAGGTGGGTGGGGGTCCGTAGGAGGGGTCTGTCAAAACATCAGCCCGCTCACAGTGAGCTTATTCATCCTTCATTCTCACTGAGCTCTCTCTCTGCACGCGCTGTCTTGGGATGCAGGTCGAGGCAAATGATTATAAGCAGCTCCATTAAAACAAAATAAAAACAGGCCAGAAGGCATCAAACAGAGGACCACACACAGGACCAGCACTCCGCTGTCCACTAGTTTAGTTCAACTCCTACCTTGTTTGTAAGCACAGTGAAAGTGAATATTATGTGCTATTCCTATGGTCATTTTTAGTTTTTATCATTATGAATCCAAAGTATTATATCACACCAGACAAGACACTGGTAGGCTATGTGTGTTATGCTCTGTTATTCTATATTTATGGACAATGCACCCTAAAATATAAATGCTTTACTTCCACCACATACGCCTTTACATTGTGTTTTCTAAGAGTGTGTTTTGGGGGGTCCTTACCTGGCTTGGTGATGCTCTGGAAGTACAACACAAGCACGAAGAGCGAGCCGAGGCACGTCGCCAGGAGCAGGCGCCCTCCCCTGGGCATCCTCATCTCGAAGCCCCGCTCTGCTCGGCGGAGCCTCCACCCCTCGGAGCGGACCCGGCGGAGGATGCGAAGGCTCTCCCAGGAATTAAGAGCCCTTTCATTCAATTACGAGGGGGAAAGACAACGGCAACTCCAAGGAGAAAAAAAGCCCCTAAAACCGTTAGTTTAGCCGGTTGAACGACGGAGCGACCGAGCCGTTAATGTAAACGTGATATAAATCCAGAAACCGCCCGGGTCTTGTTTGGATACCGCTAACGTAGTAAAGGTGAATCATTAACTACGGCCATCTTAGAGAACAATTATGATATGACAACCACTAAAGGCTCCTTCTCAGCTCTGGTTGTATCTGGAGTTTGTCGAAAGCTACACAAAACTTTTTCTTCTTCTTCGCCAAACATGGACGGGGCACCATGCCATGACGTCACACCCCCCTCTCTCTTTCTCTCTCCCTCTCCTCGATTGCTGCGTGCTGCCTTCGCGTACTGTCGTAATATTCACACCTTCGCTGAGATCGTCCCGTTTTCAATGTATCGTAAGCTCAGCTGCCAGGTGTTGTGTTTAGCGAACCACAAGCGAGATATGTTGTCACTTTATGGTAAAAAGAAAAATATGCCGTTACATTGTTATTGATTAAAGAAAAGGTACCGACTGTATTTCCACTAGGCTACATGTTTAGTAACGACTCGTGGATACTATAAGAAGCACCGATTTACTAGGAGCACTTGAATGCAGCACAACAGTGGTTCACAGAGATTTCAACATTGAATACTGTGAGTACAGCGTGTCCCAACTTACGAAAAAACTGTCTGATAACGCTAACATACACTTTTTATGAAAGTAAAGAAAAAAACATACAACTTTAAAAAGGCAGGACAAATAAAAAAAACACCAAATAGACACCAGTTTGAGGTCAGCTTATACCTGCAGTGAAACACGAGTAGGACATTTATTCAGGTCCTATCTGAACTTGCTATTTGCATATCATAGAAGCTGCAGAGAAAAGCAGTTTTCTTTTGTTGTGTCATTGTTAGAAACCTAATATGGCTGCAGTACTGACCCAATTTCTTCTTGATTTGTGCATCAGCATGCAGTAGGAGATAATAGGCCTACTCACAATCACAGCATGATCCATCAATGTCACTTTATAATGAATATGTTTAATTCCAAAACATTTTACATTATGTAGAGTAACGGTAGCATAACATGTGGAGGTCTATTACAAGACTGAAAAACTGGGGTTTTAGTATTTAGTATTTAGTATTTTTCAAACGTTTTCGTATTTTTTTTTAATGAAATTCTTAAACTTCACCATCTGGACCTGATCAAAATCCACTTTACCAGACTTTAAGACAAATTGCGTTTTCCTCTCCAACTAGAATCCCCCGGTATGAGACCCTTTTGAAGAAGAGCACATATGCACCCCAGATCTCTGAGAGGTAATGCAGCTTTCACTCTCACACACATTTAAATATTGGACATGTAAACTTTCAAACTCCAAGTATGGCAATAAATTGTTGATTAATATAGTTTTATAACAATGACACATTATATATATATATATATATATATATATATATATATATATATATATATATATATATATATATATATATATATATATATATATATATATATACATTATATAAGATGGACATATGACATTTAAATACGTCAGCTAAGCATCACCCTTGAAGAAAATGAATTGTCATCAATAGCTTCCATGTTGAGCTTTTATGAACCAACAGATACAAATAAAGCAAAGTGTGCTACCAAAATGCAATGTCAGAACTGGATTGGATTTCTCCTTCAAAATAAAGTCCAAACTGCATACTTCTTTAATCTGGATCGGACCAGATCAATGTCTAAAGAGATGTCAGAATCTCACCTATTGACACTGTAACCATCAGCAACCATTCATGCTCCCATATCCCAAATGCTGTAAATAGACTTCTAAATAATCCGATTTTTTTTTCCAACCAGAGGAGTCGCCCCCTCAGAAAGAAGGCTAGTTCAAGGCACTTCATCATTGGCTTTACCTTTCAGACCCGGAGGTCTGCACTTTTCTTAGTGAATGATGTGAATTAAAGTCATGTGCAAATTAAAGGGTTGGTGCTTTCTCTCTAAGTTAGATAACTGTCATGGAGCTAGACCGAGGAGATGATTTGCTTCACTTCCATAAAGGGGGAAGGAGCAAGCTTGTTTCTGACCTAAGGTAAAACTCAATTTTTTTTAGTTTTTTAGTTTGTGTAAACAGAAAGTGAAGCCTTTATTGTTGTTTTTGGTGCTAAAACCACTGCTGTATACTATTCTTGTATTCAGCCTGTAAGCTGCAACCCTTCTCCAACATATCCTTTAACTGCAAAACATAAATGCTGCAGAACATATACAAAAGTATAATTGCATGTCCAGTAAAGGGCACAAGGTGTTCTTGGCTTGTAATCATCTTGTATAAATGTTCACCCACACTAATGTAACATTTTTATTGCAGTGTAAATGTCATAAATATATGTTCCTCTCGGGAGAAAACTGTGCTTTTCTTTTTGGATTTTCAATTTGTTTAATCCGGTCACCGTGTTAATCATAAAGCAAACCCTTATGAATAATTAATAACTTCCAACACACCATCTTAAATATTTTTCAACTCGCTCAACAAAACTACAAAGAGCAGGCCCTAAATCCCCATATCACCCAATCCAGAGCACCGACTGCTGCTAAAATAATCCACGCTGGAAGGAATCACTCTTAAAATGTGTGACTGATAGAACTTCAGGGTAGGAAAAGGTTTGCAGTTTTTCCTCCAACATGTGCTGTAAGACCTGCAGTTAGCGGTTAACTTCATTACCATTCTTTGATCTCAGATGGTTTTCTGTTTGTGGTGTTGGGATGGGCTGGAAAGCCTGGACCAGCGTAGGATACATCCCATTTGAAACTGAAAGACCATAATAGGGCCCTGAAACACAGCTTTTCGGGGAAATGAGTAGGGTTATACGTCTGAATTACAAACCCATAGGGCTTTATCATACACCAACTGAATAAAATAAGCTGCTGTTGTTATCATCATACTACACAGGACACTGAGTATGCTTCATATGATGCTTCTCAAGTCCAAATCCCGTTTTTTGCAAACCTTTTAATCATATCTCCCGTCTCAAAGGGCAAAGTTATGAAAAGAATAACTGGAAATTACTCCCCTCCCTCAATCAATCTATCAACCCTCTGCCCAAAAAGTGAGAACAAGAAAAAGACACTCCCACAAAAACCTCACGACATGAAAAACCCGCCTCGTGCTTTCATGTTCACTGTGTAATGAGTATGCTCCTTTTTAAATTCATGCAAGCCACTAATCTAGGAAACATCAATGCAACCGAAAGGTTCTGCCTCTGTAAACATCTGACATGTAAGGTTTCTGTGCTGCACGTTACCACTGTGACCTGGGTTCAAATGCACGGCTTGCGAATCCTACACAAACCTCTAAAGAAACATGTCAAAATATACTACTGTAGGTCTCTGATTCACCTTCAAATCCTCGTATTATAACTCACTTTGAATTGTAGGCGTACAGTGCGGGGGGCTTTATCACAAAAGCTGGCCTTGTGGCTAGAGTATTAGATAATATGAGAATAGAGCGAATAATAGAGCCCAATAATATGAAGTAATGTATATACAGTACACAGCAGTTGTATATACCAATGCTCTCATTTAGCCTAACACCATTTTAAAACTGCAAATTGTGCAGGATCTTTTTTTTTGTAAATTAACAAAAGGCTGTAACTTCAGCTGAAAACCTATTTTATATATAATGCATCCAATTCAATTAAATTCAATATTTTTTGTATAGCCCAATATCGCAAATTACAAATTTTCCTCAGTGGGCAAATTTTTCCTCAGAGAGCTTTACAATCTGTACACATACGACATCCCTGACCTTTGACCTCACATCGGATCAGGAAAAACTCCCAAGAAATAGAGAAAAAAAAATTCACAGGGGAAAAAAAAGAGAGAGAAAGAAATGTTCAGGAGAGCAACAGAGGAGGATCCGTCTCCAGGATGCACAGAAGCGATAGATGTCATGTGACCAGAACATTAGTGGAGACACTATAACGTTTCTCTTGTGTCCCATACTGATAAGTAGTTCCTACTTAAGATCATTGCAGAGCTCCCGCAGGAAGTGATGAGTATAACAGCTGGAGCTACTCATCAGAACAGGAGTGGTCGCAACTGACCGATGCTTAATGAAGTCAGCATCGATCTGATTCACTTCTCAAATGACTTTATTTGGATAATTCACAGGCCGGTTTTCATCACGCGACGCGTAGATCCATCCTGGTTGAGGGCCGCGACTCCAAAGTTAGGAACCACTGCCTTTGACATTTGATCTCTGTTCCATCTGATGAGCCTCCAGATGTTATTGGACTGTGAAAGCCCTTTTTTTACGAAACAATTATTCGCACCATAGAAAGCATGGCGTGCACACACACATGCTCATTTACTCTCAGCTGCTATGTGTGTAATTGCTAATAAAGCCGAGGGATTTTCTGTTGGAGGCTTCATAAACTCATGTGTTTAATAACATGCAGATACTTCCCCAAAGTAAGATGGAGCAGCACCATGTGTCTTCATAGGGTTCCATGTGTGTCTGAGACTCAGTTGGGGAGGTGCTACATCCCTCCTTTGATGACGATGGTGGAAAAATGACCGTCTCTCACGCGGCACCAGGGTTTTCACATCGAATATTTTGGTGACCGTTTGTGAACCCTGACACACAAGAAACTTCCATCCATTTGTTTTTCTTTCTCTCTTTTGAATCGTAGTGTATTAAAGATAAATCTGGCTTTTTAATTGAATATTCATTACCTTTAAAAAAAGAAGATGCATTGGTAGTTGATGTCATAGGAAACAAGACTTTTAACTTTTTTTTTTATTATTAGAGGTTTTTTTAAATTTATTTTTCATCCTTCAGAATCTTTTGCTCCGGTTTAGAATTTGGAGAAAAAAGTGAGCTAAAGTTTTAAAACCTTTAAAAAAAAAAAATTGTTATACTTTTTAGAAGTGGCCTACAAATAAAATGTCCTAGCTGCTTTCTCCAAACTTTAGAGAAAATATAGGTATTAGAGCCGAGGTGCTCAGTGAGAAAACACACTGTGGTCCCTTGTCCTTTGAAGAACTGAGAATATAATAATAATAATAATTATTATTATTATTATAATGATTACATTAATTAAACATTTAAATTGTCCTCTCACTTTTGCCCTGCGAGGTTTGTAGGCACGAGTGTTTAAAATTTGTTATTATCATTAGTTAGCATATTTTACGCTTAGAAATGCTGAAATTGCCATTTCAGTCATCCTCATCTGCTCCTATACTTCTGAGAAAATGGCATTCACAAACAGTATACAGACGTTTTTCAAAGTGCAGATCTTCAATAGTTTCTACGTTTCGGAGACAGACATATATAAAACCAGCACTGGCTCTGGACGTTGGCATGGATTGTGAACCCCGAGGCGTGGAGGCTTCCCATTTAGACACAACCTCCATGGGTATCGAGCGACCGTCTCTGCAGCTGTCGACGCCAAAGGCAGCACGCAATAGCCATTTGCTGTGTATGCATCCTTGTTTTCTCCTACCCGAGCAACATCTGTTGAGATGATTATGTTTACCACACCTTTAATGTGGTCGGAGTCGGTACTCGAGGCCGGGAGGATGTCTCGGGAGACTGATTAGTCTGGCTTGGCTCAACATCAAATGTCATCAGAGCCTCTTGACCTCTTCATCGGCCTGCTGGGCTCTAGCCTGGAATTAACCTTGCATTACAAATTGTACATTAATCGAAGCCGAATGCATTGCTCAACAAGAGGAAAAGAAGAACCTCAACGCAAGTCAATCGATACTGTGAGCTGCGGTCTCTTCTTCACTGTTTTCTCTAGACCGGGTGCACCTATGGGTCCAGTACTCTTCATGGATCTGGCATTTTTAATTCTGAACTTTAGATTGCATTACATAGCAAATTGATATGAAAAAAACGCAAAGGACGTTGGAAAGAGACACAATGAAACAAAACAGACGTAAACGGAGGCAAATCTGGTTACACTAGTTAGCCTAAAAAATACAAGGGAGGGTTTAATTGGCCGGGGCAAATATGAACCAAATACTCTCTCGTAATGAACCATATGCCAGCTATTAGAGTTAGCCACTGGTTCTATGCTGCAAGATAATTTGTTGACTTTCACAACCATTAAAAAAACATCATAATCACACTATGCACACACATGAGTACAGGCATATTTTGACTGCTTTCTAAAGTATGCATTTAAATTATGAGATGCATCTTTCTCAAATCTATTTTTATTATTATTTTATTTTATTTGTGTAGATGCTTTCTGCACAACAACCGCAGATGTCATCATGACGAATATGTCAACAGCTTTTCAAATGTGAAACATAATAAGCAAAATGGTGTAGCTACAGATAAAACAATATAAAAAATAAGGTTATCCAACCTCAATATTATTAATAAAGAAATGTGACTATTATTTCTCATTATGTGCATTGCATATATGAAGCATTGCACATGCTGTAGAATATACTGTATATTTGATTTCTGCTTTATATTTGTACATTGGTGGTACATATTTGATTAAACTGTCTATTTTTTCTGTTGTATATTTATTTGGTCTATACACCCAAGCAAATTCCTTTGAATGTTAACAACCTTATTGGCAATAAACTCACAGCTATATATACTGTAATCTCCTTTTTTTTTACAAAACAGAAATTCTTAAAACCTCTAGACGATGTGGGTTTTGGCAAAGGCTAATAAATAAATAAATAAGGACTATTATCCGATGCTGATTAACACACATTTGGTGGATATCTTGGGGGGATGGACTCGTGGAGTAAACTCTGCTCCAACCTTTCCGTAGTAATTGCTGTTCTCCAACAACGGAGAGGTGTTCTTCAAACACAACCTGAGTACTTCCACATGCTGCCTGTTAGCTAATGCTTTTTGGCACACGGACTCGACCATGAAGGCCCGAGCCTCAGCAGGTCCACAGGGTTCTATGATGCCACATCAATACTTTTCAGAGCTCAAGCTGAGCAAAGCCTCCGCATTTAATCCCGAAAACCCCTAAAGCGTCAGCTTCTTCTGCTTCCCTCCAGCTGGAAGGTATAACTGTACCAAGTATATCGCAAAGGGGTAGTCTAACCACAGAGAAACCCACTTGAATAGTTCCCAAAGTACACAACGTCTCTCACGTGGCACTCGGCGATCCGAGCGGATGGTTGAGGCACTTTAAACACAAAGATAGCTTATTAGAATAGAATAAATATTGATTTATTTATCTTTAAATAGGAAGGAGTAAAGCCCAATGAAGGATGGACTGAACTGACACTATTCTGCTGGGGTACTATCACAAGACCAGGTCTAATCGGCCTCAGCTGGTGGTTAATTATTAATCAACCCCAACTGGGGCTAATCGTTGTGTATGTGTGTGTTTTTCCCCATAAAGGAGCAGTATGGACTGAGGAGAGCAGAGGTGCAGTCTGCAATTAAATAAAAGATATTACATGGTAAGCTCCTCCTTTGGGGCTTGGGGGGAGGAGCCTACCTGTGACAGCCGCAGACCTGTTACAGATGGATATTTTGAGTTATGGCAACCTGGTAAAGGTCCAATTTCCACTCTGCTTTTAGCTCGGCGCAGGTCCCCACTGACCGTTGACGTTGTCGTTGTTTTTGTTTGTTTGACATTTTGATATGTAAGCTTATACGCTTTCTTGCCAAGAGTTGGATTAGAAGATCGATACCACTCTTTGATTAAGAGTGGTATCGATCTTCTCGTTCAGTCTTGGCAAGAAGGTGAATGGGCGATATATTTCCCAAAACGTCTACTTGTGAAACCGTTTCTTTCACTCTAACCTTGTATTTCCTGCATGACTCGAGTTCTTAGATCTTGATAAAGCAAGGTTCTCTACTCAGATTGTAATGTCTGGTGCTGTTTTATGAGTTTTTATGTATATATTTTGTATACGTTATCTTAATGTCTTTGAAAACTAGAAGTGCTATACATAAATTTCTTTGCTTGGACTTTATTTAAATGTACCAATGCCCATTTGTTTTAAGATTTCTTTAAATTCTAAGAAATTAGATAAAAGATTTAATTCTTATATTCATAAAGATGTATGCTTTGACATGCATTTGAGCTTTGATAAGATTATATCAAATACAGCACACATTATTCCTGTAGATATACTGCCTCCTCAAACATTAAATAAAGCTATCGCCCATTTTTTTTTTTTTTTGCAAGACTGCGCTGTGGGATTATTTAATATTTATTTCTAGAGAAATATAATACAAAAACACTTGTTATATGCCTTAATTGGATCATAAAATATTGTCTTCTCTTTAAGCATAATAAGTACAAACGACAGCATATACAAAGTTGTATGTGCATGAGACGAAGCCACAAACACTGACATGAAGCACAGCTCGGACAAATGCTCACTTGTACCACCAGGCGGCGCTGTTGTTCCTCCCACCGGCACATCGGCATCAGACCGGGAAGACAGGAGTGAGGCGAAAGAAAAAGGTAATGAGATCGTTCCCTAGAGGTGGTAGAGTCACGGGAGAAGGCCACCGTACCAAGTGTGTGTCCTATGATGTCATATGATGTCATATGATGTCCTATAATGTCCTATGAAGTCATATTATGTCATATGACGTGATATGATGTCCTATTATGTCTTATGTTGCCCTATGACGTCATAGTATGTCCTATGATGTCCTAAGATGTCATATGATGTCCTATGATGTCCCATGATGTGATATTAGGCACTTGAATGGCTCTTATTATGGTAATTTTGTAGTTTGACTATGTTGAGTAAATGTTACTTTCTGTATTCTTGTTGTTCTTAGTTTGTAATCTAGGTTGAAATGCACTTATTGTAAGTCGCTTTGGATAAAAGCGTCTGCTAAATGACATGTAATAATAATGTAATAATATGATGTGATATGATGTCCTATGATGTGATATGATGTCCTATGATGTGATATGATGTCCTATGACATCATATGATGTCCTATGACATCATATGATGTAATATGATGCAACAACACATTACAAGTCAGCGTATTGTTTTCCTGATCCACCCACTGTGTCAAAAACACACACACATAAACACACACACTATCCCTTAATCAGCCATTATTAAACAATAACTATGTTATGTAATCATTTTATTCAACACGACTTTGGACAGAGTTCATCGAAAGCAAAAGGCTGCCGCTAGTTAATGAAGAAGTAAGAGCCAAAGTCAGACCCATCTGGCCTCCAGACTACCATGTATGTAGTGTGTGTGTGTGTGTGTGTGTGTGTGTGTGTGTGTGTGTGTGGGGGGGGTCTTGAGGAGCTAGCAGTTCCGGGGTCTGTCCACACTCTGTCTCCTTCCCACTGACACATACCGCTCACTGGTCTCACTTCAAAGGCAATACGCATCAGAGAATCCAAACAATGCTCTGAAAAACAAACAAAAAAAAGTGATTTATTTCCAAATTGCAATTCAATACTTTAATAATAATATTTCAGGGGGGCACGCATATGGAAGGCCTGTCTGTACCTACAGGGAAAGAAACAAGACAAACCTGATTCATGTGCCGGGAAACATGTGCTCGCAACATGCGGTCCGATGCTTCACGAAGCAAAGACTTCATAACTTATGGCTTCCAAAGGAACACACGCAGAGAACGGGAACTATAAAAGAAGCTGATAGAAATCGGCCAAGAAATTGTTTGATTGTTTCAATCTGCTCAACCGTGACTGCGCTGTGTAAAATGTGTGGTACTACTTCTGTCAGTCAGCGGAGAACCAGAGTCAGTTTACACAAACATATCCTTCAAATTACAGAACTGGTGTGAGGCCAGTTCTCCTCAGCAATCCCAGTAACGGTGCATGGGTAAACTACGAACTCTGCTGGTCACAAATAAAACAACCACTAGTGGAAAAAAACATTACACTAATTCATAAAAGACCCTTTTTAGAATATATTTTAGCAATGCCTTGACATTATATATATATGCACAATGGCAAAAAGAAGAAGATACCTATACTGTCAACAATGTGTCTAAATAGGCCCAAAAGGCAGACATGCCCTGAATAATAGTACATTATGATGAGAGGGTTCCTGTACCAGCCCGTAAGTGTAATTTAAATAAGTAACACCATTTTTACATGGTTTTACATGTCAGTTGCATTTTACATAAAATAATCATATACTGTATATATATATTTATATATGTATAAATTCATCATTATTTTCATTATGTAGTATTATGCAGTACTAATCTACCTATTAAAAAATGTTGATGAACTTCAATGTTTAAATGCTGTTGTGTTATAATACTAATAATATTATAGGTTATTTTTTTAATAGCCTTCAGGGAACATTCCCATGAGCTTATTTAAAGAACCTTTAGAGAACATTCCCATGAGCTTATTTAAAAAAAACCTGTAGAGAACTTTCCCATGACGTAATTTAAAGAACCTTTAGAGAATGTTCTCATGAGGTAATTTAAATAACCTGTAGGGAATGTTCCCATGAGGTAATTGAGTGAACCTGCAGGGAACGTTCGTGAGGTTATTTAAACAACCTGTAGGGAACGTGCCCATGAGGTTATTTAAAGAACCTTTCTATGAGGTAATTTAGAGAACCTTCCAATGAGGTCATTTAGAGAACCTTTCGGGAATGTTCACGTGAGGTCATTTAGAGAACCAACGTTCACATGAGGTCATTTAGAGAACCTTTAGGGAACGTCCCCTGAAGGTTCTCTAGAGGGGTCCGGTGTATCCATCCTGCAGATCTTACACATTATGAGTGTCGCCGCAGTGTTTATGTGTTCACACCAATCACACAGATTGCTTTCAAAATGATCGCGACAATCAGCGCGTCTCCACCTTCCTGGATATTATTTCCGAAAAAGGAATTTTGACAGGCGAACACAATTTATTTACGTACTCATTTATGTTTTCTCGTGTCATCATGATTAGGAGCGACACCGAGGGACCGGTGAGATGGAGCGAGAGCTGTCACTGCCTCTATTTCCAGACGTTGCTCCTTTATGCTCAGGTGATGAAGATGAGGGGGGATGTGATGGAGGAGGCAGAGAGCGTGACAGCCACCGCGGCTCCTCCAGTGAGCTCTGGTACCCGCATCAGATATCTCTTTCGGTTTGTCTGTGTGCCGCACGCTGCTTCCGTCTCTACGGAATAAATCACACATGAAAGAATAAAGTCGTGTTCACTGCAGCGATTCTTACTCAGGAATAAAAAAACGTTACGGAAACTCAAATCGAATACAACTGAAATGTTCTCATGGAATAGTCGAGGCTCACTAGCACGAGCGAATAATACACTGCAAACAACACTGCTGGTTGGAAGGTTCCCGATGAAGAAGATCTATAAGTGCACAGTAAGAGTGTGAGAGGCGTCATCCAGCTCTCACACTGAAGTCACCTCTTCAAAACGTTGCCTTCAGGTAACCACGTTCTCCCGTAAGATAACATTAGATAAGATAAGATATTCATTTATTAGTCCCACAGTAGGGACATTTCAGAATCACATCAGTGGATGTACATTAGAGCATTAATAAGAAAAACAATATAAAAATAAAAACATAAAACACAAAACTAAATACTAATACTACTACTAAAATACAAAATACTAATACTAAGTTACTAAATACTAAAATACTAAATTACTAAATACTAAACTAAAATACTAAAATACTAAATACTAATACTAAAATACTAAAATACTAAATACTAAATACTACAAGGGGAAAAACAAAGTAAAGTGTTGAGTAAAGTAAAGTAAGTAAAGTGCTGAGTAAAGTAAAGTAAATAAAGTAAAGTAAGTAAAGTGCTGAGTAAGTAAAGTAAAGTGCTGAGTAAAGTGTTGAGTTGGTCAGGATCTCCAGTGAGTAAAGTAAAGTAAAGATCTTGGTTTTTCATGCAGCATTTCTTTTTTGTGCAGCTCTTTTTGCTTTTCACGACTCATATAATTCAATTCAGTTTATTTGTTATAACCGAATATCACAAATTGCATCAGCAAGGCCGTGGCATCAGACACTGCCAGGTCCAATGGATCCATTGAGACGTGACTCAAGGGAGGAAGCAGAGTTAATAATGTGGGACAGAGAGATGTAAATTCATCCATAAGGAGAGAGAGAAGAAGAGAGAGGTGCTCAGGGTATCCTAAATGTAGCCTATCAGCCTATAGCAGCATCTCTAGGGGCGGGACCATGTGAACCTGATTCAGCCCTAACTATAACACTATAAAGAGTAAGGTCTTCAGTCTACTCCTACATGACTGTGTCTGCCTCCCGGACTGAAAGTGGAAGCTGGTTCCATAAAAGTGTCGCACCAGTCGTGACCCCACCCCCACCCCCCTCAATAAAAAATGGTCTTTGCAGCGTTTTTTCTTCTTGTTGTGGCGCCGTTATCACGAGCGACTCATTTTTAAGTGAGAAGAATCTCTTCGGAATTCCACGACAGATGGAGGCGACAGAAAAGAAGACGAAGAAGAAGTGAAAAGGCAATCCAGCGCCAGGATCCGGGGCCCTCGTACGAGATAAACAGTGCATCGAGATCAACGACTCGATTCTCCCTCCAATGTTCTCTGATGTGACTCCCTGGCAGCAGCGGCAGCAGAGATAACACGTGGCATTCTCCCCGATGTGGAAAACAATGTGTTGTGTTTGAAGACGCTCGAAAAGGTGCACAAGACTGTTTTCGCAATCTTTTTTTTTTTTTACATAAAGATGTGTATGAGATACAAGGATTCAGGGGGAGAACCAATCACTGGCTCACGAGAGGCACTTGTGTACGTTTATCTGTTGACCTGAGGGCAGCGGCGTCGTTAGGCCTATTTTAGGGGGGCTTCGGTTAACTTTAAGTCTGGGTAGTTACAGAATGTGGCTGTCGGTATAGTTGTTAATGATTGTTACCTATAGCTGCTTACATTTAGGTTTACTTGAAAGGGAAGAGTTGGAAACTGTCTACGGTGACCGAGCGAATTCGAAATATAAGAAATTTGCATTATTATATATTATGATATGTTTTTCCATTGAATGGTATATTTGACACTGAACTAGTTCATCTGTATCGCAGTGATAGTGTCCAAATTAGCATAAAATATCACTATGACCCTGAAATTCTGTCTCTTGTGTCACCATATACTAAATGAAGCAAAACTACAGAGCAGAAGCACTTTCTGATTGAATGAACTGTTGAAAACAATGGATATCCGGGCTAGATATCCCCCCTAGAAAAAACATAATATACCCTGACTAGCCACTCCCCTTGGGGCTTGCCCCCTCTTTCTTTAAATCCTACAAACGCCGCTGTCTGAAGGCCACCTGAGCTCCATATTGGGACTATACAGAGGAAAATAGCCTCTTGGCTAACTCTGGCACATTTACTGAAATGTTTTTATCAATGTGCACTGTCCTTTATTACATAAGACATATATAAAAAAAAGTTAAAATATACGGCAATAGAGGACCAAACTATAACGCTTGATTTTTGTGTGTCCAAATAAATAATAAAAAAAGCATGTAGCTTTATTAGTCATGCATTACCTGTATTTAGCTATTCCCCAATATATATATATACATATATATATATGTATATATATATACATATATATATACAGTATATACATATATATATACATATATATACAGTATATACATATATATATACATATATATATATTTACAAATATATATATTTACATATATATATATATATATATATATATGCTGTACTTGGCACACGTCGTCCCTTTCAAAGAGCTCCCGGAGCCGTTTGCGGGTCAGTGTCATGAATCAAGGGCACTTGGAGGGCTGCAATTTGGAACTTATAGTTTCGAGACATTTCATGTGGTGGTTATTGGAAAACTAGGAATTAAATCAAGAGCTCACATTCATTCCATGAGCGGTGTTCAGGTGAAAAATGGTTTCCGGAGCGGCCTTGCTGAAAATGATACATTACACATGTATCTCACACGAGTGTGATTGAAAACCTTCGAGGCCATCATTCATTCATGTGAGGACCGGAGGATGAGCTCAGGGCTTCTCGGTAAGAAGCGCTTCTGAAGTTTTATTCTGTTTTATCTGTGTTTTGGGGGAAATTGCTGCTCCGGGCTCCATCAGTAGTTTAATCATACGAAGAAGTAGCAGGACAGTAGTTTTTAAAAGTCTCTCAAAGCCTCTCAGTCCGCCATGCATGACATAGTCTGAAGAGAAGCAATGCATTTTGGGTCTGTTGCATATGTCCATTTAGCTCACATTGCATATTCTCAAGTCCGTTCTCTATTTCAGTATACAGATGGGCATTTCTCCCGCACGTAAAGTCAACACGCTATGCGGTGGGAACGCACTGTAGGAAACTACAGATCTACTTCCTGTTTTTAGAATGCATGCACGCACCTGCCCCCCACACACACACACACACACTCAGTATTGTTGTCTTACGTAGGATTTTTCATGTGTGAGGTTACATTTTTTTGTTTTTGCACCCATTTAGAAAACAGAAAATTTCCATTTGCATCTTCTTTTTAATGCGATGCGTCACCAACTGTGTTTCCCTCACACAGCTCAGACACGTCTAACCTTTGATTTCCGCGGGGTTCCGCAGAGGTTGCAAAGGAATCAAACCAATCCGACGCAACCTCGACGGAACATCTAGTTAGTCGTCCTGCACAAGAAAATAAGAGTCAAAGCGGTTGCTTAGCAACAGATATATCGCCCTGACCATCCTCCAGCCGCAGATGCGGTTGGAGGATGTTTTTTTTTTTAACCCAACGGCGGAAAATCACAAGTTGACATGACGCAGGTTAACTCCCTGCAGATTCCTGTGAGCCTCATGATGTGAAAGGTCAAGGGGTCAACTCGAGGCATATTCTTATTAAGTGTGCAGCATTTCTCCTTCAGACTTAAAAAAAAAAGCACGGACTATATCACCATCAGAGCAAGACGGTCGGAGCCTGAACCGCCATTAGTTTGTATTTGATGTCAAGAATCAAAGTCCAGCTAGAGCCGAGCATGAATCCCACCAGTCATCCCCCCAGCCCCTCATTTCCTCTGGTTTCATCTTTTATTCAAGCCGGTAACCAGACAGCTCGGCCAGTACCTCTCCTGTCCACGTGATGGCGCCATTGCTGTGTGCCAGAGACGTTCTTTGTCGTCATAAAAACCTACGAGGTAAAAATAACTCGGTATGGTAATGATGGGAGTTTACGAATAGGGGGCTTCAGTATGTACCCTCACACGGTGGCGTGAGCACTTCGGCTAGTTCATCCTTTGATGTCCCAGAAATAGGCTTTGGAAGCAGGGTATCATTAGGGTTTGTAGAGTATGGTCTCAATCAAAGTGCGAGCGCTCCTCTTTGTAAATGGGTACAATGGATGAGAGCAGACGAGCCGTGGGGTTTCAAAGGCAACAGTTGAGGTGTGTGAAAAAAAAGGATAGATTACATGTTATCATAATCAACCTATATGCAGAAATCCACTCGCTTCTCCGTGCTGTCCACGGGTTTAACTTTCGGTTTGTAGTTCAACGTAGAAATTTCTTTAATTTTGCGAACCGTTTTAGTGTTTAGGCCCTGAAAGCTGTTGTGGTTAAGGGGGTAGGAAAGGCTGTTGTCTTGGTTTAACATATTAAAATGTCTGCAGTGATTTGAAGCAGGAGAACATGACGCGGTTGCTATTTTTAGCCGAATTATAATTAAGTAAGTGAAACACTGACCTTTCACAAAAACTTAACCAAAGTGCGTCAAAAGCAGGTCTCGGCAGGCTCACCCCATGTCTCTAGCACCAAATTCTAATTATCAAACGTATATGGTATAAATATGCAGTGGGAAAAAAAGGTTGACATGACATCCTTTGGGAAAACAATTGATTCAACGTTTAATATTTAATAATAATAATAATATATACGATTTATATAGCGCTTTTCAATGTACTCAAAGACGTTGTTTAAAGAAGTTAAAGTTAAAGCTATTTAAAGAAGTCGACCTAGGCTTTACGACCTGTTACACACCAGGGTCACCGTTTAAAAAAAAAAAAATCATACAATGAATTGACTAAAATGGCTTTATTTGACATGTGTATTGGCCTAAAATCAACATCTTCTAAGCTGCCTATGGGTAGATCATAAACTCAGATGTGTGTGGTAACCATTTTAAACATAATAGCTGACAGAGATTCTGATTCTGATTGAAAAGGCTGTCTGATAACTGATTTTCATACCATACAGAGATATCTAGAAGACAATAACTGGCTGTGAGAAATACATCTCAAACTGCCCACACACGAGAATGATGTTCTAAATTGTCAGCTTTTAATGTTAGTCGGGGTGACATGAAATGCGTTCTCAATTTTCCTCTTTCCAGTTGAAAAAAGGTCAGCGCATCTACTCAAGTGCTGTACGTTGGTGCAATCATAAATATTTTGTTCCATTTTATGCAACTCTTTAACTGCAGATGGACATTAACACACTGGCTGGATACCAGATAAATGCGTTTTTAAACTTTATACCATACTCTGCTGATAGGCGTTAGTCAGATTCGGCTTTCTAACACACGCCATTCCATAAAAGTTAAAGAAGTAATAACACTAATTCAGAATGTTATTCTGGATTGTATATGTTTGAACACACTGCCGTTTCCCATTAAAATACACAAGACACTACATACATGTGCCAGACGTATGACATAACCTCGGATGATTGTGTGAACAGGCAACGCTTCACTCGTCTCAATACAGGATTTAATAAGTCTATTATTACATTATTTATCTGCCATACAGGATGGTGAAAAGAGGCTCTGCACCACTTTTGCCTTTTCTTTTTTCTCTGAAAAGATATCCTGCAGTTTTAATGCGAAACCGTCCAGCACCTTATTCAAATCCAGGGCTCTTATCAGTTGGCTTGATAATAGATATGTCTGTGCTCTGAGCAAATACGAAGCTTCCCTCTTGGAATATAAAACATTTTCCATCCATTCCTATTTATGGCAACTTCACATTTTGATCTCCTTTCATGGGTTCAGTCATTCAGTTTGTTTTCAATCCCTCATGTGCTTCTCCCCATAACGTCGCTCTGAATCTATTGTCGCCATTTGCGTTAAGATTAATATTATATTTGCAACACATGTGATCAGAATTTAAATATATGATGCACGGTTACAGATTTAACTAGATGCCAATAGCAGTGGTGGAAAAAGTAGTCAGATCAAATTATACTTAAAAAGTACAAACTACACACTGCAGGAATAATACAAATCCTGTATTTAAAATGTTATTTAGGAAAAATCTAAAAGTCTTATCAGTAAAGGGGCTCAATATAGACAACATGTCCCCTCTTACTGTTACACTATTATATATTATATTATTATTAATCATGCATTTATTTAAAAGCAGTATTTCACTGTTGTAATTGGTTAAGGTGGAACTATGTTTTCTCCCTTTGTGTTATGGACTGCAACTAATGATTATTAGTGCAGGATTATTTACATTGTGGATTGATCTGCTGATCATTTCCTCCATTAATCGATTGACTGTTGGGTTTTCAGCAATTATTAAAGATAATTGAAAAGATTAAAAGGATAGGCAGCCAATCTTCACAAAGCACCATGGCTTCTCATGAAAAGATTAGTTGGTGATTAGTGAACGATGAAAATAGTTTTCAATTCATCTTCTGCCAAACAACAAATTGATTAATCAACTAATTGAGAAAATTCAAATCATGTTTTATAAACGTTTGTTCTGTAAGTAAAATTCATAAGTTGTATATAACGTACACTGGTAACGTCAACTGTAAAGTAAAACATTGAACATATTTCCCTCTGTGATGTAATGAAGTGATAAGAAAAGAAAACTAACTTTACTTTGTAAATGAGTAAAGTACTCGCGTAAACACACAAACAGCAAGCCGGATATTTTAAATTCACCCCATGTTGAGCATCTAAAACAATGTAATGCTTATATTTCAATGCATCAGTCATAAGAGCCCAGTATTATAATATATGCTAATATAACAATGAGGTCATAATGAGTACTTTTATGTTTTCTATACTTAAAGTACATTTGACTAATCACACTTTCATAGTTGCTTATTGAACTGAATGCAGGAGTGTGGTACACCTGAACACCGTCTCTTTACCACCTGAACAACACAATACAACCTTAAAGAGGTGCTTATTATGCACAGTAAGAAAATATAAGAAAGTAATAAAAGAAAGGAAACTAACCGGCCAGCGTGGTGTTTCCGATAAAAAGAAAATTAGCTGAATGACACTTGATATCAAAATGTATTAAAAAAAAGGACTTGACTGTTTGTCTGAACTGATAATAACATCAGTTATTTTTCTGAATATAGAATAAGTTCACTTCGTATATGGTATTTATATGGATTTTGTACCACATAAAATGCTGTATATGCTGCTGCATTTTCAGCATTCAGCTGACCTTACATAACATCGGATAAAAAACTATGACAAGGTAAAGTCTGCAAAGACTCCTGTGCCTTTGCGACTTTCCTAATTAGGCTTATAAATCCAGCCACAATCTATGCGGTAGCTGCTAGTTCAACTCACACTCTTGACTTGACATATTCCATTTTTTTTTTAGCCCAAATCACCGGGGGCATCTCTGGGAGAACATAATCCTTAATGCTCCAATTCATCAGGAGGCAGCAATGTAACGACGACAGAATGAAGACGGGGAAAAAAATAATAAAAAAATAGAATTACAGCAGGGAGAGAGAGAGAGGGAGAGAGAGAGAGAGGGCAAACTTTGAGGTTGTTAAAACCCTGAGCTTATCCATTTGGCATCAAGGCCCTTTTTTGCTCTGCACTCACATTAGTCGAATCCCTTATCGCTCCCGTGGTCCAGACACACTCACATCTGGGCGTCGGAGGGAACATTGAGTTTTATATGAATCAATACTGTGTCCCCAACACTTTGCTGCTCCCGGCACCCCGGGGAAGATTATAAAACGCTTGGCCAGATCATCTCCACCCCCCATCGCTTCTTTCTGAGGTGGGATATTTCTATTTTTGCTTTCGCTTTTGGAGGCAGGTGTGAAGGGGGGGGGGGGCAATTCTCAACTGAGTCAATTTGAGTCATACAGCCGTGAGTGTTCTCTAGGTGACACGGAAAAATATACCTTTAGATACTGCTGAGCTAAAAGGTTAAAAATAGGTCGCCGGATAGAATCTTTCTATGGTTATTAAAAAACCACAACAACAACAACAGTGTTAAGTGAGATTAAGTGAGCACGTCGATCGAATGAAAAAAGAAATGGAGGTTAGCTGAAAAAAAAATGGAGGCTAGCTACAGGTTTGACGATAAAAAGAGAAACGCGCTTCAGATTCAAGCTAACGAAGTGGCAAAATCATACGTAGCTTAAAGAAAACAACCATTTAAAAATGAAAAAGACGCTGAACAACTGATTCATGCTTTGACTCCAAGCGGACTCGATCACCGTAACAAAGTTTTTCTCCGTAAATGAAAAAACAAACAGAGACAAACCGCTGTTGATGCCGCGGACAACGTTTTTTAAGCTCGCGATAACCGCATCGCTAAAGCTTTGAAGTAGTTATGACATCTCCTCACAGGCTGGACATCGTGATTAAAAAGTTTGGGCCACTTTGCTTCGCATTCACCCACTGCTCGTACCCTTTTGAAACGTATGCATTCTGTGTTTATTTCAGACTATTTTCCGTCTTTTGTTGCGCAATTGTATGTTTTTTGTATTTTTCCCGTTATCAAAAGTAAAAAAAGGAACTAAGTGCAGTCTCTCCCCACAGTCCTGCACTTAGACCACTTAGAGAGGCTGCACCGGCTTTTATGTCAATGAATAAGCTGACACGGTGTTATTGAAATCTCACTTGAAAATGTTATTCACAGGACTCAAGGCTAACAAGTAGTCGGCTTAGGAAGCCTTTCAATTCGACAGGTATTCAGACTTCGGGGAGATGGGAACAGGTTGGATTAGATGGGATAGTCTGTTGCCTAAGCAACTGCTACACTCCGCTGTGTTTGGAGAGGTCGCTTTATCTGTGAGGATTACACACCGGGCGCAGAGAGCGGGAAAAAAAAAGAAGAGGGGAAAAAAAAAAAGCCGTTTGCCTCGAGTCAAACAGTTCAGCTCCGAGGCCAAAAGATGTGTCAGCGCCGGGGCTAAATCCTCACTCGCTTTTTTAAACAACAAACAAAAGGGAACAGAATCTGTCAACAAGGTGCGAAAAAACAAAGTCAAGTGAATCAGAGAAAGGGTGACGAGGAAGAGGGAGGACGGATAAGAAGCGTAAAATGAGGCTGATGTATGCTAAACCCCAAATTATCCCGAAACAGCGGCGCCGCGTGCGTACCTAAAGCTCTTAGGTGAGAAGTGGCTGGATTAGATTTGTCTTGTTTTTTAAAAACTTTTTTTTGGTTTTGACGTGGAAACAGCAAAGCCCCGTGGGATGGTGTGTCACAATACCCGAGAGCTCCTTTGCACCCCCCCCCCCCATCCCAGTGGTGGTGGGGGTGACACTTGATAACATTATTTATTTACATCTTTTCGTTTCATTGTGTGACGCACCTACACTGCGGCAGCTGCGGCCCGTGTTGTTGCCGCTATGCCGGTTTATGAATTTCCATAAGGAGATTATGGAAGTTGTGTGATGACAGAGGGATAGAAAGACGACGAAACAACCCTCTGTGAGAGAAAATAACAACGACGACGACAACAACAACAACAACCTTGCTTTCATCTCAGTAGTTCACAGGTGCCTTTGGCAGGAGTTTAACTTCTACTAACTACCCCCCCACACACACACACACACACATACATACATACATACATACATACACACATACACATTTGAACAATTACTTGATGAATGTTTTGTTAAATTTAGTGTTAATCAAATAGTTTGTTTGATCGCATATTGCGTATTTACTGACAGGGGTCATATTCCACTGGTCCGTATAAACTGACCTCTTCACATGTGACTTCTAAATGATTTTTAACGTTTAAAGAAAGAAATCACACTCCCACTCGAGTTCATAACTCAATCAAGTATAAACACACAAGACACAATACGCAAATTATGCATTTTTGGGGATTCAGTTTGACCAAATGTCCATGAATCAACATCAAAGTCACAGATAATACTTTTTTTTTTTAATTGCTGAAAACAAAGTGATTTATATATATATTTATATATATATATATATTTTATATGTATATATATTAATATATATATTAATATATAAATATATATAACAGTTTATATATACATATATATATATATGTATATATAAATAAATACGTATATATGTATTCCATGGAGAACGTCTATTGTCTATTCTATTTATTTGTGTCTTATCTTTTCCCAACAGTGAACTGTTGAGAAATTAGATTCTTATGAACTGTTATTAAGCATCAAATGACATTGTTCAGGAGGTGCTTTTGCAGTAAAAGCAGCACTTCCTTGTTTCTCATCACTGACTTACTTATTTTCTTTTTGTGTTACAACAGAGAACATGGGAATCCGCGGAAATCCGCTATTGTTGTATATTATTTTTTCTGCGCCGTTGACTGATGAAACAAGACATTTCACTCTTTATTTCAGCGTTTAACACTCAGATTTTTGTCAGCTCGGCACCTTTTGTGAGTAAATGCCACTCGAGAAATTCCTCATGTTTTCATGCTTTATGTGAGATAAAAAAGCGTCCGCAGCAGCGCGAGATGAAGACTTCTCTGCATCTGGCGAAACCTTCTGCCGCGGGAAAAAAAAGCCTTTTTCTCTGGCATTATTTGGCTCGTCAAGCCTCAATTACAAGTCTGAGTCGACTAATCTCGCGGCGGAAACGGGGCGACGTATTACACGAACACACAGCCGCGGCCACACACACGTAACGGTGGCTCGAAGAGCAACGCAGCTGAGCTAAATGGATTAGCTTCCACAGGGGTCTCTGTGTGTGTGTGTGTGTGTGTGTGTGTGTGTGTGTGTGTGTGTGTGTGTGTGTGCTGCAGAGAGCAGAGCCACTGAGAAGAGCTGCTTGACTCCTGCCATGTCTTCACAGTGGAGGCTTGGATGCTGTTGTAATGAGCGTTGTGTGTTGTGTACACAACTCCGCTGTGATTGGACGCCCTAGAGAACAAACAAACCCGTTACGCTAGACTTGCATGTGTTCACACACACACAGACACACACACACACACACACACACACACCATCAGAGATACAATTATTTCGCCAAAAAAGGAATTAAAGCATCCCTAATGTAAATATGAATACAGCGAGCGCTCCATTAGCGCTGCGATAGGGTCTCGGCTGAGTTGAACCCGGCTTTGTTGTGTTTGTTTAGTCTGTTGTGTCGTGATCCGGTCCGCAACAGCGGGACCTCCATTTACCCAGGGTTGCCGGCGTATCAGTGCATTACCGGCGCGGTTGGATATGGGTTGGGTGTGTGGGGGATGGGGGTAAGGGATGGGGGGGCAATCGGGACAGTGTGTAGTCATGTCATGGGGGCACACAGTGGTGAATGTGGGATGACTTCTTTGGAGTAAACACACACACCCACACACACATACACGCACACACACACACACCCACAGACGTATTTGGAAAAAAAGAACATATACCCAAAGCTACAGATGGACTGAAGTGCAGCTGTGACACAAAAGCACCGACTGAGACTCGGGAGAACCACTAACGGTGAGTTTTGAGGCCTGTGTGCTTTTCACCATGTGCTTAATGAAAACCAAGGAGATGGCAGAATGTCAGCTTTCTCTCGGTTTAGCGCTCACATGCCGTCTGAAGGCGCGGCGACTTAACCAATGGCACATTAGCATCACATGAGAGTTATAAAGCCGGAGTCCCCTCTCCTCCGCATGCAAAAGCAGCCTCTTTCACGGCCGCTGGCAGTCGGGTTGGTCTGTTATTTACGGTAATTTGATTGCTTCTCCCCCCCCCCGCTAAACCGCATTACGCAACGACCCGCGATGCTCGGCCTCTGATTGGCTCGCGCTCTTTGCCGGCTCCGTGGAAATATGATGAACAAGATTGGCAGAAGGTCAGTATGGTGATTTATGTCAACTTGGATGTGTACGTTTGCATAAGGACGGCCGCCTTATTGTTTAGCGATCTCACATTTATAATTACAATATCCTGATCATGGGACAAATCTTTTATTTAAATGTCGCGATACACATTGCCTGTATACACGGAATGAAATTACAGATCCGTTTGACATTTTTAATGTGGTGTCATAATTACACATCCAGCCAAATTTTAATGATTGAAAGAAATTGTGTGTATATATATATATATATATATATATATATATATATATATATATATATATATATATATATATATATATATATATATGATTCTAATAATACCATGTAAATATTATTAAATAGACCGAGATGGAGGAGTGCCAGTGAAATGTTTGTGGCTGCCGGGGTTAATACTTTCCAAGCTGTTTTAAGAACTCTTATGTATAAATGTATGTCGGGTTGATGACTCCAAAATTCAATCATTATGGTTTTATCAAACATAAAGTTTAGTACTACACCCTACCAGTCCCAGCAGTGGAGACATCGGTACAGGTCTCTATTTATAAAGCATTCGTTGTTCTATGTATTTTACTTGTGATTTTTTTAATGCATTTTATTCTATTTAATGTTGTGTACTATCTGGACCTTGAGTCTGAAATAAACAGTTTGGATTGATAGATGAAATTATTGTTACAGTATCAACGACATGTTGGCTGTCTCGCAGCTACTTTGCAGAACGTTGTGATGCTAACGTCATTATTCAATCTTTTCTAGTCTCTCTGAATGTTATTGGACCAAATTACTAATAATTTCGTCACGCTGAAATCTCGTTCTCCCCCTCAGAATGACGAAAGAAGACAGCGTGTTAAATATTGTGTAAATGTTTATCTGGTGGGTTGATCGCTCCTAAAATGAGATCATTACGTTTTTATCAAATATAAAATTCAGCGCTACGAGATACCTGTCGCAGCTGTCGAGACACTGGTACAGCTGTCTATTTAACCCTCCTGTTACCTTTAGGGTCAATTTGATCGCATTCAATGTTTAACATTGATGTTCTTTGGGGTCAATTTGACCCCAGGCTGTGTCAATCATATAAGTATTATCTACTTTTTCATATATTTAAAGGGCTATTTAGGTAGTCAACAAACAAACATAAAGTACCTCACACTTAAACTTGGGAAACAATATTAATTATAATAATTTTCTGGAGGTTTTAATTGCTGGGGTCAAATTGACCCCGAGGGTAAAATATGTAAATGTGAAAGTAACAGGAGGGTTAAAAAGCATGTGTAGTTGTTTGTATGTTTTTTACTTTTGATTTTGTATGTATTTTATTATATATAAAAAAAAAAAAAATTTAATTGTTTTATTTGTTTTTACTATCTGTGTGGCACTCTGAGATTCTTTGAAGGAAGAGTGCGATAACAATGAAATACATTATTATTATTATTACTATCTGGACCATGAGCGTGTAAAGAAAAGTGTAAAAACCGAACCGTCTCCTAAAAAGGCGGCTATATAACCTTTTACTAGCAGAATCCAAACTGACTCGCAATACAAAGACCTCGATAAAAGAAGTGACTCTTCAGTGAATAATTGCATATTGAATAGAGAATATACATGCATGCACACAAGAGGGCTGGAACAGTGTGGACCAGAGTGGTACATCAAACAACTCTGCCCGGCCAATGAAACGATAGCCTTGTGTTTTGATGTCAAAGTGGGATTTTCATTGTCTGTCAAGTATGTCACAGGCCTCGGCCGCTCCTTTGAAATGGATTATCTAAGTCCCACGGCACGTTGTCACGAGGCGGCTGTCGCTTTTTTCTTGCCAGCTGCCGAGCGCATCCGGCGCAGCTGCTCCGCTCGCTGCTCCGACTTCCTCTCCGGAGGAAGAAAGCGGCGCAACGCTGCTCTCCAGAGGAACGCCGCGTTGCCGCCTTTATGGCGTTTAACTTTACCGTGACCCTGCGTTGGATGTTTTTTGCATTGAGGGGTTGTTTGACGGATGTCTCTCTCGGTCTCTTTTTCTGATTGGCTGTTGTGTAGCCCATTTCTTCCTTTTGATTGGCTGATAAGTGGCATCTCACGGCGGAACTCCAGGCGGTTGATTCCTCCACAGTGAGAACGGCTCATGTCTGCGCACATTACGGCACATTAAAACATTAAAAAGCGTGAGAAATACCATGTGTGGTGGGAGTGTGGGAGTTAAGACCGAAATGCGTGAGTCTCACGCTCAATGCGTGAGGCTTGAGAGCCCTGCATACACTGGTTAATACGAAGAAGGAAAAATAAACATCACCAGAGGTGCATGGGGGGAGTCATTAACTGGGATGGACCCAAAAGCAGAGAAATGCGAGGGAACAGAGGGATGATTAAGGGTCAGTTTAAAGTCCATAGCCAACAACAGCCCCAGGGCAACACTACGAGAACATGCCGGAATGGGAACAGAGGAGCCGGCATGGAGACACTCAAGGTTTACACACACTGGGGAGGTTGCAGGTGATTAGGTACCATTAGGGGCGTGGCCGACCGTCACAAAGGCAGGAAGGGAAGTGGACAGGTCACAAGTGGCGGGGGAATTCAAATTCAAGAGGAAAACAAACTAAACAGTGACGGTTTGTGGTCAAAATACACAATTTGCAAAGTCAAAGCAGCCTGAATATTGACTTCATAATGTACCTGAACGCAGCGTGCTCAATAGGATGGAGTTTATCTTGATATAGTTAAAAACAATCCACTGTAACTCTCTTCTTCTTCTTCTTCTTCTTCTTCTTCTTCTTCTTCTTCTTCTTCTTCTTCTTCTTCTTCTTCTTCTTCTTCTTCTTCTTCTTCTTCTTCTTCTTCTTCTTCTTCTTCTTCTTCTTCTTCTTCTTCTTCACATCCTCCTCCGCTTCATCCGTCTTCTTCTGATTCTTCTTCTTCTTCTCTTTTCTCCTTCTCCTCCGCTTCATCCTTCTTCTATTTTCTCCTCTTTCTCATTCTCCGCTTCATCATCATTCTTCTTCTTCATCATTCTTCTTTTTCTCCCACTTTACTTCTTCTTTTTCTTCTCCTCCTCCTCCGCTTCATCCTCCTTCTTCTTCTCCTCCTCCTCCTCCTCCTCCTCCACCTTCTCTTCTTCTTCTTCTTGTTCTTGTTCTTCTTCTTCTCAATAAAACTGGGATGTATCTGCCCCATTATCAAGTGTTATTATGTGACTTTGTTCCAACATTCACAGCAAACTACAGAATAATACACTGGATCGATACACTTCTTGATTACAAATTTCTCCCGGGAACTGTGCTCAATATATATTGTTAAATTGATCGTTAACGTCACGCCAGTGTGGCTTATATGCCAGAGGTAGAAAGAGAAATGAAACTCTAGAGAGGTGGAGGGAAAGAGAGAGAGCGAGAGAGGAGCTTAAGGGACATGAAGAAAAGAAAAGAAAAAAAGAAAACAGCATAAGATGAGAGAGAGAGAGAGAGAGAGAGAGAGAGAGAGATGTTCGGACGTGTGAAGTGGCTGAGTGTGATGGCAATTTATTTGCTACCGTGGCGATGACAGGAGTGGGCGGGCGTTCAATATCATAACAACACCAAGGTGTAGCGGCAGATCCACCTTTTTCTCTGTCCCTGCCATCCATCCACCTATCTGTCGATCCGTCTGTCTGTACATGAGTAGGGAGGGGTCGTGTGTGTGTGTGTGTGTGTGTGTGTGTGTGTGCTGAGGCGGTGGAGAGATGCCCGTCAGTCAAGGATGCGAGGAAGGATGCGAGGTGTGGAAAGGAGCTCTTGTGATGGATGGCTGAATACAGAGGGAGAGGGCCGAGAGAAGTGAGGCTAAGTGGAGGAGATAATAAGTGGAGGGTATGTATGTGTGTGTGTGTGTGTGTTCTTGCACATATATTGATATGCAGAAGCTCATAAACACTTGGTACTAACATATGATCTATATCTGGCATCTGATAACAGGCCTTTGCTTTCACACTTTGTTCGTAAGCCTTTCATCTCCATTCTGATTGTGATTGGATAACCAGGCTTCCAAGGCAACGTTGTTTCAAGCCCAGTCAAACCAGCGTTTGATTTTTTTAACACAATTTCAAAGGACTACAATTTCATACACACGTTACGGTTTAAAAGTGTGGAATCTCCAGCAAATGCTGATGAAGTCAGATTCACAGAGGACTCTATATTTCTGAATAATCTTTCATTATGCTTATGTATTAGGAAACCACTATCTACCAAAGTATGTTACTTTATATGACGGGTTTGTTTTGTACAGCAGGACACTAGAATGGTTCTCAGGTGGTTCTTCAGAGGAAAGTCTTTGCTGGCAGCCTGTAAAACTAGCTCAAGCTTCTAATGAGAAGAATGGTATTAATCAAGCTACCAGAAATAAAACTGTAATGTCTCTGCGGCTTACGCAAGCTGGTTGTACTTAGTGTATTTTGCAGTAAATGTATGTATTTTATTTAATATGTGCCTGGTGTCAAATGGGAAGCAAACCTACCTCGAGCCCCAATTAATAAAAAAAAATGTACGGCTACATTTACATTTTAATTACAGATGTGCGTTTTAATACATCATAGTATTCTCCCAATCATGTATTTATTTATTTCCCTTTTCATGACAATGGCCAAGGCCCATCACAGGGCTCCAGCTGCAGCAGGCTAAATAACTGCTAGCAGACTTGCTTACTACTAGCAGGCTTAATTACTACTAGCAGGTTTGCTAACTGTTAGCAGGCTTGCTTACTACTAGCAGGCTTGCTAACTGCTAGCAGGCTTGCTTCCTACTGGCAGGCTTGCTTACTACTAGCAGGATTGCTAACTGCTAGCAGGCTTGCTAACTGCTAGCAAGCTAGATAACTGCTAGCAGGCTTGCTAACTGCTAACAAGCTTGCTAACTGCTAGCAGGCTTGCTAACTGCAAGCAGGCTTGCTTACTACTAGCAGGCTTGCTAACTGCTAGCAGGCTTGCTAACTGCTAGCAGGTTTGCTAACTGCTAGCAGGCTTAATTACTACTAGCAGGCTTGCTTACTACTAGCAGGCTTGCTAACTGCTAGCAGGCTTAATTACTACTAGCAGGCTTGCTAAATGCTAGCAGGCTTGCTAACAGCGAGCAGACTTGATAACTTGCTAACTTCCGCGTAATATTTAAAATGTAGGCTATAACACAATATTATTATTATGTATAAAACATATTGATAGGATAAGTAACATGCCATTATATATAAATAATATATAGTTATTATCTAAAATAAATCTCTTCACTAATTAATATTATAAATATGCTCATATTTGAATTAACCATGTTATCTTGACTATCATTTATGTGTTAGAAAAGCTGAACATGTCTGGGACCACTCTCTTTGAAAAGAGGGGGAGTGTGTACATGGAAGGTGAGGAAGAGTCAGAGGGAAGACAACCTGAGCCCAGATGTTTGAGGAGGGTTAACGGTGCTTTCTGAAGGGGAAGATAAACTGGAGCTCAAATCGAGTGAAAGAGGGCGACGGAAAACAAAATAAAAAGGAAGATGCGAGGCGAGGCGAGGGCTGGAAGAGACGCAACATAATGTTTGAGTTTACTATAGGGAAGAAAGGAAGCGGTTCACACGTCAACACATCAACACACCAGCACACGCACAGATACATATTACTGTCTGACGTTGAGGAGTGTTTTTGTATGTTGGGTGCCTGAGTGCTGCAGGTGTTATTTACCCATGCCTGTATGGTCCGGCACTACACCATGAAAAAAAAATCTCTGATGGCCTGGTTTCAAAGAGCCTTATCTGCTCTTTCAGCATCAAAAAGTGCACTTAGGGGGCCTCTGTAATTTCCCATCTCTTTCCTCAGCTCCGATTGGGTTATATTATGATGGGCAATAGTCTTTCTCTCTCTCCAGCCGCCAGTCTTTCATCCTCCTCCTCCTCCTCCACCCCCCTCCTCTCCTCCCCCTTCACTCTATCACCGTCCTGGCGGTTTCAAATGCTACACGGAAGCTTTGTTGCACTAATAACAAGCCTTGACATACAATTTCACTCAGTGTGCTCCTGGTGATGAATCAGACGTAATCATAACTTTATACAAAGATGATTTAGTTCAAGATGTAAATGTGCCGCAGACATGCCGAAGATGTAATCATTCAAAGCGCCTCTGTAGGTGGTCAGAGAGGCATGGGGACACATTCAAAACGAGGTGTAAACGCAGTGTGCCGCCAATCAACACAAGGCGATGGTTACATGCCTCACATTTGCAAGGGGCTCTAATACAACACGACAGGCAGCTCGGGGACAATTGGATTTTACGATGAAAACAGTCCCGAGTTTTCATAAGTGATGACTTTCCACTTCCTAGAAGAATATTGTAATTTGAACTGTTTTATTTGTCACTTGATCTGCCACCCCAACATGATGGCATCAATGTTACAAAGTCTTCTCGACACTCGGAAAAGAGATGGTGGGGAAATGATGACCTTTATATTTTGGCTTTAGGACATACATTTAAAATTGACTGAGTCTACACAGATACTGGAATGAGCCTGTAAAATACCATGAATGTGTCACATGTACAGTGGTGGCTCCACTCACATGTCCCATAAATCGTCCAAATGATCTGAATAATTACAAACGATCTGACTTCAATGGTAGATACATTTTCAGGGATGTAAAAACAGTCCCTCAGACATGTGTTTATCCTCCTACCCCTTTAATCCATTTAGAATAAAATAGAATAGAAACATACTTTATTAATCCCCAAGGGGAAATTTGTCGACACAGTAGCACCAATAAACTAAACACAATAAAATATAAATATAAGAAAGAAAGAAACAGTGACTGTGCATAAAGTATACAAAGTGAAATATAAAATACAAAATAAAATAAAATATATATGTATATATATACACAACATATATGTAAATACAGCAATGTAAAATCAAATAAAAAATATATAGACGGTGTGCAAAATGCAAAGTGTGTGTATGTGAAATGTGTGAAGTGCAGATCAACACAGTGTAAGTATGAATGTGAATGTGAATATGTACAGTGATAGTTATTGCAGTTATTGTAAGTTTCTGGCAAGAGGTGCTTTGTTGTAGAGCCTCATAGCCGTCGGCAGGAATGTTCTCCTGTATCGTTTTGTGTGGCAGCGGAGCGGACTCCTAAAAGGGACTGTTCGACCCCTGACCTTTTGGATAAGGATACAAAACCCCGTTATTCATGACGAATTAATTTGTATAATTTCAATTTATAAAGAATGCAACTTTAGTGTTTTGGTTAAGTCTCAGCAAGCGTTGAAGTGGCATGATGAAAACGTTTTTAAGCTAGTTTAATTTTGCCTTTTCCTCTACGTGGAATGAGATGAGTAAATACGCAACATGTTCCCCATAACAATTTTACAATGTGATCAAATGCAGCTGTAATGAAGTTTTCCAACTGCAGACAAAGAACTGGCTATGAAGGAGCTTGTAACTTATGAAACATTATCGAATGTAAAATCTTGTAACGCCTTTCATAATGGATGTCACATTAGGAAGCGGTATAACAAAGACCCCACTGGAGAAAGGGACGCGGTAAAATGAAAACCCAATTTGAGTGTGTGTATATGAGACATACGTGAAAGATAAGGACGACATTTGCAAATCAAATTCCCCATGTCCTTTTGTGTTTGCATAATCTTGTAAATCTTCCGTACTCAGATACCTACTAATAACAAATTCTTAAGAACCTAAACACACACAAAGACATAGTCTTCTCCTTTGTTAATTCCATCTCTGACTTGGTCGAGGAGACATGGCGATATATAACGGTAAACAACAACAGTATAGTTCAGACACATTAATTGCTTAATTGCTGAGAGTATTTGATCCGCCATATTAACATAAGCAATTCCTTGGAAGGATATATGCTAGCGTAGCAGAACATTGGCCTGGGGGGCTTAGGGGAATTAGAGAGGCAGATTGCATGACATGGTGGAGGGAGAAGTCTAAGCTAGTGGAACTGACATTTGAAGCTTGAAGCCCCCCCCCAACCCCCCCTCCCCTAATTATGATCCTTCTGTGCATTATTTTTTATTTTTTTGTCCCCTTTCTTTCGCTCGAAAACTCTTTCAAAGCTCATTTCATTCACTTGGAAGGGGTTTGTCATGTGGAAAATGAGCCTCAATGTTTGATTATTCATTTAATATTTTTCTTGTGTACTGATGAAGATACATATTTTTTCAGATGACATGCTGTTAAGTTTCTCTCTTGATTAAAGAGCACACAGGAAGAAGTGTTGTCGAGTCTCTTAATTGATTTGTGTGTGTGTGTGTGTGTGTGTGTTGAACAAAGTCAAAGCTGTGCGACTTATTCTTCCGTCTTATTTTGCATTCTCAGCTGTATTTCTTCATTTTATGTTGTTGTTTAAAAATTCACCCGACGGTACACGCAAAGATTATCTTGCAAACGCAGACATTCCTCAATCCTTGCTGTTTTTATTATTATTTTTACTTTCCATATTTATTCCTCACAGTCGTTTCCTCTCCCCTCATTTCCCTCCGAACACTGCCTACCCATCCAGCGTGAAACAAAGAGCGAAACCTCCCACCATGTAATCTCGCCAAACAAATGCCCAACACCCCCCCGCGGCTTTAGCGAAACGCCGGGCCCCGCGATCGACTCCCGTCGTCCTCGGCGGCGGCGGCGGCGGCGGCGGCGGCGGCGGCGGCGGCGGCCTGCGTGCGTGACTAAATGCACCACGCTGACGGCAGCCAAAGCGTGGCGAGATGCGCCGCTTTCGTATCCATTTCCCCCTTTGCGCTGTTTGCTGACTCTGGAGATGCTTGTATTACTGGGGGGGAAATAGAAAGTAATGAAATGCTAAAGAAGAAATACGACTCTCCCTTCTTCCTTCCCTTCCATCTCTCCTTCCCTCCATCCTATCTTGCCCGTACCTGCACGTTATAACGCCGTCCTGCAAAGCTCCGCCCCTTGTCCATTCTGGCTCATTACAATGACAAAGGTCTGTGAAAAAGCCCTGATCTTTTCATTCCCCCGTGGCTCGGTCCCGTCAGCACTTTCCTTTCGAGATTATTGTTGGGGAAAACCTGCAGACATTTCCTTTTATGTTTCCGCTCCAGGTTAATATGAGTCGACCTCTCGTCGCTTCGTCTTCACGGTAGTCAAAGGCCGCGCAATAAGTGCCATTGTATTACAAGTGATTCTGACTCGAGACTCAAATCTGCCTGCTGGACCGACGACGACGACGCTCTCTCGCTCCCGAACACTTACCTCTCGAACTCACGGCAACCTCATTTTGTCCTTTTCTTTTCCTTTTCCTCACTCATCCATCTCCACCCGCCCCTCATCGCTCGCTGCTGTTTGGTGATTATTTGACGGTTCTGCAGGAACAAGGATTTGGCTTTTCAAAAGGATATTTTACAAAGCTAACGCAAACCTTTAGAAATCAATTCTAAAGACTGATGTAACTACATAAAGTATGCACTGTACGGTGCTGTGTATCATGCAGTATGTAGGGAGCTTTGTGGCTGTTTAATAGAATATTAGCTCTATTGTATTGTGAAATATTTCATTAAGGAACACCATAAGTGAGAAGCTCTTTGTCGACTGCATTAGAAAAACCAGGGGATGGCTAATAATAGGTAATTATTGCAATAGGAGCCCACGAACTGTATTCTTATCTGAAGGAGCATGTGTGTAATTTCCACCTCCTAAAAATCCCCCCGGGTGGAATTACCACCTCTACTTTTTGATGTCCAAAGATAATATTGCATCTGCACTTATGGACTTACAGCTCTGTTACAGGGGCCCGGTGGCATCGTAGAGCAGCATAACTCTCTATAACAGAGTCGTCCACGCGTTTCGTGGAGAAAATACCGCCAACCAGTCACGCTACGCTGTATCTATGTCTGCAGTGGCGTTTCTACATTAGGGGCGGGTGGGGCACTTCCCCATCAGAACCAGATGGCGCTGTTGTGCAGAAAGCTCAATACATTCGTTCTTCGCGGCAATATACACTACCGTTCAAGAGAAATGTCCTTATTTTTCTTTTTTTTCAATGAAGATAACATTAAATTAATCATACATCCTCTCTCTACATAGTTAATGTGGTAAATGACTATTCTCTGGTGTGTAATGAAGTCTCTACAGAGTTGTGTAGAGGCCCATCTCCAGTGTTCTAATGGTACATTGTGTTATCACCTTAGAAGCGTCTTTGAGTACTATGAAAAGCGCAATAGAAATTGTATGTATGTATTATTATTAGAAGACTAACGGAGGCTAACCCTTGAAAACCCTTTTTATGCGAGCGCAGCTGAAAACAGTTATGCTGGTGAGAGAAGCTATACAACTGGCCTTCCTTTGAGCCACAAGTTTGAAAAACAATATTCATATTTAGAATAAAAATCATTATTTATAATCTCGTCGATGTCTTGACTATATTTTCTATTAATTTTGCAATTAATTTGATAAATAAAAGTGAGTTTTCATGGAAAACACAAGATTGTCTTGGTGACCCCAATCTTTTGAACGGTAGTGGATATATGTATACAGTACACATTATTTTCATCATTTATACAGACACACGTCTGCCGGGGTCTGTTCTATGATGGGGCGACAGACATTTACAAGCCTCGTTTCCACTCCCACAGCTAACTAATGAGTGGATGTAGAACCGCTCCTCAGCACCTGTGTGCATACTGATACTTGTGCTCATTCCACCACCAACCATGCGGCCAATGGGAGTAAAGAACATGCTATGTGTCGCTTTCACATCGCCAATTCATCACATTTCTATAGACCGTCACAATACAGCATGAGATTAAATGATCAATAACAATGGCTTATATATGTAAATAAAAAGAATGATGACATTCATCAATTATAAATAGTTTTAAATGAAGTTCATGATTGCACCTTTGAGTAAGCCACAAAAACGATAATTTGATATGAAAAATAACTTAAAGGCGATAAGTGTCTGATTTAAAATCAAATTAGAAATTTCCCCACTGTGGGACGAATAAAAGGTATATATCATTTAATATAGAATATACATTTAAAATTCAGTTTATGAACTTAAACTTTTATTTAATTGGATATTTATTAAATTAGAATTTGAAAGGATTTTTTAATAGATGCTAATTTTAAATATATTTAGATTCAATTCAATTCAGTTTAATTTGTGTAGCCTAATATCACAAAATAGAATTTTTCCTCAGAGGGCTTTACAATCTGTGCACGTACGACACCCCTGACCTTTCACCTCACATCGGATCAGGAAAAACTCCCAAAAAAATAGAAACAAACCATTCACAGGGAAAAAAGTGTAGAACCCTTCAGGAGAGCAACAGAGGAGGATCTCTCTCCAGGATGGACAGAAGCATATATGTCATGTGACCAGAAGGAATTATTACAGAGTTACATAAACACATTCAAAGAGTATAACAGAGTGTATGAATAGTTGTTAGTAGGCATGAACCACGATCCAGACCTCCACGATCCATCAGGCAGATGGAGGTAGAGAGGTTTTCTTTTTAATCTCATGTAACCCCTGGAGTGTCTTCACATACCTCCACTTGAGAAGCCCTGGTCTAGATGACTGACCAGTGAAACCAGTGTGGACAGGGACAAATCAAACCAACCTCCTCTGGTATTATACCATAGCTATTTGAAAAGAACTGCAAAAAAACATTCTTCTTTTAGTCAGCCTCCGCTATCCTGGCTGTTTTTCCCCCCTGACTACCAGATGACAGGCTCTGCAAAAGGACACCACCGTAACTACCAAAAGTTCAGAGCGGGAACCGCAGTATTGATTGAGCCGAGACGCATCCCTCTCAGCAATCTTTTATAAAAGTCTAATGTCATGACATTAAAAGGTTTGATGTCATGAGAAAAGAAGAAGATAAAAAGCGCAGTTGCGTAGAAACAGTCAAATTACCTCCGTTGATGGGAGGCACACAGAGATTGTTGATTGACACGGAGCCCAGGCCCCAGTGTGGAAGACTTAAGTTCTTAATACTCGTGATAAAACTCTCACTCCATTAAGGCTATAGGCGGCGAGAGTCTTGCTAATTGCTGTGTTGACACATCACTGCTTTAATTTCAGCCCAAGTGACTTTCTTTTTCCTCATCAGGTGTAATTTTCCTGCCCTGCTTTGAATATTAACCACTTTTAACCTTTACTGTATATAAACACGACTATACGGACCTGCTAACCACTGACCCACAGTCACCTTTTCTTTAGATTGCAGTGAACAATTTTCTCTGTTAATGTGGAAAGAAGGAATGAAGTCTCTGAATCAAAATTGCCGTCATCTGTTTTATTCCTTGCAAAGAGGAAAAGTCTGTCACAGCTCTCAGGGAACTCTGTGACACAAGATTCAACGAAGAACAGCCACAGCCTTCTTTATACAGATTTAGGTTACACCTCTTAGTCCTGATCAAACAAACATAAGTGTTGATTCTAAATTACAACTTCAAAGAAGAAGTCTGACTCCTACATCCTGAAAGGTCAGCTCCTTTGCTTGATCAGGCCCCTGTGAACTTGTATCTGCTCCCCCTAACACTATCTGGTTCCTAACCCCTCCCTCCCGTTGTGGAAAGCCATTAGTTTACCTAAGTCTACCCTAAATCAATCTCCCAATAAACTACCGATCACCTAAGCTATACTTTCACATAATGGCATTACTATATTTTACCTCTACAAGATTTAGTCAAGATAATGAGAGAATCCAATTGATTGGTTCCTATGGATACTGTATGTCATTCACAAGTCACCTTTACGCTCATAGATGTAACAGGGGTGTCCAGGTTGAGACCGATAACCCTCTTTAGGGTGGACACCCTGCGAGTCGACAGTCTGTCTCACTGGGGTTCCGGTAAAATCTGAATCCTTTATTATTATAGCCAATCAAATCCAGTGTATGCTGTGGCCTGGTAGTAGCTCAGTGGCAATTAAATGAAATCCCTGAGACTACACAACAGATCCTTTGAGCAGCGTTACCTGTGCGCTGACAAAATATGATTTAATGTGCATGCAAGCTGACCCTTTAGGTTGCATGAATTAACTTTGAAAGAATCCATGCTGCTTCTTAGATTTTCACATCTGTGTGGCCACGGGCGTCCCACGGACGTGAATCCCATCACCATCACCATCACCCCTGTGTGTCAGCGCGGCTGAACATGTATGTAGACCAGTGGTTCCCAAACTTTTTCTGTCAAGACCCCCTTTGATGACATAGGAACATTGGACGACCCCCCCCCCCCCCCCGCAACCCGCAACCCGACCCCAAATTTTTCTTGTTTTTTAATGAATTGCATTATAATGCATGATCTGTATAAAATATTTGTATTTCTTTCTAAAATAAGTACATATCACTTCACAGTTCATTCTTCAGTTTGTTTAACTGGGAAAAAAATAGCAATAATAAAATATATATAAAATAAAAAATATATAAAATAATTTGTAAATACAATTAACTTAATTTCAAACAAAGTGCAAACAACATATACTGTATTTCCTCACATTGAACAGCAGGTTTTCTCAAACAATAAAATAACACAATTATGAACAAGGTGTGCAGGTCTACATGGACCATATTATTCTGTGATCATATTGCTATGTATATTCCTATTCATATATATCAATCAGTGACTGGTGTGGGCTTGCTTTGCTTTACAGATGTTGTCAAAGCGGGGTTGCTGGTTGGAGATAGCTAGTCTCAGTTCATTTAGACCAGTCACAAATCTGTCCATCTTTGTACATACTTCCTTCTCTTATCTTTATCTTTCTCTGTCGCTCCGTATTTTTCTCGCTCTGTGTCGCTGTGTGTCTCTCTCTCGTTCGCGCTCCCTCACTCTCTCTCTCCCTCGCGCGCACTCGCTCTCTCGCTCTCGCTGGTTCTGCCACAGTCGGTCTGTGACATGAGCCGCTCTGGTGGCGTGGTTGGAACACAGTGCATGTCACGTCGGTTATTTTATATTGTTTTACCGGTGTATGTGTGCGTCTGTGTGTGTGGATTGGTGTGGGTTGGCCGCGACCCCACTGTAGTACCACCGCGCCCCCCCTAGGGGTCGCGACCCCCACTTTGGGAACCACTGATGTAGACAGACAGCCCTGTGTAGTGTACACAGTCATGGTTGGACGATATCCAGCCGCTTGGGGGCGAAAGCAATGCTGAGTGAGTTGAACACAAATGTGTCGGGATGGAGGAGCAGGACCCTAACCGCTGTCCAGCTGCACACAGAGACTCTCGGGGGCATATTAACGTGATCGCACATATTTGATTGGTTAAAGCTTGAGCCATGGCTTCACATTTTTGATGGATGACCCCAGGTGTTTGGGCTGCAATGGACTTACTTGGACACAGGCTCAGTGCCAACACCATGCCCTGAATGTATTTTAGTGTTTTTATTATTATTATTTTCACGCAGTAAACATGGCCTTAACCCTCCTGTTACCTTTGGGGTCAATTTGACCCCATTCAATGTTTAACATCTCTAAAATAATGATTGACATCATTTTTTTTGCTTCATATTTCATGACTTTTCCTAATTTATTGGGGAGAATTGGGAACACCTAAAATGTACATGATGATATGTTTTCAATGTCCTGTCCACAACTTGTAAATTTGACCCGAGGCTGTTTTTTACTGTGTAAAACATAAAAGAAATATCAACTTTTTATTTATTTAAAGGGCTATTTAGGTAGTCAACAACACTTAAACTTGGGAAACAATATTAATTCTAATAATTTTCTGGAGGTTTTAATTGCTGGGGTCAAATTGACCCCACGGGTAAAATATGTTAGTAAATTTGAAGGTAACAGGTGGGTTAAGTATGCCTCGAACAGCATCTGAAAACCCCTCCCCCCACACATTTCTGTGGTCGGATCTGTATTCCACGCTTTTAGATTAAATACCAGTTGTAGTGTTTATTTGTATTCTTCAGAAGGTGTGTTTTTATAGGCATATCTACAATCTGTTTATCTAAAATATACGGAGACTCCAATGTAATGTTAGAATCGCAAAGCGTTGCCCAGATACGGGATGAGGGCTTCAGATTGCACTCGGAGCCACATGTGCTGAACATATCTGCATCATGAAGCCGCACGGCACGTTGGGTAAAAGCAACCGTCAAACGGCGTGCGATTAGTTTCACCAGTTGGACCCGTTTCTGTATAACTACAGGAAATGCAGCTGGAGCGAAGACAGGATAGACTATGGGACTATTTAATCCATGAAAGTGAGACAGAGGTGTAGCTAATAGCCATTTAGCACCACTCGCACTATTTTGGTAGTCAGTCTGACGGTGGTCTGTGATACACATTGAATTTCCAGATATAGCGTGATATTACCTTCACATGGAATTATATTTCTGCCGATCATCCCTCTTGAAGCACTTACTGAATGTCACACTGTCTCCTGCTGGAATCCATCGATCAGATTTTTTCTTGTCTGCATGTAAGATTTATGATGCCGATGCAATGTATTCGAAACACGACTCAACATCTCCCAAAGTGACGGGTTTTAAATGTGCATCGGGTACAATAGGAGGCTGTGGCGGATACTTTTGATTCACTTTAACTGGTAAAAGGACTCTTAAAACAGATTCAAAACAAAGATGTATAGATAAAGTTAAAATAATAATAATGCTAATTCAGGTTCACCACTGAAACATGGAAGCAATTCCCTCCGAGATTCGGCTATCTACCCATCTAACATCTCATGTTACCTACGTTCATGAATGTTACATGTGGATGTTGTCACTTGACTTTAGCGCGTTGTAGTTGCCACATTTCCCTCTATTTTTATCCCTCATTGCTGCTCAGAGTGAAAGACAGAAAGGCGTGAAGGGGAAGGTATTAATTTGAAATGAAGGAGACCTCCAACACCTCCATTATCACAGAATTTGTTTTTGGTTGTTTAATACTTATGCAGTGGTAAATTCAAAATTAATTATGCATGAATAGAGATGAAAATGGAAATCGGAAGCTATCAGAGGACAATGTCAAAAAATCTTTCGCTGTACGCCGAAGATGGGAAAATAAATGTTTGTTTTCGGGTCACTGAGGATGTTAATTAGAATAGCGTTTTTCTTTTGTTTCCCGACCAAGCATGAGTGGCGCTGCGCTCGGAGCTGAATGCGTTTGCCGCCGCGAAGGCCGTCTCTGACTCATTTATAAATGACGGCTCGTCAACTTAAAGGACATTTTCAATGACAGGTTGCCTGTTCTTCTGAAGATCAAATTCCTCCGACCTGACGGCTTCCAGGGAGAAGCGATCGAGGGCGTACGCCGCACATTAGCTGGTGTTTACGCTGATTGGATTCACGGAGATTATGATTTAATAGCTGAGGTGCATTTACATATATGAATACACGATTAAAGTATAGAACTGCGGTGCATCAGTGTGTGCTCCTTGTTCGGCTGCTCAGGTAAAAAAAGAAAAAATACCACAGGCCTTTTTCAGATGCTAACATCGATTCTATCTAAAGCCTCCACGCATTAGGAATGATTGCACGGCTCTATTATATGTATTTGTGTTTATGTGTGTGTAGCCTTAAATGGCAGCTTTATTTCAATTTCCATCAGAGGCTCTGATTGCAGCCGTAACCTCTCGACGAGCATCCGTGGAGAATGCTTCCTCTCTGTTCGTCAGCTCCCGAACGCGCACTTCATCTGAGAAACTGCTCACAGCAGCGTTCTCAACAAACATGATGGTAATCAGGAAATGTGTGTTCCTCCTGCTTTGCCTCTCACTTTTGTCCGGGACCTGCAAAGAGATTTCAGACGTGCACCAAACCCTGGCCCATACCTGAGGAGGATTGTGTGTGTGTGTGTGTGTGTGTGTGTGTGTGTGTGTGTGTGTGTGTGTGTGTGTGTGTGTGTGTGTGTGTGTGGCGTGTGCAGGACCATAAAACATGATTCACCGCGGGGGTCGGATCAAATCTCTTCTGTGGCGTGGCGGGGGGAGGGAGGGAGGGAGGGGTGGAGAGAGGGAGGGAGGGAGGTTTCTTTATACTGGCCAAAAGAAGAACTAGAAAATATCTTGTGTGTTTGAAATGGAAGGTCCATAGGCGCTGTGTATTTTACCCAGCATTCCTCTGGGTGAATGAAAGCAACATCTCTCCCTGGTTAGTTCATCCAGCATACCTGCAAAGAAAGGTTTATGGAAGTTCGGAGCTTTAGTTCGCCTTCCCACCTCATCTATTCTTCCGCAGCCTCTAATAAGAGTTAAGATGCATTGGCCTTCCACTAACTGCTGATCTCAATAATATGGAGCTTGTTGTGTTTAGAGTACGCCTGCAGATTCACCATCTGTTTCAGATCTGACACTCTGTTGAAAGCATTAAATAGGCTGATTATAGACATTACCAGTAAGTGCCACCCATTGTGACAGCAGATGTAAATCGCTCTGGCATTGGCGTTGTGAAAAAGGCTCCGTCTGCGGAAATCAAGCGATTCCGCGGCCCCTTCCTTCGTTAGCGTTCGGAGAATCTTTCAATCCCGCAATCGGAGCTCTGTGAATATGAAGACTCCTGCGTTTAATATTTCGTGCATCCGGCAGACAAACAGGTGAGTAATAAAAGCAGAAAACAATACACAAGCAGCTATTAAAACCCCCGGACTATGAAGCAGACAGAATACCTTCCATTCTGACTCTCAACAATCAATAAAATCACTAGTGGAGAAAAGACGGCGGTGTCTATCTCCATCCCCTTTCCAGACACCTTAAGCTAATTAGCCCCTCAAAGTACAGCAGGAGAGAAGTATCCGACAATTAACTCCTGCACTGTGCTCCGATGGCATTTAGTTTTCAACGTGTTCCATTGTTAGGTATTGACTAAATGCCACATGGGCAACGATCTCCCTCGAACCATTAGCATGCCTCAGATTCTCATCTCATAATGACGGTTATAACTGTGTTCACAGTCAGAACCTTGGCACGCCTGCCGCTTCTCAGGGCCGATGAAACGGTGATGCGCTCCGACGTTGCAGAAGACTCCCGAGATGCCCCCTTCGTTTAACGGCAATGAGAGAATCGAGAACAATACACTGCACTCGTTTCTAACCGGACTAAAACAAGGTTGTCGGTACTACCTTGACCGGTGAATGCAGTAACACTTCATTTGTCCACAGCCACTCAACCGAGCTCCCTTCAGGTCGAATTGTTGACGATTGGCTTTCGATCAGAATTGAAGATCTTCATCTTCTGATCGTCTGGGGGGCGAACGGCCTCTCGCAAACCTACGGCCCTGACGGTCCACGTCCTGGATTCTGACACGGCCGATCCCAACCACTCATCTACAGGAGAGGGGTCAAACAGGGCTGCTATCATTGGTCAACATCATCGAGGGATGCGGCTCCGTTTATGGGAGAGCTGGGCGCTAGCTGTAGATCCTGAAGGAATTAAACCGGCGACCTTCAGCCGCATTCTGGGTTAACGGGCAGGAGGAGAGCTCAGAGATTATCAATATTTGCAACATCAAAGAGGAGAAACGCGTTAAACGTTAAATGGGGGAAGAGATTAAGGCATTTGTAAGCATCTCTAGTTCATCCATTGATACAACAGCTCTCAGTATTTAGTATTAGCGGGGAAAAAACAAGATCCAGACAGCTGCTTAACATGATGTCAATCCGTTAATCAATATTACCTCAAGATTGCACGGATTGGAGTGGTCAGCGGAGGATTGCGGCCTAATGCTTTGCTTGATCATCGGTGCAACCTTTTTCGAAGCAACAACCAACATCCTGTGGGTCTTGGAGCCCAAACTATCCCTTTAATATGTTGGTACACCGAGTGCACACGCTTAATCTGTCATTTGCTGCCATTACACACAAACAGAGGCACATAAACAGCTCACCAGCCAATTATTCTCCTTTTTAATCATTTTTCGCATGCTGCCCTTCATGGTGATTACCGTGACCTTTTCCTCCTGAGCATCCCCACCACTCTGCCTCTGATAGCCCACCATCTTGGAGGCTTTTAGCCCCCGTGTTTTTAACCGCTCTCCCAGAAAGCCGACCCTCATAATCGACCAGGCGAAAGACCAATTAAAAGTATTTTACCCAGCACTTAAGGTTGACAGGAGCTGGCGCTCGCAGCTCAACAAATGCCATTTTAACAGCAAATTCATGAATGCATAAGTGGTAGGCTAATGAACCTGATGGTTTGAGTGTTGTAATAAAGGCACCCCCCCCCCACCTGGGCCATCACACACATACGCACTCACACACACAGCTTATTTGACTAACTGGTAAATCAAACTAATATTGTTGTTTTTTCTTGAGATCCTTAAACCAGGTTTAGATTGCATTTTCTCTTTAGAGAAGAGAGAATGACATTTTATGTAGCCCTGTTTCCAAGTTTTCTTTTGTATTATAAAGTCTTTTAGCTCATTTAAAACACATCATATTCAGATTCAAATGCTTGCATGGAACATAGGCATATATATTATGATGATGTCATCAGTAGTAGTTAGCCAACATCCTCATTCGTTGGTGATCTACGCAGACATGAAAATAAAGAAACAGCATTTTTCTTGTATTACAGTTTAGTGATTTGTATGCTGTGTTTAAGCAGATCAAACACTGGAAAAACATGAATGAAGCAAATAACGTGAATGCACAAAATTAGTTTCAATCGCCTGGGTGGAAAAACCTCAACATGGGCGAGGAATTCAAACGACGGTGTGTCACGAGATTCTGTCTGCGTTAGCTTCTCTTCCTGCCATCACTAGCGTCCTAGCGTTGTTGAATCGTAGTCTTAGGTGGTAACCCAGAGTGCTATGATACCTGATATTAGTAGACAGCGGACACAACTATGTGTATAACCCATAGGGAACAAACAATAACGAGGCTGCCGTATTTACGCCTATTTTTCGGTGTCGATGGAGCGCTGCTACGACGTTAGCGAAGGCTAGCATCAATCGATCTAAGCGTCACTGATAATACAAGCATTTCAAAAATGATTTGCTTGTTCTTCTTTCGGAGAGAACTAACAAAAAATAAATTCTGACGAATTTCCGTCACTGTGTTGTTATTTCGGCAGCGTTTTTGCAATAAAATCTTAGCAAGTCTGTTTATTTTGGGTTCACACAGCTGTAGTTAACTAGCCAACGTGTGGCCTACTTGATACAGTGAATACAGCTCGATGAAATTTACTGAGCACCTCCAGATAATGACAAAGACAAGATGGTGTTTAGTTTTCCAGACTAGTCGGGACTTCCACACCATGTACGAGACAGTGATAGTAGTCATTTACTTCCCTAGTAGATCATGGAAAACAATGGCTTAGTTGATAACAGATTCCATGGCCGTAAGTTACCTTCTTTGCGGTGGTCAAGCACGTTTAAAGAATTGATCCTACGATCAAAGAATTGATCCTACGATCAAACTCACGCGAGTAACGGTGAATGCAGCATTAGTCCGAGCACTTTATTTTATATATATAATTTTTATTCATGAGTCTTTCTGGGTATTCATGAGATATATTCAATCGACCTGCTAAAGTTCGAAACAGCTAAACTCGAACAGCAGTCAGGATCAACTTCACACATTGACACAATTCACAAAAGGATGCGCTAGCTATGATCTTTAATCAACGTGAGTAGCAGCTAACGGTGAAAACAGCACGAACAGCACAAGCAGCAGCGCGGGGTTTACCTCAGGTGGAACCGGAGAGCGGGCGCCGCGTTTCAGTGGCGGCGAAGCTCGAGTGCGGGGTAGAGTGCCGGCCATTAGTTAACCAGTGGGGCAAACACTGGGCACCAAATTACACATTAAGCCGGCAAAAAAACAAAACAAAACAGAGAAGCTTTGAATGCAACACACAGAGGGAGAGTGACGTCCATCTCCTCTCAGTGAGACGTTACTCCATTATATCTTTACGTTGCCAAGCAGAGCAACATTATTAGAGTTAACAGAAAGGGCTGAAGCAAATTGACACGCAACCTTCGCACCAGAGCTTGCGAGTGACAAAGGTCAAGGCACCCGCATATGTTAGTAATGGAGCTGGAAGACGGTCCGACTGACTCCCATGGTGGGAATTCTAAATGCCAAAGCTAAATACGAGCGCACTCAAATGAGCTTGAACTCTGGTGTTGCTTTCGATTACGGTGCCAGCTGCACTGCAACACCAACGTCGACTTTGTTTTCTTGAGCATGAAATATATTTCTTATCTCCTCAGCATTTTTGTATTATGAAGGCTTTTTTTTAAAGTTTTTCAAAAACAAGGTGTTTTCTTTCTCAAAAACCAGATGCCTATGAATGAAAGGGATCGTGTCCGCCTTCCTCGCCCTCCTTTCAGCCGCGCGTCGTCCCTTCCTTGCGGTTATTACATCGCCGTCCACCGGGCTTTGTGTGGCCTTCCACCGGGCTCCAGAGGGACCTAATGACTTTCATTATCAGATGGGGGAATTTAATTTGAGCTGCACCGCTGTCAGAGATGAGTAGGCCGATAGGGAGCCACGCAGGAGCAAAATAAAAGAGTGAGTAATTACTATTTAGGAGGGGTGCTCGCCGTTTGTGAGTGCGCAGACGGGTCGGGACACCGAGAGAGAGAAAGAGAGAGGGGAGGGAGAGAGACGCAGAGCGTGGTTTATGAAATAAATCAATAGTGAGTTGCCACCGTCAGGTTATGAGATTTGAGTCGGCATCCGTTTCCTCATTGTGACCAGAGCGACGGTCCGCGTTATTATCTGCCGGGCGGCGAGAAGGGTGAGCGCGAGGGGCGCAAACAAAAGGGTGAGCGCGAGGGGCTGTTTACGAAGGCCGCGAGAAGCGAGGCCAGATTAGTGATGTGTGATTAGGAAGCTGTTCAGTTGCGGAATTACTGCCTCCTATACCTTCCTCCGCACACACGGGCCGGCGAAAAGAAAACGACGGCGGAAGATGAATAGTCGTCAATCGCGTTTCAATTTCGCGACACATGCTGCGCCTGTTTGCATTAACACTTTTGCTCAATCTCCGAGATAGATTGACAGTTGATTGCGACGGATAAATAAAATAAAAACGCCTCGTCTTCGCCGTGCTTCTCGCAGTCAGAGCAGACGTTCTCGACGCGCATCGTCTTTCTCGTCTCTCTCTGGCAGCGGAGAGAAAACCTCGACTGAGGCTAGAAAACCTGCGGTCGATGGAAAATCTCTCGGAGGTGTGCCGTTGCCAGCTCCGCTTCCCTGCTCATCCAGCATTTGTGCATTTCCAATCTTTCTCTGCAGGTCTCTCCGATATCAGGGAGCCCGCTCGGCTGCAAAAGCATCCGCGAGCTCGTGCTCGTCGGCCAAGTATCGGAGGCTGCCAAACAGCATGGGATGAGGGAAGCTTACAGGGCGCAGCTTGTTGCAGCACACACAGGCCCGTGCCAAGAGTCAACACTGATATTATTGTGTTTTTTTAATAGATCATTGCCGTTTGTTTTGACATGTACTTATTATTATTAGGTTATAAATGCAATCACCTAAAATGAGGATTATACACGTTCTAATTATTTTTCAGATCGGATTCAGGGTTTCAGGGATTCAGGGCTACTTTCGAGCAGAATACAGATTCAACAGTAGAAGAGGTCTTCACAAATGTTAAACAATGTAAATATCCTAAAATATTTTAACGGTTATTAAAGTGGGGGAATAAACATCTCGCATCAGCGTTTGTAGTCTCCATAGCAACACTGAGTCTCGATCATCATTACAGGTCTCCAATGCCCATTTGGAGACCTGTATTTTAGAGTTTTTTTAATAAATATGACCAGATTAGCCTTTGAAGAATTAAAATGCCTGTTTTGATTTTAAAGAACAATGTAAGAAATGATCAGGAATAATGAAAAAAAACATACTATTGCACACGGATATCACGCATTTATTCAGTACATCAAAGAGTCAGGTTTTATTCATGTATCATTAAAATCAGCCCTTTTCCTGTATGCTGGAAATGAAGTGAGCGGACCACCATATTGGGGTTGTCTGCATCATTGCCGGTATTGTTCAGGCCGCTTTGAAACCCCTCGGAAGCCATGACAGCTACTACGTACGTCGGGATGAATTTCAAACTGGGATTTCCCCGATCTTCCCGAACTGCTAGATGTAATGGATGTTGAGAGAAAATTGAGACGGAAGCTCAAATATAAGAATTCTCTAGCCTTGTGGGGCCCTGAGTGCAGTTTCCCCCCCCCCCCACACTTCTCCATTTAACTGGTCAAGTTGCTGCTTCGACACTTGTCACTCATCTTGATGAGCTGTCTACCTTGAACCCACCATTTAGCCTGAGGCTGCAGAAACCAGTACAGCTGGAGCTGCAGACGCTGACAGGTAAAGTGCAATTATAAAGCCAAAAAGCACTGCTGGGAGATTTCTTTTCACCACGAGCATACATTATTTTTTGTCATTTTAATGTCAGAATTTCTCACACATTCTGTTACAATCCAGTGGAAGTATCCCATCTCCAGATGTTCAGATGGAAATAGCTTCGTCTGTATGGCCAGCAGGGGGCAGCATTGCTTTCTGTTTGACGTTTGGGTCGAAGCCCCTCTCACACCGTCTGGTACCTGAGGGTATCTGGATGAGGAGTTCCAGAGGAGAAAAAAAGAAGAAAAGAGCGACAGGAGGGGGGGATAACACGAAGACAGAGAATTGAGCAACAGTGACGGAAAGACGGGCACGACTGGGGGAACTTAAACACTGTAAATCCATGCAGATCGGATGGGAGCGTGAAGATTAAAACCATAATGCCCGATTTCATTTGTGTTACATTCACAGTCACTTTGCACCGAGTTTCATTATCACACGTCCCGACATGGAGGCTTTCACCATCATCGCCTCCCTTGCATATCAAATTAATCAAAATGAATGAGTAATTCATAACACTGAAACCTAAAAATAATAGTTATGTTAACTTGATTTTGTACATTTCATCTTCTTATATGCTGAGTTTATGAGATTGGATACAATAACACTATTTTTGAGAAGCATCCCCTTATGTACAATTTTAATCTCAGTTAATCAGGAAAATATCAATCTTCTTAAACACGTGTGCTGCCCTTTTATGTGCTTCTCCATCATCTTCATAAATCCACACACACACACACACACACACACACACACACACACACACACACACACACACATACAAAAAAGCCTTAGTGTGGATTCATCATGTCCTTGGATGCCATTTAAATAGTAGATAGGTGGCTCTGTAACTCCCACAGTCAGTCTGTTAAGTGCATTGGGAGACGTAGTCATGTTGTAACCATTGATATACAGTCCTCCTCACAGTTGTTTACATCTATGGGAACAACGTGACGCCCCCCCTCTGAAATAGAGCTGCTTCTCATTCAAAGTTGGCAATACGGTTCCACGTCCTCTTTTGAACGTAGAATATTGGCTGCACATTTATTTTCAGCAACTGTATAACGACGGTGGGCCGCTGAGCGTGCCAAGTCTGAGTCGGTATTATATCTCACTTGGTGAACACTCACATTCAAGCATGTTTGAGCGGTTTATCCCACCTGCTGAGGCTGGAGTGCCTGAAGTTCTGATAAGAGGCAGCAACTTAAAATTCCACGGAACTGTATTCATTTTTTTTAGAGAACAAAAACTAAACCGATATGATTTGGTACAAAAGCCTTTGTTGGTAACGACAGCTTCGAGATGTTTCCTGTGTGGAGGAATTAAATTCAGTTTTGTTTGTATAGCCCAGAATCCCTGTTGCAGGAAAACCTCCCCCCAAAAGAAAAAGTACTTTATTGCTTTTATAATGCGGTTGCCTGTGACATTATAAATAGTAAGTAATTAGTAAGCTGCCTTTCAGCACGAAATAGGTGTAGCCACCCAACATTGTGTATCACATTTCAGTCGCGTAGAGAAAATAGTATGTGTGGCTGTTGCTATGCAACAACCACACAATTGCCCAATCACATTGCCCATTTTATAAAAGTTGCCATTAAAATAACAAAAGATGACATTAGGACACTTTCAATAAAATAAGATTTAATTTAAACATTCTAAATCAATCATAAATGCTTGGTTGGCACTGGACATAACAGTTGGGTTAATGAACGTAACCTTAACAGCCTATGCTGTTTAAACTTAATAAACTAAAGTAACGAGTGACTTGGGACTCGCTAGACGTTCAACACGAGGCTGTTGTTGACGTTTGTTTATGTTGATTTGGATACCTTCATCCGTGGAAAACGTTTCTCGTGTCCCTTCGTCTCTGATGATATCCCTTCCCACCACTCTTCTCTCTTTGCCGGTGGTTTGGTGTTGAAGTGCCGTCTCCAGCAAGGATATTACTCCAACGCTGTCTTTCATTGTGATTTGGTGCACAGTAGCTTTGAAGGGAGCTTTCGGATTTATGTCCACTCGCTGACGTGATTTCTCTTGCTTCTAACCCAGAGAGAGAGAGAGAGAGAGAGAGAGAGAGAGAGAGAGAGAGAGAGAGAGTTTGCACCAAGGTGCTGGCAGTGATTGCTTGAAATGACTAGAAAAATCGTCCTGTTATTTTGAGTGCATACTGATACAGATACATGTAAACAGGTGTACAGCCCAATCTGGCTCAATACAGTACACCCGGGACTCTCTCAACCAATAGGAATGCTTGATTATATCTACCCGTATTATACGTTATGAATAATGTGTAGTGAGCATGGACCCTGATAGAAATAACCACGATCTATGTAAACAGAAGGAGGTAGAGAGGAGGGGCAGGAGGCGGGCCATGGAGGCAGGAGGCGGGACCAAGGAGGCAGGAGACAGAGGGCCTAATCACATGCATTACTCAAGTCTGATTTTGGCTCATCCTTCCAAACAAACAGTCTTCAAATCTTGAAGTTTCTGGAATAACTCTAATCTCTCGTTCTTTCCATAGATGTTCTATTGGATTTGAGGCAGGTGATTGGCTGGGCCATTCTAGCAGCTTTATTTTGCTTTCTCTGAAACAAATTTAGAGTTCCCTTGGCCGTGTTTGGGATCATTGCCTTGCTGAGACGTCCACCCTTGATTCTTCTTCATCATTCTGGTGGATGGTCCTAGATTTCTTTTATAAATTCTTCCACTTATCTTTCCTTCAATCATATGAAGTTTTGCCATTTTTTTTTTAAACTGCCCAACGTCATAATAATAATGCAATTAATTGATAGTACTCAAAGATACTTGGGAAATACACCATTTTTTAAAATCATCCGAAAAGCTATACAATAACAACCAATAAATACAAATAAAAACAAAAAGAAGGTAGAGAACACAATCAAACATTCCTCTCCTTCATCTGCAACAAGCTAAAGAAGGCAAGAACCCCTCCACCCATCATGGCGCCTTCTAGCGTGGCACCTATCCATCTATCTATTGTTCTGTCCATCCTGGAGAGGGATCCTCCTCTGTTCTCTCCTGAAGGTTTCTTCCCTTCCCCCCCCCCTGAAGGGTTATTTGGGAGTTTTTCCTGATCCGATGTGAGGTTTTGGGACAGGGATGTCGTATGTGTACAGATTGTAAAGCACTCCCAGACAAATTTGTAATTTATGAAAATGGGGTACACAAATGAACTGAAACTGAATCCATTGAGAGCCTCCTGACCAGCTGTATCACTGCAGGGCGGATGCTGCTCGGACTACAACCGAAAAGCCCTGCAGCGGATCGTGAATGCAGCTGGACGCATCATTGGTGCCTCACTACCGCCCCTCCCCCCCTCCCTACAGGACACAGATGACACCCGCCTCACTCGCTCATAAAGTGACCATGATTGTGAACTCTCCCCCCACGCTCACACTCCTCCGCTTTTACACTTTTGCACTCAGATGTCAAATGCTGCTAAAAACTAGATGTCCGACAGCTGCTAAAATACAGACGCAAAATCTTTTTATAGTTTTTAATTTATGAAATACATGTTGTCTATATGTTATTTGTTGTTGTTAACTGTTGACTGTTTGAACTTTATTAACGTATCCCTTTTTATTATTACTTTTATAAACCAATAAAAAGAAGAATGTTTTTGTCTTTACTTGATACAGTACTGGCGTTTCACAGAGTCACAGATTTGCAGCTTAGCTCAACAAATACAACGTATTTTATTATCTTTAATTGCTTTCTTTGGAAATGTTGACGGGAAGATTGATGCCATTCTCGTCATTCTTCAACTTTTTGCCAGAAAGCAAATAAGGTTATTTCCGAAAAAGCTCCCAACAAGAGGTCCCTGGCTCTTGGAAAAATCCTCTGATAATTCTTTTCACTCCTTTGTCAGACATCTTGCACCTGGTTGTTTCAGGTTTATGGTAAAAAAAATTTATTATGGCCTCAACAGTGCTCACTGGAACATTCAGAAGATGAACAAATCCTTATGTAACCAATGCCATCAGTAGGTTTTGCTACAATAAGGTTGAATCCAATCTAAAATGAATGGAAAGAACTAGAGATCAGAGTTCCCATGGAAACGGCAATATCACACCTGAGCATGCGACTAGTTTCTCATAGAGGACGCGTCTTGAAGCTCTCGTTGTCAACAAAGGCTTTAGTACCAAGTAATACATTCATCCCGGTCACGTGTTCAATACCTTTTCCCAGTTTCATCCCATTTTATTACACATAACTTAATTTCTAAACATACTCGTTTGGTTTTCTTTGTGTGTCTGGGTTACTTGGGTTGTCATGGACATCTGGTGAATACTTCATGACAATAGCACCTTTAGAAATAGATTTACGGAGAAGAAAAGATAATGTGTTCAATACTTACTCTACCTGCTGTATGTGAGTCACTATTTGTTGCTCTCTTCTGAGTTGATGCTGGTTTAGTTTCGTCAGCTGCAGTTCACGTTCTTTTCCGAATCTTTTCCAAACCTTTACATTGCTGTAGTCCATCCATCCATTTTATTTCGCTTATTCCAGGGTCGGGTCGCAGGTGCAGTGGACCCAGACTTCTCTCTCACCCGCAACATTTTCCAGCTCATTCTGGGGGATCCCGAGGCGTTCCCAGTCCAGCCGGGAGACGTAATCCCTCCAGCGTGTCCTGGGTCATCCCCGGGGGTCTCCTCCCAGTTGGACGTGCCTGGAAAACCTCTAACGGGTCCAGGAGGCGTCCGAATCAGATGCCCGAACCACCTCAGCTGCTGTAGTCGCTAACTGCTAATACGTGACTCGGGTTTTTGTGGATTTGTCCGATATGGAAGTTCTTCTCTGGCAAAATCAAAATGAATAGACCACCAACACAAGCATGGGCACGATGTGTCGCGGATTAATGAGCGTTCCTAGTCACACACAAAAAAAGAGGCGTAATAGGAGCATTTTTAATCGAATTTTACCTTTCACTCCAAGGTTCGCACTCTCCGTCTCACACCACTAAATAATTCTGTGATGATGACACACTGCTCCGGATCCCATTCAGACATGATGACACACAGACGTTTAGTTTAGTTTTTAGTTTAGTTTATTTATTTCGGTAATATACAGAAATCAAGATTTTACAGAAGAAAGCGGCTGACCGAAAGGGTCGAGGCTGAAGCTATGGAGCTTATAAGTGCCCTAAATTATGATTTCACGAGAAAACTTAATTCAGAGAATCATATACATATACCCATATAAATATATACATATATATACACACAAACATATATACACATACACATGCACATATATATGAGGCTCTATAACAAAGCACCTCTTGCCAGAAACTTGTGCAATAACATACACACACTTTGCATTTTGCACACTGTTTATATTTTATTACATTTTACACTGATGTATTTGCACATATGTTGTGCTGTGTATATATATATATATATATATATATATATATATATATATATATATATATATATATATATATATATATATATATATATATATATATATATATATTTTTATATTTCACTTTGTATTGTTTATGGACAGTCACTGTTTCTTTCTTTCTTATATTTATATTGTATTCTTGTGTGTTTAGTTTATTGGTGCTACTGTGTCCACACATTTTCCCTTGGGGATTAATAAAGTATATTTCTATTCTATCTATTCTATATATATATATCTATATCTATATATATATATATTCTATATATATATATATATATATATATATATATATATATATATATATATATATATATATATACATACACATCTACACACATAAATCCACACACATAAATATTTATATAAAACAATAAACCAAACAACAACAACAAAACGTGTCCTCATTAACCGTTACTTATGATGCTTCTTTAATTGATGATACGTTTGTACTTCTCCAGAGTCATGTCTTTATATTTTTTCTTGAATATGACGTGTGCTGCAATTGAATGGAACCCTTCCCAACCCAATGAATTGGACTAAGAATAGTTTGGACCTGGTCTGGCTCGGGTCCCAGGGTCCGGTCTTGGTTACTTGAGTGAGCCCATGATGAGCTCTACTGTATGAATACAGGTAGTCAGATGTCTCGCTTCCAAAGTCTAAAATAATAATCCAATCCAAATATTCTCAGCTGAGCAGGCCAGTTATGGGACAAAGCAGAGAGATGTCCATTAGGCTCTGATAAAGTGATGGAGAAAGAATGACATAAAAACATGAAAATGCTAATTTCCTTTCCTTTAAAGAAACAACAGCTGGGGCATTAAATGCACATTCTCTACTTTTCCAGCCAGCTGCACACGTAGTTGCCGAACAGTTCTCTGCAGACACTACTGTGAAATGTAATGTGATTGCAGGAAAGTTGTCATTCATTTCACACTGCAATATATGACCTTGTTTGAGAGCTGTGTGTGAAACAGAGATCAACAGAGGCAACGCAGACTGCAGACGATGCATCACGTCAAACCTCCGTTTGACTTTTCTCTTTTTTCTCCCTCCCTCTTCTCCTTGTCTACTCATTTATTCCAATCTCAGAACACTGTGTTCCCAGAGAATATTTCGCTTGAATATATTTTACTACACGCTCTCTCCCATAACCCTCACCCCCCCTCCCTTCTGTCTACACGTTATAATACTTATTTATTTCAGGAATAATTTTTTTTGCCGAATTACAGGCAAAACGGCTACAGCTGTAATCAGAGGATAAGTAGCAGCCGACATGGCAGGTGTTTGAGGCGAGATAAGGCGAGGACCATTGTGAGACTGTTCCTCACTTCCATTTAAATGTTTTGGGGCTTCAACTTCCTTTTTTGATTTGTTACCTACAGCTTTCCTGTGAGCTGTCAGGGGGGAGATAGTGAGAGTTTCTCCTTAATGTGGTTTCTCCGGCTACCGTGTTTGTGCCGTCCTTCAGATGTTTGGGGGTTAGGTTCTGGGCATAGCGTGCGTGGTGGGACTCAGATGAGCGCGTGTCATCAGCGGAGGTAATTATTATATTACAAGGACACCTGGTTTAAATCACGTTTGCCCTCTCCACTTCAATAGCAGGAGGACAAACAGGTTACTGAGCATGTGCAAAAGGGTGTGCACTGGACCATGACCACACTCTGTACACAATAAATAAATGTACACACACATATATATATATATATATATATATATACACATATATGCAGTATATATACAGTATATATAAATATATATATATATGTATATATATATATATATATATATATATATATATATAGAGAGTAAAAGATTCACACATTCACACACACATATATATATATATATATATATATATATATATATATATATATATATATATATATATATTCATATATATATACATACATGTGTATTTATATCTGACATCTCCCGAAAGAACATACACAAAGGCGCGCACACAGACACACACACCCACACACACACACACACACACACACACACACACACACACACACACACACACACACACACACACACACACTTGTCTCACAGGAGGCAGTTGTTAATTATATCGCTGTGCTGTTTTGTTCCACCAAGTCCTCCAGAGAAGCCAAAGTCAACGTGCTCATGTTTGATTTTTGGCACCAGCACTCACAGAGAGAAAACTGTTTCCACCATGCCCTCAGCCTCCCATTATTAAGCCAATAAAGCAGCATACGAGGCTCTGTGAGCGTGTGTGTGTGTGTGTGTGTGTGTGTGTGTGTGTGTGTGTGTGTGTGTTGAGGGCGATGGTGGGGCTTCCTCCGGTGAAGCAGTCTCATTTTTATTAGCTCCCAAGACACAATGGATGCCAAGAAAGAACACCACAGCCTGCATTGTCCTCCTTGGTTCTTTTCTTCTAAATTAAAGTGATACCTCATTGCTGTACAATAGACTCGCTGGATAACAGCTGAGAAATGGAGAAGAATGATAGTGAAGTCTGTCATCACAGAAACAAAAAATGGCTTTTTACCTCACATGTCATCAAGCCATACGAAACATTTAAACCCCTTTAAAAGTTGCTCCTTGTTCATCATGACCTCTGCCACTTTTCTTTTTGAATAAAAGTGTAAACATTTCATGAGGTGCAGTTAACCACCTGCCAACCAGGTGTATTACTTATTCGGCACACAACACAGAGAACACGCAACTTGGAGGAAATGATTGTACAATTACACCTTTTTTTCTCAAGTGCATGCTCAACCTTGTTAAAATTCACTTCTTCCACGGGTGAAAATCATTTCCATGTTCCATAAACATGAGCAGCACACATCAAATACCTCACCTCCCGGATCTAGAATTAATAAAACACTGTCCCTGTATCATTAACCAGACAATTATGGATGGAATGGAATACAAATACATACAATCAAATGAAATGAAGGTAAGAAAAAAACAAAACAAGAGTTCTGTCATCCTCTGAATGCTCCGGGTCGGAGGCTGGATGCACAGCGGGACGGATCCGGAACGGGTGCGCGTCAAAGATCCGCCCCGTTTCCGCCCATATTCCGGCGCGTATCCTCCCCGTATTGTACCCTTCCATAAAGAGGCCCATTTGGCCCGGATCAAATTACTTTAAGTACACATGAAGCCAACATATATTTAATATGCATCAATGGTTTCTTCCCTTTTTCTCCCCCCCTGAAGGGTTATTTGGGAGTTTTTCCTGATCCGATGTGAGGTTTTCGGTCAGGGATGTCTATGTGTACAGATTGTAAAGCACTCCGAGACAAATTTGTAATTTGTGAAATTGGGCTATACAAATAAACTGAATTAAATTGAATTAATGGGAAAAAAGAAATGCAATCGGATATAATATCAAAAACAGTTTATTAGAAGGACATCAAATTATTTATAGACATGTATGCATCATATATATTTATAATTAGTTCTAGGCAATATATATACACATACATATATTGTAAAAAACTATAGCTCACATTAGAGGAAAAGAGCTACAACTAATACAACCATAAATATAGACCACCTAACACAAATACCACAATTCTCCCAGAGAATAGGTCTCAGTGGCCTCAAGCGAATACCAGTTGTGCCGGTTGGTGGAACTTCCAACTGAGAACTGTACAGTGAACTGTGTGTGTGTGTATAAATAAATGTATATATACACTATTGTTCAAAAGTTTGGGGTCACTTAAAAAAAGAAAAAAAGCACTGTTTTTTCCAATGAAAATGACATTCAATTAATCAGAAATACACTCTATAAATAGTTAATGTGGTAAATGTATTCTCTGTTTTTTAATGACATCTCCACAGAGGTGTGTAGAGGCCCATCTCCAGTGTTCTAGTGGTACATTGTGTTATTGCCTTAGAAGACTAGCAGAGGGTTAGAACCCCTTTGAAACCCTTTCCTTATTTGTTTATAACTTTTTATTTTGCATTTTCCACAAACAGATTATTCCTTGACATCGAAACCCTTTTTATGTGAGCGCAGCTGAAAACAGTTATGCTGGTGAGAGAAGCTCTAAAACTGGCCTTCCTTTGAGCGACAAGTTTGACCAACAACATTAATATTTACAATGAAAATCATTATCACCATGTCAATATCGTGACTATATTTTGTATTAATCTTGTATTCATTTAATAAATAAATTATCTCGATGACCCCAAACTTTTGAACGGTAGTGTACATATTTTTTAAAGTCAGTTCAGTGGGAGGGGGGGAGGGGTATGTTGACAGTAGCACACCTCCTGTTCATCAGTGGATGCATGTGTGGCATGATTCATTCTGACGACATCTGTAATCACACAAGCAGATACAAAATCTCATGAATCCTCAGTGCAACATATAGCAGACATGCAGTCTAAAATCTAGTGGCTCTCTGGCACTTAAGGTGTGCTATGCTATATTTAGAGCTAGGCTATCATATAACTATTATGTAAAGATATAGTCGAGGAACATTTACCTAAGTAGAGAATAAAGTTGCAATTTTCTTTTTTATTTAGCACTGTTAAAAAAAGATCTGGGAAACATGGTTATTCGTAAATTTGAACACTCCCCAAGACCTCTGGGTGAATCCAAATTGTTTTCATTAAATATGAGTTACTTACGCAGGAACAAAGTCTTAGATCTCATTTGACTGAATGATTTGTTTCCCATTCATTTCTTTCCAGTTTATGCTCTTGCCAGCATCATCGCCGAACATGCGGGCGAGGATGTTCCGTGGTACACGTTCGGTATCATGTCCTCCGATCATTGCCAGGGAGGAAATCTAAAATGGATTGAATGAGAACGATTAATATTTGATGCTTTACAGAATGTTTCTTAAAACATATTACGAAATCCTACGAAAACGAGCCATAATTCGACAGTAGCGAGCCAATTCAACTCGATGGTGCGCGAACCAAAGGCGGGGCGGATCCGGTGCGCATGGCCAAACCGAATGCGACAGTAGGGCGGAGCGGCCGACCTGAAGGCGGATCCGCCCGGGAATTGCTGCCATCCGGGATTGTTCATATCGTTGTGGACGAGGTCACCATGGAAACATCGCCACTGACGTCTGTATGTACTCTGGTTCTCTGCTGTGACGTCACTAGTGACATCACGAAACACCCAATCAGAGTCTACGTATAGAAGTGATTTCCAGCAGGAATTTTTCTGTGAATCTCACGCAGAGGAGGGGGGGCTCTGAGATTCACAGTGGGGTGGGCGGGACGGGGATTCTCAGATTAATCAGAATCAGAATCAGAATCAGAAACCGTTTATTGCCAGGAATGTTTACACAAACAAGGAATATTTTTTGGCGGAATGTGCAACATTTGACATGACAAACAGCAATCAACGCGGCAGTAACAGTGCAATGTGTTTATAAAATTAAGTATAAAATAAGATAAGGTGCTCGGACAATAAATAACATTAAAAGTGTCTAAGTGTGTGTTTCAAGTGACGTGTGTTTAAGTTAAAGTGTATGTTACATGTGACATGTGTTTAAGTTAAAGTTCATGTTAAAGTGACATGTGTGTGAAGGAGGAGGAGGAGAGAGGAATGAGGAGGAGGAGCCTGAAGAAGGAGGAGGAGGAGGAGGAGGAGGAGGGAAGAGGAAGGAGGAGGAGGAGAGAGAAAGGAGGAAGAAGAGGAGGTAGAATCTGAGAATGACCAGGATTTTAACAGCACGCACACAGATAGAAAAACACAATAATCAAATTGCTCCAAAACAAGATTATAATCCCAGATAGCAAACCGACTCCGCTCCGGATCCACTGGATGTGTCACATAAATGAAGACCCGGTCAACTAGATTTCTATTTCAATTTTGTGCAAATTATTTCACTTTTCATTAAAAAAAGAACAATTTCTTTATTTCAGCTATAAAAAAATATATAAACTGAAAACAACAATATGTTAGAGGGATTATGTAAAACGTGAGGTTTAAAATTAAATTATTTCAACTTAATAAACATAATAAGAATTCCAAAAGAAGCTTTTTATTTCATGCCACCAAAAAGTCCTCACTTGAAGTGGTCCGACCAGAAAAAGATTTAATTGTTCTGAATCTGTTTATTATTTATACATATATAGTTTCAGTCCTTGCTGCTGCCTGGGGATCCATAACATCGTAGTGTCTATCTAATGCAGCTTAAAACATAAAACAATGAATCCTCAGTTTATCCATCACTCTCCTGTCTCTGGGCGTGATAATGAGCTCCTTGTTCTCCTCGGACACCAATCAATCAAAGTGCCAACATAAATATTATTCCTTCATAGCACAGAAGACATAACATTGTTCCTCCTTGAAGCTCCTGGCCTTGGCAAGGAGAATTCATGAGGAGTTAGGAAAAGACAACCGCAGGCTGGGGTCGAAATAATTACCTCCTAATGTCTATTCCAAACCACTTTCCCTTGACCTCTGTGGAAAATGTCACAGGGCCAAGAAAAGATGGGAAAGATAATTCAGAAGGAGTTAGGAAAAGACAAGAGAGAATCCCAGTGCGTAGTTCTGATGTGACGGCAGGCGGATGTCAGTGACGTGAGCTGCAGCGTTGGAACTACAATGTTCAGGAGATGGACTACAAAAAAGAGCATCTAAGATACTTTGTCCGTGTTGTTATATTGTTACGTCATGCAGACGACATAAACAACCCTGTTCAAAGTATTACTCTATTAACAACATAAACCACCTGGTTAAATAGACATAAAAGGAGAATATAAGAGTGAAGTCAGAGAAAACAAAGTTACTAAACTGCCTCATTGTTTAGTTTCAAACATGCTGAATTAAATATACAATCTCCCACGAACAATGTCTCACATCCCTTTATGTTATGTTTATATGCAGATTATAACCTGACCATAAGAATATGCAGACAATAGTTCATGAGACAACTCAGTGTTACCTAGAAGTGTTGACTTGATCGGGTTTTATTGTAATGTGACACAATAGTTGATTCATATGATTCATAAGATGATTATTAAAATCATTTTTGACTAAAGAGATCATCTAGTTTAATCGTTTTATCGAAGCAGAATAAAAGAAAGAGGGCTGAGGCAGCAGATCAATATATCACTTTACAGCAGTTTGATCACTTTGCAGCATTTTCAAGCAACAGCTTGTAGTTTTCCAGCAGGTTTAAGAAATTATTTAAAGTTTTTCCAAGTTATGCAAACAGTTATTTATGTGATCGTTTGCTCTCGTGAACGGCGGAATGGTCGAGGCGGTAACTCCCACCATTATACACATGTAAATTCAATTAGGGGCTAGTAATTAGAGTTTAACAATAATTCATCACAATTGCATATCGAAATAGTGCAGAGTCTTTGGCGATTGGACTCCATCCCGAATTAGAATAAGCCAGGGGTAGAGATGCTGATATCTGGGAAGGCAGAATCCCCCCCATGGAGTCCAGACACTGGTGGGGGTGTAGAAGAAGAGTTGCTGTAACACTGATTGGAGGAGCCTGGGGTGGAGGAGGGTCGGATCCATTTGAGCTGAAACGACAACCGACAGCAACAGAGAGGAGATCATATTTAAAAGACTGTCAACGACGCTGCGATTCGCTTACAGAACTGCGCTAACAGACTACTTACGAATGAACCAGAGAGTAAAGAGTGTCTTCCTCGCTCAACTTTTGATTGAAGCACATTGAATTCGATGACATCGTCAAAGGAAGATGTCATCGCCATCACAAGACGCCCATGGAAGTTTATGAAAAGAGGGGAAAAAGCTACCACCAGTTTTTTTAACGGACCTTAGTTAGATTTATTCTGACAATGTTGCATATTATACATAACGTTGTTGGTGCAGAGTTTAGTTCTAAGTATCACCAAAAAAAAAAGGAGACTGCCGATCCTGGACTGGACCCACCTCAGAGAGTAAAGAGTGTCTACCTCGCTCAACTTTTGATTGAACCACATTGAATTCGATGACATCTTCAAAGGAAGATGTCATCGCCATTACAAGACGCCCATGGAAGTTTATAAAAGGGGGGAAAAAGCTACCACCAGTTTTTTTAACTGACCATAGTTAGATTCATTCAGAAAATGTTGAAAATTGTACATAACTTTGTTGGTGCAGAGTTTGGTTCTAAGCATCGTCCAAAAAAAAAGGAGGCTGCCGATTCTGGACTGGACCCACCCATCCTAAATGTGATTTCAAAAGGAAACTTAAGGCAGCATTAATCAGAAAGGAAATTATTGGAGATTAGGTTATTATTTTAGGTATTTAAGGTATTTAGGTATATTGTTTTACATTTAATGTAAATGTTGTTTTCTAAGTCTTAGTGTTTTTGTGAAAATTGATCATGCTGTACTGCATTTCATGTATTTGTATTGTATTGTTGCCTGGACCCCAGGAAGAATAGTATCCACTACGGTGTAGACTAATGGGGATCCTTAATAAACTAAACTAAACTTGCATTAAAAGAAATAGGCCGTAAGGTGAACACTGTTTTCGTTTCAACCCGCTCCACAGTCGGGCATCTACACGATCTTTAGCTCATAAAAAAGAACGAGTTGTGCTAACCTACCAAAAAAAGTTTGTCGCTGAATTTCCAGTCGATTGTCGGTGCGACTATGTTTTATGCAGAACTAGTTTCTTCATAATGTTGGGCGCGAGTGGTGCCACGGTTCGACACGTGATCGTTCTACACCAATGAGGGAGCTGCTTTTTGTCAACAGAATGGCAATATGGCGGCTCCCGTGGTTAGATTCACCGTTACCGATAAAGAGGAAAACACCCGAACATCCTCAAAAGTGGGCTAAATGTATTCTAAATAGTGCTGTATACATAACCGCGTCCAATAAGAACAACGAGGCAAATATACGATTATGTTATGCTTATGTTAAGTCTTTTAGATCAAGTTTGACATACCTGGGAATTCACCGTACTTACGATCTAACATGGACTGAACACCCAGCACACACTGACGAAACAAGGCACACAGTCTTTGCCAGTAAAAGACTGTAAAAGTAGGAATTACAGTCTTTTGGCAGTAATTGTACTTATACCAATGACCATTTGTTTGTTCGTTCATTCATTTATTCTTCCACAAATGAAAACACAAATGAATATGACATGATATATAAAACTGTACAAAACTACAAAAGAAATAACATATTAAGGACGCTCAATCCTCACTGTCAGTGTCAGGACAGTTGTCTTCCAGTTGCTCAGTGTCTTTTGTGTTGGCACAATTACAGCAACGACATAAGTCTGTGCAGCTTAGTGTCTGCTTATGACCCTTGGAAGCAAGGTACACAATGTCTTGACAAACAGACAACACTTTCAAGTGCAAGTCATCAGCAATGTGGACAGAATGATCCAGCGTTGGCTCCTCAGAGGCGCCTATAATCCAGTTTACTAGATTGTATAGCGCAAGGGGAACAACAGTTTGTGCTTCAGTGACATTCACATGTTCAGAGGTTGGAGGCCGTGGGCATGACATGCCAGGAGTCACCAACAGATCCTGTCTGCAACACAACAAAACAGAGACAATTAAGAGTCACAGGAGTATCATGAAAACAGAGAGTGGTGCAGGTGGTACAAGACATTACAGGTTAGAACCTATCTGCCATACAGCACATGTAACACCAAAGAGGCCCAAGAAAGGCGCACACACACACACACACACACACACACACAGACACACACACTTGTTGCCAACTGGTACATGGCAAGAATTAAAAAAACGTTTCTCAGGCCTGTCACACACATGTTGTGTAAAGCTGGACTTGCACATGACAAATAATAAGACTTGAGAGAAACATGCATGTCAGTTACCTGTAGTCTGAAGCATCAGGACCTTCATCATGTCAGTTACCTGTAGTCTGAAGCATCAGGACCTTCATCATGTCAGTTACCTGTAGTCTGAAGCATCAGGACCTTCATCATGTCAGTTACCTGTAGTCTGAAGCATCAGGACCTTCATCATGTCAGTTACCTGTAGTCTGAAGCATCAGGACCTTCATCATGTCAGTTACCTGTAGTCTGAAGCATCAGGACCTTCATCATGTCAGTTACCTGTAGTTTGAAGCATCAAGACCTTCATTTGCTCTCCCCAGGTCGACGAGGGCCTTCCTGAGCCGCCCATCCTCAGCTCCTCTTGGTGGACAAGCAGCCTCAGGCGAATGATCCTCTCACAGAATATCTTATAGCTGACATCAAACGTGGCTCATTCCTAGAACACATATGAACGAGAAGGAAATAAATAAATATGTGTTGCGATTGTCTGCACATACAACAGAATGCAGATTAAATGTTTACTAATGCAATCTTAAGTTCGTAGCTCCTTGAAATGCAATATAATAAATAACTTACTGGTCTTTCTCTGGTTTTTCAGGCCTCGTCAAAAACCTGGTGTACTGATTATAACAGCCTTTGTGGTACTGCACCTCCAGAGCCACACAGGCTTTTTCTTTTATATGCAAAAGAATACTTTGATCATCCTTCAACTCGGCAGCTTTCTGCAATTGGCCTGAACAAAACAAAAAGGATAGCTCAATGAGTTTGTTGACATATCTCACACATAAGTGTACCTTTCAGTCACTCAACCACAGTATGTGTGTGTTTTTAGTGTGTGGGTGTGTGTGTGTGTGTTTACCTGCTGTTAATGTTTCAGCCTTTGACAGAGGATCCCTTTGTCGTTTGCCAGCTCGGTTGACGAACACATTCTGCACAGGGCAGGACGAACGGGGCCAGAGCTGCGATTAGCAGCCCTGGCCTGCTAAAAGTCTTCCGTCAGCTTCTTGTCTCTCACGTGCGAGACGTCTTTCCACCTTTGCCATGGATTTGTTGTCCTTAAATCTACGGCAGCACGTGTGATGGAAGCCAGCATTCATCGGGCATATTGTCAAACTCCACATCAACACAGTGTAGTAGTCAGCCACGGGACTCACCCTCCAACCCGAGCCACGTTTGTAGGCTTGTCCTGTGTGTATTCCATCGTGTAGTGGTGACATAATGTACCACCTCGTGCTTGACTGAAGTAATATGCATAAAACAATGTTTGTTTTTTGATTTATTAAGATATTCCGGTGTATTATCTTCGTCTTCCGTACTGCTCGATTAAGGCTCACGCCACATTGCCGTTCTGTTGACAAAAAGCAGCTACCTCATTGGTGTAGAAGCATCACGTGTCAAACCGTGCCACCGCTCGCTTACCAAAATCCTATTACGGTTTGAAGAAACTAGTTCGGTATAAAACATAGACGCATCGAAAATCGACTGGAAAGTCAGCAATAAACTTTTTTTTGGTAGAAAAGCACGACTTTTTCTTTTTTATGAGCTAAATATTGTGTAGATGCGCGCCTGTGGAGCGGGATTCCTTTTCTAAAGCACTTTTTGTGTCTCACCTTGCGGCCTAAAAGGAGGTTGCTGATCCTGGACTGGACCATCCTTGCAGTAGAAAAAAGGAAGCTGCTGATCTTGGACCGGACCAAGCAACTCTGCAAGACATAAGTCCCTCCAGTGTGAGATCAGCATCTTTAAACAACACATGTTCACAGTGTAGGCATTGACCACACTGCATTTTATACAACACGGGTCCCCAAGCTTGAAGTTATAGAGTTGTTAACCTGTTTATTGGACAGTATTTTAGCAATATTTTTTTAATTGCATATCCCATGTGCTTGCCTCTTCAATTAATGGATTATGTTTTGCTTCACATCTCATACATCATAAATGAGAGGTCCAAACAAACAAAGCATTCTTGGATTGTGGACCATGAAATGACGCTTCGGAATTAGATTTCATCCAAACAACTTATTGTGAAGCGTATGATTCTCTGTGATGAGCTGCTAAAGAAACACAGCAAGCCCGACACTGACAACGGGTGAAAAATAATGCTGCAGATTCACCTAAAACAAAGAAGACAAAAAAAGATGCCGAAATGTATTTTGTTTATTTTTTCTCGTCAATGAAATCCCCAATAAGAAAAAGGATAAAACTCTCAAGAGACGCCTCGTTTTGGAGCATTTTCAAAGCAGGCAACATTTTTGTGCAGAAACACTTTCCACATGGCATCAAAGCGTATGCACTGCCAAATTATCGGCCGTCAAAATTGAAAAGAGTTCCAGACAGCTTTCGAATGTGTCCATTAACGTCTCCTTCTATTTCTAGTACCTTACCAAGCCCATATGTCCCCCTGTCGTTTGAATAACACACAGAGGTGAAGATGAGCTCGTGATGAACTGCATTCCGGAGGTCAATTCTGTAGAGTGAAGTAAACAGAACCCATTGTATGGATTTAGTTTTAGAACCCAGAGGATTTGCTGTCTCATTGCTGTATAGAACAGCTTTTAAGTGATCTAGTCTTTTTATGCAGAACGTTGGTTCCCCTAATTTAGTTCATCTGTTTTTAGGGTTAGCACCTATCTCCTCTTCTCTCTCTCTACTTATAGATGAATTTACATCTCTCAATCGCACATTATTAACTCCTTCTTACCTTCCTCCCCAGAGTCTTTGTGACTTCACTTCTCATAGGGTCCATTGGATGGTGGGTTCACTTTCTACACTCCGTTGGATTCATCGTTTTTGATCTGTTTATCTGTTTAAGTGTAAGAGTTTTGGATAATTTCCTACCGTGCTTGTTCTCTCAGCTGCATGGCTGACTTTAGATCCTCATCCCAAACTGAGAATTAATGCATTTTTCGACACTTGTTGCACATTTTGTGACCTTTCACTCTGAACGAGGAGGGATTGTGTCTAAACCTAGTCCTTAGTATAAATATGGAACGGTTGAAAGTCTTTCCACACGATACAAACACGTCACACGAAAAGTGTCAGGAATGTTTGTCATGCAAATCCAACATACGTCCCGCTTTGTCTTCCCCTCGTTCCTTTTAATCCCCATTCTCGTGGAGTCAGAGTGGAAGAAGACAAAAGGTTTGTTTTTTTTAAGTTGGCAGGGCTTCCTGATCTGCTGCCGCTAATTGACACTCTCAAAATGTGTAAGCCGGAGCGGGAAGCAAACGTGTCATAAAACCTTCATGATCAAACAACGCTGGCTTCGCCCTGCTGACAGTTTATTGTGAAGAATAAAAATGTCTCCGGTTCAAAACTTTGCCATTATAATTAGTGTTTACTGTGTTGCCTGTACATTATATACATTATAGGGAGTCTATAAGACGGGTGCACAGTATCTTTTGAGAATCCTGGGTCTCTGCCAAAAGTCCTTTCAAAAAATAAATATAAGTTCAGGCCTGTTCAGGTGTGTCAGGGTGTGCATGGAGAAGGGAGGAGAGGGGAGGGGGGGGGGGGGTCCCTTGTGCCCTAACCCCAAAAAGTCATCTTCACTGAGAGAGCATACTGCTGATGAAGAGGAGCCAGATTTTGTTCCACGTCACCAAGTTTCCCTTTTCATCTAACTCTCTCTCTCTCTCTCAAGTTTGGAGGACATTTATACACATCGTTCGATATTCAGACGGTAGAAGTCAATACCCCACTTGACAGAAAAGTTATTCTCTCTCTCTCTCTCTCTCTCTCTCTCTCTCTCTCTCTCTCTCTCTCTCTCTCTCTCTCTCTCTCTCTCTCTCTCTCTCTCTCTCTCTCTCTCTCTCTCTCTCTCTCTCTCTCTCTCTCTCTCTCTCTCTCTCTCTCTCTCTCTCTCTCTCTCTCTCTCTCTCTCTCTCTCTCTCTCTCTCTCTCTCTCTCTCTCTCTCTCTCTCTCTCTCTCTCTCTCTCTCTCTCTCTCTCTCTCTCTCTCTCTCTCTCTCTCTCTCTCTCTCTCTCTTTGAAACCTCTTTGGAGAAGCTCAGCTGAAAGTTCACGCAAAAATAGATCAATTTTTTTAATTCTGTGATCTAGGAGTGAGGTTTGCGGGGGAAACTCTTTCTAAACTCTTTGATGCAAAACTTTACATCTTCCCTTGCCCCTTTCACCGAAAGTTAGAGTACACTTCCATGGAAGCTGTCTGGAGTTGTGCGAATAATTTTTTCGGAGACTCATCTCTGAGCGGAGGACTATCAAAGCGAGAGTCTTCAAAACAGATATTATTATATGCTGGATTTCACGGCAGCGCGATATCCACAGACGGCCTTTTTCTTTTAAATCTACAGCCAGAGCGACGGATGGCCGTACAGCGGCGAGGAGATACGAGACAGACAGCCACTGACTTGTGAAGTCTATAACACACACACACACACACACACACACACACACACACACACACTCAGAGCATGGCTTCAGCACCAACAGTGAAGCTCGACGGTGCAGGTATGCTTCTAATTGAAGATCCTTCATCCTGAATTCTAACAATCCCCAAAACCCTTTTAACATTCACTTGATATTCAGAGCGTCTCCCGTAGATTTTCCCGAAGCTAGGTTTAAAAAAAAAAGAAGAAAGAAATTATTGTCATTTGACGGATATTATACGGTACAAATCACAGAGGGAACATTAAGAGCCACGCAGCTCGAGTCCACCTTCCTGCTCAGAGATAGGAAAATAACACAAAAAATGATGATTTAGCATATCTGAAGGTTCAGTGAATGAAACGTGGGAGCTTTGGGTTTCTGTGATACAATTTCAGCTCTTACTTTGCAGTAGGTTATTCTCAATACACGCCCAATCAGTCGGCGAATAAGCCCAGCTAACAGTATGCTGCTCACCGTGACGCTTTCCTTTCACACTCCACCTCGACCTTGCACGCAGAAAGGTCTCCACGCTCCCTTTCTTTCCAATAATGTCGCGAGCATTAAAAGATCTTTTTTCCAAGCGTGTGCTCTTAACTTTGCATGCCGCCTTCGCACAGTGCCCTGCCGCCACACACACACGCACACACACAAACACACACACAGCGTTTATTTGGCTTTAAGTGTTTTAATTTGCGTCTTGTTAGAAACGTTGCGAATGCCTGACAAAAATGTAAAAAAAAAAGAAAGGTTTATGGCACGTGGCACAGAGTGGAATCCTAATATACGGATTTTCTCCTTTGCAATGAGAGGTGAGAGAAGAAGAAGAGAAAAAAAGTGTTGCAATTGAAAGGAAAGAAACCGCATGGAAGATGTAACTAGAAATTCGAAAGAGAGAAATCACTCCATTTTCATTTGTTGGAAACACCTGCCGAGTGTTTGCAATTAGCTGTCAATTACCAGCGCTGGTTGTTTGGCCATCTGTCCATAAACGCTGCATCTCCCCCGTTATTAGAGCTGACACGGTAGCAACAGAATGCAGTAATTCTACACGCGCTGAGCCTCGTGCACATATTTTTCTGTTCTTTCTGACCTCAGCAGGAGTGACAGTTTAACTGGGATAGACGTTGGTTTAACACACGCCGGGGATGTTGCAAACGTAGACGGGATGAGGGCGACAAGGAGGAAGGGATGTTCGGGTCAGGCTTGCCTCCTCTCCAGTTAATTGGCCTAGCTTGTAGCGTGCGCTTGACAGATTGAATTATCAAGCTGCCTCCACGGTCTGCAATCCCCCAGCGGTCTATCCTGGTTGACTATTAATGACCGGCTCCAGCAGCCTCCACTGTTCTGCAGCGGTTCTCCCCCCTGCCCTCGTCTTCGTTTTCTTTATTTAAAACCTCGAGACGGAAATTCTCTCGGCATCCGCCCGCTTCCCTGCCCCCGTGCTGCTGGATGCCCCCGGGTCTTTTTTTCTTCTTCAAATTACGTTAAAATCACATGAAAAACACGACAAACTTTAAAACCCCAACGTGTTTTTTGGTCGTCTTTTTGCTTCTTCTTTTTTTTTTTCAGTAAAACTGTTGTACTTTCCTTTTGTGTTTTGCAAACTCGGAGGGTTTAATTAGGGTGACCAGACGTCCGGTTTTCCCCTGACATGTCCTCTTTTTGAGACCGCAAAAAAGCGTCCGGCAGGGATTCCAAAAACGTCCGGGATTTTGCTTCGTTGGATATTTGCGTTACTCTGGGTCTTTCACAAACTAGTTATTACCCCTTACAAGTTTTGGAAATGGTATCTCCCTTACGTTCCACCTGAACAATCATTGGTCGACTCATCTCAGTGTTGCCAGATACACAAAATCCCCCTTTTAGGCTGTATATCACAAAACAGGCAGAATAAGAGAAATGTTAATCGCTCAGCCTTTCCTATTTCAGGGGGGGCATCATGAAGTGTCCTCTTTTTCACAAACTCAAATCTGGTCACCCTAGTTTAATTGCCTCGACTCGACCCCTCCCTTGTTTTTTTTTGCTCTTCAAACGGCGAAGTCGTAAGTCGAAGGTACGGCCGGAGCAATGGAGCAGATAATGACAAAGAGTGGAGACGGGACTCGGCTTGAGCTGCAGCCCATTGTGCGGACGACATAAGAACCAACGAGGGGGAAACGGTACCGGCGGAGCAAAGTTGCCACGTGGCGTAGAGTTGATGACGGCCCCGTGTCCTGAAGGCTGTGAACAACGGTTAATTCAGGGATACATTTGCTGCCTGACGGCTTTACTCGTGCTGCCTTGTGAAAGAGTGTCTCTACCCAACAGTGTTGATAGTGTGAATCTCCAAGAGAAGTGTAAGTGGGTGAATGAATCATGCCAACTGTCTTTAAAGAGGCTATGATCCATATTTTCATATAAGCGACTTGTGTGCGACGAACAAACTTCTAGAGATCCATCGCCCTGACTCTACGGTGCTTTTTAGAGTCTCACTATTTAGATTTTGTGGACGTGAACATTTCGAGGCTCGGGCGTCTTGGTACCGACGCACACGGCATCTATCACTCCCTCCAGGAAACACACGACACCTTAGTTCTTCGGAGGGATTTATTCGTCTCGCGAGCGCCTCAGTCAACATCACCGTCGAACTGTATGAATACATTTCAACATACGTTGGCATTCACATGACATAAACTGCACGTAAATATGTGTGATGAAACATTAACATATATAACGTACCTCGCTGGCTGCACACAGCCGGGAGGGAATATAGTCCACTTAGAAAACAATAACATTTCAGAAACCGTCACTTCAACTTCTTGAACTAAATTTTTTTAGTAGAGTACAAAACTGGTACCACTGCACATGTCTTGAGGAGCTGGTCGCAACTAAATGTGTCCCAGCACAACAAGTATGTGAAGTATGCTAGCCAGAGTAGAATGGTTGTTTAGTGGATAAGATTATTATTGTGGGGGTTAGCCAATAGCATGCTGTGAAATGTGAAGGTCTCTGCATGTGACCTGCATACTAACTGGTGAGTGGCTTTAAGCCCAGTGAGAGGATGCCTTCAAATACCGTGGAATTTGGGAGGTGCGACACATATGTCCACTTACACGGATACCATAGACGGATAACTGTTTAAAAATGTAGCTGCATATTTAGCCTGTGGACTTGTTGAAGCGTGAGCGCGCTCGGCTGGGACAGTTATATATATTTTTGTGATCCTAATTATTATTTAAATACTTGATATTATAACTTTCGGAATCTGGGACTTTTTTCTGCACTGGGAGTTTGGATCTCGTTTGAACCTTACAATACATAGAACAAGACCTTAATATAATTCTCCCTTTTTCCAACACCCTTTATTTAGGAAAACCTCTTTTTGAAGAAGCATTTCATCAGTAATACTTTTAGAATTTATTTGTTTCCCAAGGGACACGATTTGCCCTGGCTTTGCTTTTGCAGAACTGAAACATTAAACACTTCCATGAAACAAACAGTATGTGTGCAGCCTGTACAAGGACGTCTACAAGGAGTAGAGCCAATTCTTCTTCAGTCTAATACACTCACACGACCTCTGGGCATGCTCGAAAAAAGCAGCTGGAATGATTTCTTTCTTCCTGTAAACATTATTATTATTATTATTTACAGCTCTTTATCGTGACATTTTGTGGTTGTGGTAATTCTTGGCTGTTTGACAGATGATTCAGTCTCCAATCCATTTTCATTGTTAAGACATCAGGGGATGCTTTCGACTTAATTTCCCTCATTAGGAACAAATTTCCCGCATGGCAGTGAAACACAGCTTACGAGCAATAATAGATACTTGTGAATCCAACCGGGCTTCTTCAACACGCTTATAGGACAAACTAACCGTGAAAGACATTCTACAAACACACATGAAAACATGAAGGCTGTGAAAAACATGCAACGCAAAAACACACAAACACAAAAACTGAGTTTTCAGAAATTTCCATTTTGGCCGGAGTTTTTAGAATTGATCGTTTTCCGTGATAAAACCTCAGTTTTTGTGTAAATGAAAGGCCAAAACGCATGAAAATATATGAGTTTTCCCATCGTGTAAATGGGATCTGAGTCTCGGATATACAATAAATCGACGCCCAATTTGTTGAACAAAGGTTTTAAATTACAAATGATAATTTTTTATTATTCATCGCTATTTCCTGATTTTTATCTTTTTCTCATGTCCCTTTTTAAATTCCATGGACAAAACATAATGTATATATCTATATATCTATACATCTATATATATATATATATATATATATATATATATATATATATATATATCTATATCTAGATATATAGATATATCTATATAGCTATATATATAGATATATACACTTGAGAAACACATCAGCAACATGCCTGTCCAAATCCTTGTTTTTCATCCAAATGACAATTAGGTCCCTGGATTAACCCGATTAACATTTTTTAAAGGGATCGTTCAATGCTTGGAGTTAAGCTGTTACAGTGTCGATGAGAACTCAACCTAAAGTAACGCCCTTCTCATAGACAAATCACAAATGAAGAAAACGTCTTCACCAAACAGGCTGAACAACAAAAATAAATACAATTTCCAAGTTGATTACGTTTCTTAGAGTTACTCTAACACGCTTGTTATATTACAAAGTACACCCTGCATATTTGCTATATCAGCCACAGTATCTGGATCATGCAACCAGACTGATGCTGAGGCGACTTCAACGTGTTTCTATTTGATTTCTGAGAACTCACGCTAGTTGAAACATGTTTGTGTTAAACAGAGTTTGTACAAAATGACCGGCACCTCAGAGTGAAGTGTTTTTTTACACAGCTCACATTGGTCATTACATAGAAGTGGTAGGCTTTTTATTCTCTTTTTCTACAGACAGTTTGAGGTCCACTCCGAAAAAGAAATGCAGAAAAAAGAGACATCCTTTTGTCCAGACCGGCACGTTTCTCAGTAGCCTATTGAAACTGAGGCTGGTATCGTGGTGATAATGGTGCCGCCTCCTGCTGTGGCTAAACCCAGGCTGCCTGCTGGCTTCCTGACAAACCTAGCATTACGGTTTAATCAATGCTTGTACCATGTTAAAGACATTCTACGCGGCAATGACATGCAAAGGCACACACAAACTCGCTTGTGTGTGCCTATGTTTTTCTATGCTAGAAAAACTAAAATGCATCAACTCGGGGACAAACGGTGACTCACGGAAACACTCACGCAAGCTAACGTACACACGCACGCAAGCTAACGTACACACGGCACTCCACGTGAACACAACACAAGCCCAACTGTGCCAACGCATGCCTCCTTATACAAACGATGTGCCCACTCTCTCTCTCTCGCCCAGACGCGCACACACACACACACACACACACACACACACACACACACACACACACACACACACACACACACACACACACACACACACACACACACACACACACACACACACACACACACACACACACACACAGCTTGTGTGTCGGCCATTGTGATTGACAGTGAGTAGTACCGGCAGTTATCTGTGTATGAGAGGCGGGTGTGTGTCATCTTAAAATGCCAACCGTGGGCGTCTTACTTGAAGATAAGATATGGAGAGATGAAGGCGAGGCTTGCAGACCAACTTTCCGTTCACACTTCAAGATAAATGGGCGGTTGTGTGTGTGTGTATGTGTGTAGGAGGTGACCAAAAAGAAAATGCAGGAGGAGAAAGAAAGAAAGAGAGAATCCTATTCCAATTATCTCTCTAGGCCTGTCCCTGTGACAAATGTCAGATAAGACTTTTGCGGTGATAAAATCCACCTGACCCTCAGGACTTTTGACCCTTCTCAGACTCAGTAGCACTAAGACTTGTGTTACATTGTCTCTTCCGATAGGCCGCAGAGCCCAAGGGGGAAATGGGATTTTTGGGCTGAATTAATAGAAATAAAAAAAGTCTTTTTTTAAACAGCTTTTTTTCTTTCTTTTTAACCTCTTTCTATTCTCTTTCTGTGCGTTGGAGGCAGCAGGGGTGTGTTTAGGAGGTCGCTGCAGAGCTAAAAAACACCCAGGATACTCAGGTGTCGGGTATCATCGAGCTCAGTCAGATTTAAGCACAGGCGTATTTTTGCCGGATCTTTCATGCAATCCCCGCTCGCAATCTGCGTGAAATTGACGTGTGATTCGGGGAGGCGGCAGATACTTTTGCAATCAGTATCTCGAGGGCTGCGGGGCTAATCACATTTCGTGAATAAAAGAGAGGTGAAAGGTGCGGTTCACTGGTGGGCTGAGCCCCTGATGAGTCAAGAAAAGAAGTAAATAGATACATTGTAATCAAAATGATTTAATAAGTAAACCCATGCAAAATTGAGTCACTAAATAACCCTTTTGGTTGAAGTAAAAAGCAAGGAATGAAACGAGGTTGCGTTCAAAACCCTCTGACTTATTGAAATCACAATTTAATTACAGGAAAACTTGTCGACATATGTCAATTCTTCTCAAGATAGTTTATTTTATAAAGTTGCATTTGCTGTGATGCTTGAGCAATGTATTGGTGGACCCTTCAGGTGAGTGGTGAGCTGTTCTTTCACAGGTCATTAACCCTCATGTGACCTTTGGGGTCAATTTGATTGGCATAATTTTTTTTGCTTCATATTTCATGAATTTTACTAATTTTTGGAGGACAACTGGGAAAATATTAAATGTGTTTGAATATCACGTACACAACTCGTACGCATCGGTGTTCTTTGCGGTCAATTTGACCGCAGGTGGTTTTTCACTGTGTAAAACATATAAGAAATATCAACTTTTTAATTTACTAAAAGGGCTATTTAGGTAGTCAACAAACAAACATAAAGTACCTCACACTTAAACTTGGGAAATAATATTCATTCTAATCATTTTCTGGAGGTTTTAATTGCTGTGGTCAAAAAGGATAAAAGATGTTAGTACATTTGAAGGTTACAGGAGGGTTAAAGGCTCTAATACACCTGAAATGTAAGCGTCTCTGGTCCTAAAACACAACGTGTGGTTTTATTTTATATAACCTAATAAGCTCCAGTTCGCCGACTCTGATTTCAGTTCATAGAGGCATCATATCGCAGTTTGAAAGATGTCTCACTGCTCACCGTGCCCCATATTGAGTTGACATGGAGATATCGCGGTATCCTGCAAGCCCACTTCATTTTTTTCCTGCACATTTTTCAACACGTCGTCCAAATTGTCCATCTGACAACAGATTGTCAGTGGGCAGCTTTTCCTTTATCTTTTATTCTGTGTTGCATTTGTTGTTGTTTTTTTTGTAAGTACACTGTTTTGGTCTCCACAATTATTAGAAAGATGGCCATGACATTCGTGTCACCTTACTTTGACGAAATACCCATCGTATTGTGTTGTAACTCTGTAATGATTCCTTCTGGTCACATGGCATCTATTGCATCTGTCCATCCTGGAGAGGGATCCTTCTCTGTCGCTCTCCTGAAGGTTTCTTCCCTTTTTTTCCCTGTGAAAGTTTTTTTTCTATTTTTCTGAAGTTTTTCTTGATCCGATGTGAGGTCAAAGGTCAGGGATGTCGTATGTTTACAGATTGTAAAGTCCTCTGAGGCAAATTTGTAATTTGTGACATTGAACTATGCAAAATATACTGAATTAAATTGACTGTTCATCCGGTGCCCGGCGTCAACTGGATGGAAAAGCATATTTGGCACAGACATTTATGGGTGCTGTACACTGTATCCTAATGACTGTGACACACTGTGACACAGCACTTTATACTCACTGCCAATTAGCAAATGTTAGCGTTCTGACCGGCTGATCTAAGCACATGCTCCGAGCGTCGCTGCGCCCAAGTGCAGCCCGGCAGAGCTGCACTTGGCATGCGGCTGTCGTCTTGTTGAGATCTGAAGGGGGCAACAGTGACAGTTGAACGGTGGGTGCCTGGCCTTGCGTCTCAACTGGACATGACTGCATGTAAGGGTGCAACTCTTCTGTGACCTTCACCCCCCACTACCCACCCGCCTCAGTTATCTATTAACTCTAGCAGCTCTTGCAGCACAGGCCCATTGTCAGTCTTTCAAGGCCTTCAGTATGAATGTGTGAGTGAGTGAGTGAGTGAGTGAGTGAGTGAGTGAGTGAGTGAGTGAGTGAGAGAGAGAGAGAGAGAGAGAGAGAGAGAGAGAGAGAGAGAGTGTGTGTGTGTGTGTGTATCAATTCAGCACCTGCCTCTGCTGTTGCAATTCTATCAGTCACCATATAGAAAGAAAGAGGAAGACAAATTGGATGGTCATCCAACATCGGAAAAGCCAACAACCAGAAAGCATGAGTATTCAATGGACTCGTATTCGATCAGCGAGCTGCAGGCTATAGCCACTTCAACTTCTTGTGGTCAGACATACGGCTCAAGGTGCAGTTGCATGTGGCCTTTATGTCGTGGGCAAGTGGACTGGTGGTGTGAGTGAGGGCGAGCTGCACTTGCAAAACTGGGGGCAGGTGTAATCAGACTTGCATGCAAGCAAGTACACATTAATGTGTTAGAAAAACCTCACATCGGATCAGGAAAACAACCCTTTTACGGGGAAAAGAGGGAAGAAACCTTCAGCAGAGGAGGATCCCTCTCCAGGATGGACAGATGCAATGATGTCATGTGTACAGAAGGAGTCATTAGAGTTACAACACATTAAATTAATATGACAGTATGAATAGTTGGTAGTAGGCATGGATCACGATCCAGACCTCCGTGCTCCATCAGGCAGATGGAGGTAGAGAGGAGGCGTGGGCAGAGCATCAACAGGGCCATGGCATAGTTGGTAGTCGGTATATTCCACGATCCAGACCTCCGTGATCCTTCAGGCAGATGGAGGCAGAGAACTTGACTCCTTAATTCATGCATGAGGGCAGCTCGGATTGAGACAGGCGGCTTGTTTGCCGTGTAGGAGCTGGTCCAGACTATCATTAGACGTTACCTCTTTGAACTACTGTTTGGCAGGAAACGGCAGTTTTCCTTTGGATCACAGTGGGGAGCCGAGACTCCTCATTTACTCTGATTATGTTTTTTGCTTTCGAACTGATACATTGACAGGAGGTCTCTGGGCGGTTTTGGACCTCCCTGTTGTGCACACCAGGTTTGGCTGGACGGATCCCCGGCCTCGTTCGGTCCAGGGAGGTTTGTTCTCATGCACGATTCAGGGGTTTATAAAGATATAATCGCTCTCCTGCAGAGAGGCCGGTACTAAGGCAAATAGATACAATTACGCACTTAATGATGACTGTCATGAACTGTGCTGAATGTTTTTTTAAAGAAAGGCATGGCCGTAACATATACCTGTCATCAAGCCGTTTAATTTGCACATTTGTTTCATTGTCTGGATTACCTTTCTGTTAACTTTCGCATGAGGGAACTCATTGAACTCCTCGGTCTGCTTTAGATACAGTATCTCGTAATCGGTGCCACTTTCTATATCAGAACTATAACTCCACACTGATATCAACACAGTTTTTGGTTTGTGTCTGCAAGGGACGAAATTTGCCCTTTTCTGTGAGGGTTACGCTGGCAGGTTGGCAGTAGATGCTGAAGTGACTGTGTTTCCAAACTCCATGTCCCGTGTCGTGACTTTCTCTCTTTATGTGACTTTGTCTATCTTTGTCTTTATTATTGGAAAAGAAGCCACTCGGGTGTCGGCCAAGTAAGAAATGAAACCGCACTGTGCAAACATGATGAGTTAATCATGCGCTGCCTGAGAAATAATTATATATACACACTATGTCACTACTGAGGTGAACGGGGAGAGCCAAAGACATGCAGTGTGTGAAGAAGGTCAAAATCCAAAATACTCATTTGGGTTCTCGTTCTCTTGGGTCTCAATGTGCTTCGTTAACATTTCCTCCGTCTCTTACTTAAGAATGATATTTAGAGGTACTATACCCTCTGGAGTCGCTGACCAGTCGCTGACCGGTAGTTCTAACACGCCTTCAACGATATGAGGGTATAGGAGCACAGAAGGCCTGAGGTAATTTGAATCTCATAAGCGAGCGAATACCAATGTGAAAAGGTTTTAATTCTGGATATCGTACTGAACGTGGACACTTTAATAGCACTGAATTTAATATATTTTGATTTAATATATTTAAAGCATTCCCTTCTTGAGATTTGCAAGAGGTACTTGATTCTCAAAAGATAAGAAAGGGTTTAATAATAAAGAAAATGTGTCCGCAAAGTATATTCAGGCTACTGAAATGTAACTTGTCAGTTCTGAGAAAGATTTCAGATTAACAAGGGTTTTTGGTAACCTGGATACCAGACCGAACTTAGCCCCGCCCTAAACATTTTTGGTCGGGAAGTTGGGTCTGGCATTGCTCCATTGGGGAGAAATTATCTCCGGTCAAAAATTGACCGGACCAATCAAATTGTCAGGACGGGCTTTATACGATGACGGACATATGAACAACAGCAACGTAACCAATCACGTCATAAAAAGGCGCTTGTTCAACAACTATGCGTCGCTTAAAACACGTCACATACTACGTTGCTCTGATTGGTTGTAGCTCTATCCAATTGAGCGAAGAGGCATTTTCTTTCCTGGTTTGGTTGAAACACGCCCCATAACCACAGCCCAACGGAACGGTATCAGACTCACATTCTGACTAGAATTCTGAGTATGACATCGTCAGGCTAGGTTTTTGGGCTACGAAGGGGCGATCCGTCGGGTTACAGTCTAAAAGACTGGACATGGAGCAAAGAAAGTTGAGATAAGTTCCAGGTGCCTCCAGGTAACAGTTGCATTAAAAAGACACAAGTACAAGTAAGTCAGAGCATATTATGCTATGCCATGTTTATGGCATTTTATACTATGACAGTTCTATTAACTTTCAATTCAATTCAGTTTATTTTGTACAGCCAAATATCTGAAATTACAAATTTGCCACGGAGGGCTTTACAATCTGTGCACATACGACATCCCTGTCACAGGACCTCACATCGGATCAGGAAAAACTCCCAAGAAATAGAAAAAAAAACTTTGACAGGAAAATAAAAGGAAGAACCCTTCAGAAGAGCAACAGAGGAGGTCCTCTCCAGGATGGACAGAAGACATAGATGTCATGTACACGTGCATCCAAAGCAAACATATTTGTATGCTATAAATTCAATGGAATCTAAATTTAAACATGAAGTAATCAGTATTCATTCACGTGAGGTACAATGAGTTTTTTTGTTGTTGTATTTTTGTGAATTTATGTGTTCATATGCTTGTGGGCAAAGGTCATGAACAAGACTGCTATCCAGCAAATGTAATAATGTACATAGAAAGCAATGTAGGTTTCAGAATGATCTAAAAATGAAATGGATTGAGCACGTTGGGCTTCAGGGATTGACACAATGCTTTTTTTTTTTTTTTTTTCTTCCTTCTGAAACCTCCTGCTACCAGACTCCACTGCACCAAGCACCTGCCAGCCTCCATCCCTCCACAATGTGACGTAACCACCCAATGACTTGAAAAGCTTTACCCCAGCCCACCCAAGGGTCTACCCCGCAAAGACCTCTAATTTGCAAGAGGACGCACAACGTGCTGACCACATGCCCCGAGTCACGTGCCAAAAGCAAGTGGACCGCTGGTGAGGAATGGGATGCAGACAAGGCTTTGTGATGTGGCTCAGCTGCCGGTTCATTACGGGGGGGCAATTCTGCCTGCTTTACTGCGACTGATCCACCTAGAGACGGTCAATCTCACAGTCCTTCTAACCCTCGCTTGTGAATACCCGGGCCTCTATACTTAGGTCAGCGTCTTTGAATGTGCACACACACACACACACACACACACACACACACATACACACAAACACACACAAATCTTGCCGTGGACCCCTTTTTAAAATAGGACATGAGAACACGAGCCATCTCTTTTTATATTATGCAGGCAGTTCTCAGACCCCAGGAATGGTCCACAGAGCACCCAAGGGACCCTATTACCAGTGACACCAGCAGACTCCACAACCCTACAGCAACCCATAGTGACAGAAAGAGACAGAGAGAGAGAGAGAGAGAGAGAGAGAGAGAGAGAGAGAGAGAGACAGAGCACGCAAAGTGGAGAGAAAGAGAAAGCATGGAAAATGAGCAGAAATAATGGCCATGGGGAGGAAAAAAGAAAAATGGGTGGGACGGTGGGAGAAGACGGAAGAGGAAGATGAGCAGTACAGGGGGGGGGGATGAAAAGAATCTGGTGGAGGACTGGAGAAGTGACAACAAGAGAAACGACGAGGACGGGGTAGAGAGACAGCGAGAGCAATGGAAGGAGGTCAGAAAAAAAAGAAGACATTTCCTCTTGGATTTAGGAAATATTTGAGATGTTACCGCTTTGGGGAATAAATTGCATTCCCATGTAAACTTTCCTTAGTGTTCCATTTCAAAAAATCTTTTTTGTGTGGCGCAAAAAGAAACATTTTCCTTTCACTTTTGTTGCTTTTCCAAAGTCGCCTCCGTGTTTTAATTGCTGAGAATTCAGATTTTTTCCTACCATTCCTCCTAATTTCCACAAAGTTCCACACACTTTAATTACAACATTTCTTCCCAATCCTTTCAATGTCTATAATTGGCTTTTTGACACACAAGCCCGGGCCTATAACATATGCGCGCGGTGGAGTTTGGGTGTGTTAAGGAGTGTATAATTGCGTTCCTTTTATAGTTGTGTGTTTGAACATGTCATTAAGCATCTGTCTAGGATTGACTCTGTATTGTAATCAAGTACTTGTAAGAAAGTCTGTGTGTGTTTGTGTGTGTGTGTGTGTGTGTGAATGTGTGTAACTAGTGTTTCCCTTCACATTGTTGTGTACAGTGTTGCGACAGTGTTGTCATTACTGTGACAGATGAGCCAGCGCTCGTGACGGTTTTTCCTCCTCTCTCAGCCGGCAGATGTCTCCTCTTGATCTCCGTCTGTTGCCTTTTGTCTCGGCACGCAAACGCGTTTTGGCGGGAAATTCTCTGAGTCAATTAGCTAACGAGCAGCTAACGAGGAGATAAGGCCAATTAAGATAATAGTGATTGTGATGATGGTAATTATGACAATGAGATTGGTGAGCCACCAGGTCAGCTTTAGGAAGAGGCAAAGTAGGCATGGATGAGACGCAGGGTACGGGAAAAAAAATAGAAAATAGAAATAACTTGTATAATTGCAACAGTGGGCAATTAAGAAGAGACGACAAACATCTTTTTGGTGATTGGAGAGCTTATGCTGCTCGCGTTCATCTTTGATGATAAGGAGCTGCATGCATTTTACGCACATAAACCGTAAGCCAGAGCAATTAGACGGCAGAATGACTGCAAAGAACAAACAAAACACACATTGTTAAAAAACAATGAGCTCCACGATAACATAAGGAGTTTATCATTCCGCAGTGTGCCTGGGCTGTGATTGACAGCGGCGGGACACGTGTCAGTCTGGCTTTTTAAGAGCTTGTAATGGTGATGGAGTTGTTAAAGTGCCTCAGGAGAGGATCGGAGGGAGGTGTGTGTGTGTGTGTGTGTGTGTGTGTGTGTTTGTGTGCGCCAGAGGACATTGACTGTGTTCTCCCCAGAGGCGGACAAATGTGAAATTTCTCTCCCACACACTCGAACACAATCCATATAAAGAGTTCCAATAGAAAATAAACAACCATTCCGTCAGATGGCCACATTCAAATTGTGAAAGCGTGTTTAAACAACACATTTGATGGAAAAAAAAGTGTTTTATTATCTCTACATTCACTGCTTGAGCAGGGACAACACACACACAGGCGCACACTCACGCACATGCTGATCTGTTAAGCCATGACTTCCCCTTTAAGCACTCTCAGCTACACAAAGACACAGAAAGTGTCTCAGGTTAGAAATGTATTGTGTATAATGCTCACTCGAGCATGAAGTACATAACAGTGAGAATTTTTCCTCCATCCTTTTCTTCTTTAATTTTCTCCTTATTCTTCTCGCCCGCCCACGCACACCTTCCTTCCCTGATAAGTTAGAGCCCTTGTCAACACCTGGTCATCATCGCAGCCAACAGGTGCCGCACACAAAACCGTCTGAGATAATTTGATGAAATAGATCCGGTATTAAAATCTTTGGCATTTAATGTTCGTCAGTCCCTGGTTTACCTGAAGGGAATTTTCACTTCTGAAACGCTATCATTACCCTGCAGTTTGCCATTAGTCTAAATGTTAGACACTTGCCAGTTAAATGGAAGATAATAATGGTACATTGCAGATTGCAGGATGTTAATTAGCCAGGTAATTAAAGCTGTAATTAATAGTGGTAAGTGAATCCTTCCTCAGTTTGTAGGTTTGGTAAACGAGGACATGGAAGTGGAAATCAACTCCCTGTTCTGAACAACATATTTATTAAAGGTTCAGATGCTACTTAAAAAGGGATATTTGTCCACCTGAGTGATAACTTTTTATGGGGATGATCATGAGAGCAATAAAACATACACAAAAGTGATGACTTGTGATCGTCCTGCACCTGAGATATAACGACTAGAGTCCCTTTTTGTACCGGCTCAGACCCCATTCACACGATGGGAAAACGCATATATTTTCATGCGTTTCGGCCTTTCATTTACACAAAAACGGAGGTTTTATCACGGAAAACGATCATTTCAAAAAAATCCGTCCAAAGTGGAGATTTCTGAAAACTCTGTTTTTGTGTTTGCGTGTGAACTAGATCAAACAGAGTTTTAGGTTGTCAAACGTCACAGTATGCCACTAAAAGTGCTTCACGTCATGTGAGCGTCCTATGGGAGGTATGCGGACGGCGTATTTATGCAGGTTCATATAAACAGAAAGCATTTACATTATTTGTATTCTATTATTTTTAGAATGAGATTCCAGTGGTGGTCTGCATAGGATTGTAACAATAACTGTAGTCTAGAAGTTTGAAACTCCTTGAGAAAACATAAATGGAACAATGTTACTTCCGATGTAATTGGCTGCTTTTCAAAAAACAGATTTTCACTGCAGAGAAATATTTGATTCTTTAATTCACCACATCTGCCGTTGGCGGGCACCCCTGGCTCTTAAAGGGAAGAGGAGATGACGCTGTGATTGGTTTAAAACACAGACCACAACCCCCCCTGATTAACTAAAATACAGCGCGCTTGCCCCCTTTACGCCAAGACCATTTCAACTATAGCAAACTCTAAGTTGGACGCCCCAATAAGCGCACCTGCACAATGCACTATAGACCCTTCTCATTGGGTCCTGAGCCGAGCTCCGAACTCAACGGCAACTTTTTCCTTCGTTTCTTCCTTCCTGATCCACTTTTTTCAAAACTCCGGGTCCCCAATCCGTAACGCACGCTTTCCGATGAAGAAGTTTTCGGCCTCAAACCCCCAAGATACACAAATGACATCATCTGGGTCTCATTCAAGAGATCCTTCAGAGCCACAGACAACATTACGCAAGTGTTTCCACATTGGTGGGGTGCTCCTTTAAGACAGAATAATCCCCGCTTTATGCAGGTTAACTTCGCTCACAATGAGAGTTAAATGGATGAAACACACATAATGGTTGTGGATGTCCTTCAAAAACATATTGTGATTGCATGAAGTCACAAAAGGTGCACAGGGTTAACAACTATAAGCTAACAACCTTTTTAGAAAGTAGATATGGCTGCTGTATTTACATTACATCACATGTCATTTAGCAGACGCTTTTATCCAAAGCGACTTACAATAAGTGTATTCAACCAAGAGTATGAACTAAGAACAACAAGAATACAGAAAGTAACATTTCTTCAAGAAAGTCAAACTACAAAAGTACCATAAGTAAGAGCCATTTAAGTGCCACTGAAGTAATTTAATTTCCACAGCCACCAAGTAAATTGACGACAATGCTACCAATCATTTATGGACTTGGGTACATGGACACCGGATGAATATTAAATCCAATATTCACTATTTCCTTTGTTCTCACCAACTCCCAAGGGGTATGTCTGACTCTTCAGCGGCCAACGGCTCCGCTGTGTTCACCAGTTAGTGCTAACTTATCTCATCTTCATCGATTGTGACGACACTCATATGAATACGTGTAGTTTAAAGGAGTGCTATAGATGGAGCTTCATCTGTAGTGCCATATCCTTTCTAGTTGAACTTTGTTTCCCTTTCATATATTGACAAATAGACTAAAGAGAGATGTCTGCGAGTGTGCAAACACGTTCACCTCCGTACCCCCGTGGATTATTCACAACTCGCCGTGCGATCAGTGAAGAATGAGAAAACCGACGGAGAGGTGTTTCATTCAGCTCAAAATATCCGCCACGTGAGCCAGATGTTTCTGACACATTTTGTTTCCAACGTTTTATTCCGTCACTCTCTTGTCTCTCAGAGACTTGCCTCGCCGTAAGGTGTGGAATATACCTGACAGACTTATTCTAAGAAGAATTCAAATTTAAAAGGTGCCATGTGAGCAATGTTTTTTTAACGCTAGTTTGTTAATGTTCTTTTCAAGTATGAAGTCAATCAAAAGAACGCATTTTAACCACATAAAGAAGATAGAGAGAGAGAGGATGGTGTCTATGGCAACACGTTAGCATCGGTGGTCCATCAACGCGCAGATTGAGCGCCAAGGCGAGCGTATTCGCTGACAATGCAGAACAGGACCCCTTGACACTAAGCGCCTCCAAATGCATTTTCGTTGAGTTGCACATCATTTGTATAAACAATTAGCCCTCCTTTCCCCCAATACACACTTGACATGTTCTCTTCCTTGCAATTTTTTCCAAAGAAATAATACTGCAGCCAAATTATATTCAGGATGGATGTCAGGCAGCCGAGAAGTACCCGGAGATTGGTGCTCTCCTGCGACGCCACATCTAGTTAACAAGTCTGCAGCAGCACAGTTCCCAGTAATAAATTGGATGAATCATTTTGGTGGTTGATGACACAGAAATAATACAATAACAGCATAGAAGAAAGACAAATAGAAAAAGAAGAGACGCACATTTGAGATGCCACGAGACTCTAGAGGCCTTTTTAAAAGACTTCCAAAGATAAGTGAGATCTCTTCGACGAGGCATCCGGAGTGAAAACTGGAAAGATTAAGAGTCGAAGCGTATTTATGGAAATGGTTTCGTGGAAGATGAAGGCAACCCTTTTTTTTATCTCCGGTAAAAATAACTGCTTTTTGACCACAGCACTTCCAAGCTGCTTGAGATCCGATAAACGCGAAAAAGGTAAAGTTCATGTCCTACAGGTGCAGTTGCTCCTCAGTGATTATCGTCCTCCTCCACCCTCAGATGGCAGATAGACGGCCTCCGCCTTGTGTTTACTGACAATATTGCTTTTAAAGAGACGGCGTCCTTCAAGGCTCCTGAGGATGGCCCTGACATTTCAATGAAACATTCTTTGAAAAGGTGGCGTCTTTATTGTAAAGTCTATCGAAAGTGACAACAACAGCTCGCGTTTCCTCCCTCGGTTTCCAGCCAACTTGGTTCGCTTTCATCCGCCGAGCTCAACCCTTTTGTGGACATTACGAGGGAAATCATTTTGAGGGCTTTCTTTAAAGGGGACATATTATGCCCATTTTTCCACCAGTTGCTATGGTTCCTTGGGGTCTTAATGTAATGTTTGTAACATATTTTGGTCAAAATACCACAAGAATCATTTCAAACAGAAACCTTTTTACCCCGTCAAAAACACCTCCCCACAGATTGACCTGTTTTGAGTGGGCGAGGTGCTCCGTGTTGCCAGGTTGGAGATGGTGAAGTATCGTACCAAAGGCTCAACATGGTTGTATTATTAGATAGGATAATTATCGTGTATCTGGGAACCCTGAGATCGGTTGACCAATGACTGTTGTCTATACCGTCAGAGCTCGCGCCAGAGTTTGCTTAGGTGGAGCGTAAGGGAGATACCATTTCCAAAATGTGTAAGGGGTAAATACTAGTTTGTGAAAACCCAGAGAAACACAAAATCCCGGACGTTTTAGGAATCCCTGCCGGATGCATTTTTTAGGTCTCAAAAACAGGACATGTCCGGGGAAAACCGGATGTCTGGTCAATCTAACTTATGGCGCCAGGTCACCGAACCGTCTTTAAACTGGGTGGGTCGAGTGGTGGGGGGGGGTTCCAATGCCAAAATCTACGTAGACGTTGGTGGTGATCCAAACGACGCACTCAAGCATATCGTTTCTGACATAGAGGAACTACAACACGCCGCGTGAGTAGTTTTTTTCCAGCGTTTTTGTATTGGGAGACATGCCAGATACCCAAGTTAACGTATAGAAGCACTAAAAAAGTGGAATTTTCATAATATGTCCCCTTTAAAACACAACATTTACTGTATATTTCAGTATACATTCTGTATTTAGTAGGAAAACATTTCATTTGTGCAGATACATGTATTCAGAGATACATCCATATCTTTCCAAGGCGACAGCATTCATGATACGGTTCATGATACGGTTGGACAATTCATTTTTTTTTCTTCTCCCAGGTGCACCATTTGGCATCCCAGAAATCAATTACAGAGAATCCTCAAATCCTCAAGGCGTTTTTCACAATGTCTGCCAGGAATAAGCCGCACAGGGGAGCCAACACTCCCTCGGAAGACCAAATGACAGTAATTCACCTTCCACCTTCGTATCAAACGACACACTCTTCGTGTTCTTCAGCTCATTCTGGAGCAAATGGACTCTAAAGACAAGCTCTTATCTCATCCTTTAAAACCTCTGCGTAATTGTCCTCCTTTGCTCCAAGATGAGAGTTCTCACCCCGTCCTCCGCATCTTCTTTTATGTGTCTGATGTAGTGGTGAATCACACACAGCCATCTTTTATGCCCCCTTTAATAGACACTCACGATAATTGCGCCGTTAACTTTGGGAACTTCTGGCCCGGGTGCTCGTGAGAAAACGGGGGGCCTGTGTTTTTGGGAGGATTGGATAAGATTGGAGTTTGTTACTATTTTGGTCTTTCAACCGCTCTAATAAGAAGTGGAGAGCTCTGTTGCATTTACTACTCAATGGTTTCCAGTTTCATTCAAGTGCTGCCACATAACCGCATCATCCAATAAATAGTTACAGATTCCAGAGGGTTTCCTTTCTTTCTTTGTGCGTAAATTCAGATGACAAATGTCCTGGATGTATTCTCCGGCATCCAGAGTTGAAATACAGCGTTGGCAGTCCTGCTGTGTGGCGGTAGCAGGCGCACACTCTCTGGAATACCAAACAGGCTTGTGATTTAAACAGCAAGTTTCTCTAACGCCTAACGTGGAGCGGCCAATCTCCAACCCCTGCGCCCCTTGCTTTTCTGCCCCGTGCTGGGGGTTAAATGGCTTTAACTGGAAAGGGGCACCAAAAAAAAGGGGCAGGATGGACGTGAGGTGACTTGGAAGACGCAAGAAGCCCGGGGTGGAAGGAGGTGGGGTGGATGGTGGTGGTGGAGAGGGTGAACTGCTGGTCAAGCACGGCTGCCTGGTTGTCCGGGGTGACCCGCTGCCATGGACGGTCCACCGCAGCCTAATTTCACCCTCCAGTGAGCGAGGGAGCAAAGGGGAGCTGGCTGTCTTCCGAGGGCCACGTCAAACCCCCCCCTCTTATAGGCTTGGGATTGACATGGTTCCCTAAGGGGAATAGGGTGCTGCTGCTGGTGGTGGTGGGTGGTGGGGGGGGGGGTTAAGTTGGTGAAGCAAAGAGGCGGGCTGCGAGTGACGAGGAAGAGAGAGAGGTTGACTCACTGGGACTGACTGAGTCTGTGGAGGAGACAGCCGGAGGCTACCTGGGAATATGAGACGGTTTCAGAGGATGAGAAACGTTGGTAGTCGAAGGAGGAGAGACACATGGATTAAAAAGGCATGATGGGTACAGGGGGGGTCTTTTTTGTGTATTCACCGATTAGACCCGGGTTGTCAAGTTAGCTGCTTTCCCAGCAAGAGGGTATATAAGTGTGTTTTTAAATATGACTTCTTTTATTTTCCTTTCGATGAGTTTCAATGAAACCAATGAATGAGTTGTCATAGCACCTGGTTGAATGCATTCAAGGTTCGTATCTGTTTTGCCGGAGAGACAAATTCAAGCGTGAGCCTCTTATTATCAGCACTATTGGCCACAGTCAGAAAAGCTCTTAGCCGCATCGACCTGTCCACACGGATCTCACGCTGCAAATTGGAAATATATCATGTTCATCAGACGCTGGACCCATCCATTGTGGCAGCCGCATTTACAACCATTTCATATTTATAAATAACACAATTAGGCGGGTAACCTTGAGAGGGCTCTCGCCATTGTATTTTTATGATAGTCACGCGGTAATTACACATTGATTAAATAGAAGGGGTCGAAGTCGAGGTAAGTAAAAGGCCCTGACGCTCTGCTCTGGTCCGAGATGACCCCAGAAAAAAAATTAGAAAGTAAAAAGGGGGGATGAGAAAGGCGATAGCGGAACGTAGAGAAAAAAAGCAACCAGATTTCATTATCGCTTCACATCGTTAGTTACAGATACAGAGTGACAACACATTAGGAGCAGATAAATCAGATACTGGGTGGACGATATGAGCTAATAGGTGTTTGATGGTTAACAAACAGACGGGATTTATTAAACCCTGAGATAACGAACCGCCTCTTCACATCCTCGGTTCAGAAACTCAAGTGAAGCATTGAAGGTAGATCAAGAAATGCAGGGAAGACACTCCGAGACTTCTCGGTAAAGATCCTCTGTAATGTGCAAGAAAATAGAAATATGACTATATACATAAATATCACAATAAAGAGTAGTAAAGCGTGGTCGTAATTGGAGTTGAATTAATACGCCGAAAATCTGGAATAACTCATGTCATCTCCTGGGCTTTGTCTCATTTATTTCTTATGGTAATTTGTTTTTCTCGAGGAGATCTACATAAACTCTGTGATGCTAAGTGCTTTATAAATAAGCTGTATTACTGCTGGTGGACTTTATGCTATTGAGCCTGTGCTCTGGATGAATGGCATGCTTCTCATTATGTTTTGCCGTATATGGATACAAATGCATCGGCTCTTGTTATTGTTGGGCTGGTGCTTGCAGACGGTTGTTGAGGGATCAATATAGAACATTTCAGATCAATGCAAGAGTTTTAATAAAAGGTGTTTACTGAACGGCCCTCTGGATGAACGTTAATACAGCAGAAGAACATATGTTGCTTTATAGATTCAATACAATACCCCTGAATATTAGAGTTATGGAAGTTATTTTAAGTCTAAATATCAGTCATCCACTATTTCTATGTACACTACCGTTCAAAAATTTGGGGTCGCAGAGAAAATGTTGTGTTTTCCATGAAAACTCACACTTTTATTTACTAAATGAATACAAGATTAATGCAAAATATAGTTAAGAAGACATTGACAAGGTTAGAAATAATGATTTGTATTTGAAATATTAACATTGTTCTTCAAACTTGTGGCTCAAAGAAAGGCCAGTTTTAGAGCTTCTCTCACCACCATAACTGTTTTCAGCTGCGCTCACATAAAAAGGGTTTCAATGTCAAGGAATAATCTGTTTGTGGAAAATGAAAAAAGGGTTTCAAGGGGGTTCTACCCCTCTGCTAGTCTTCTAAGGCAATAACACAATGTACCACTAGAACACTGGAGATGGGCCTCTATACACCTCTGTAGAGACTTCATTAAAAAACAGAGAATAGTCATTATATATGTGTATTTCTGATTAATTTAATGTCATTTTCATTGGAGAAAACTGTTTTTTTCTTCTTTTTTCTAAGTAACCCCAAACTTTGGAACGGTAGTGTACATGAAGAAGAACAAAAGACATTAGAGCCCACTAAGCAACATCCGACCCAAAACTAAATGACATTTTAGTCCAAAGGTCAGTGAGCGTTTTCTTAACGCGCCGTCCTTATCTGAGATCGAAGCAGTGACTGTAATGGAGCGCGTCAGTGTGGGGTTGAAGGCCGCAGAGCTGTTTGCGGGCGATGTCACTCTTGATTCAGGCCCACACACACACACACACACACACACACACACACACACACACACACACACACACACACACACACACACACACACATGCAAGCATTTATGCACACAGACTTCATGAATATGAGCACAGACCCAAATGCATGCACTCTAGCACGTACTACTAGTGTGTTAATACTCTGAATACAAACGACCGCAGCAGAAACACACACTTTTATTATAATCCATACAATTTTTTTCCGCTTGTGATGAAAATGACCCTGTTCTGATTCATCTTTATATCTCGTCCCTTGAGGTTGGAGTGGACAGAGGAAGAGCAAGTGGAGGAAGATGGGGATGAGGGAGGGGGATGGGCGAGAGAGAGAGAGAGAGAGAGAGAGAGAGAAAGAGAGTGTGAGAGACTGCAAATCCTTTACAAAGGCAAGTCATTGATTCTGGGATGGGGAATTAATGAAGCCTCGGCCGGATATGACAGTACAGTGTCAGACAGTGAAGAGTTATGCAGGCCGTTGGGCTCTGGCAGCCATTAGCTTACAGATAGTGTGTGTCTGGAGATGACAGAAGAAGAAGCAGGACAAGTTAAAAAGGCATTCATTAAAATTAAAATAAAAAGCCAATTCTCCAGCCCAGCGTAGGCGCATCTTGAGGCGGAGCTGTCGGTCCTAATGGTGGTTTTCACTCAGCGCCGCTCAGCGCCGGCTCTTATCTAAAACAAACGCTCCATGGTGTCGTTTCCTTACTGATGAGTCACGCTTGCGATAAATCAAGTGTAATGTGTCGGTTTTTGTGCCTGATTTTTGCCGGAAAGAAAATGTGCCCCCGGCTATATCAAACAGTCTTTTATCTTGATGAGTCAAAACAGAATAAATGTTAACATTATTGCTGCACAAATACCATTCTACTTCCTGTCTGAATATTTCTATATGCTCCAGATTTCAAAAGCATAAACAAATCAAAAAAATGAAAAAATAAAAGGGAAATACTCTACACAATGTTTAAAGTATTTCCTTTTCTTTTACCGAAGTCAGAATAAAATAGAAAACCCATGTTAAAGGGTGATTGCTTTGTGACACATTAACAAAGAAGAGAAAGGCCGACTGGCAAACAAATGCAGCTTCATTATCATCAGGTTTCGGTTGCTTAGTAATGCCAGGCGTGAGAGTAGTGCAAACCCCTCCCCCCACCCCCCCACCCAGGGACCTTGGTTTAAATGATGAAAGCACCACAACGGCCGCCGCCGCTTTCCACAGATCTTTAGACGCAACATGTGAACGGCCCTGACAACAGTTCCCTGAACGCAACGCGGTTGCATGGATTATACTATTGATTTTACGTTTAATTAGTGATGGACTGTCTTAGGTTGTGCGTGATGGACTGCAGGAAGCTGAACAACACACACACACACACACACACACACACACACACACACACACACACACACACCATAATTATTGGTAAGCTAAGTATGGCTTTTTTAGTGTTGGAAAACTCGCTTTAGCTTACAGTTTTCACCAATCGGTTTAATGGAGGAGCAGCCTGGTATCTAAAAACTGCCCTGTCTATTGACCCTCCTTAAGACCCACCCTCAAATGCAAACTAGCCAATCAGAGCGTAGCGTCTGCCATTTCCGACCAGGGTCCGACATCTACAGGCCTACGGCTAGTTTTGTGGATTTTGGAGCAAGTCCTAGTTAACATTGTGCAATTATGATACTCTTAAAGTGGTTGGATTAGGATAAATAGTTCTAAAACGTGATGTTTCTACGTAAAAGGATGCAGAGCTAACATTAGCAGAGTACGTTAGCACATCAATAGCATTAGCACTTCTATGCTATGTGTCGGCTACACATCTCACTTTTGTTTTTTTAATGACTGAAAGAGGAAATAAAGAACGACTGGCTTCACAGGAACAATGTTCCTCAATTTATTGTTTTTTGTCTCGATCATCAGATAACGTGACGGTTCACTTTTACTGTGTGAGCTGTAGGCTTTAGCTTCGATTTGTTTTATCTTTTTAACCTGTTTTCATTGCTCATTAGGTTTTACATCGTGAATAAATTCTTCAAACACATATTACAGACCTTTCGATCGGCTTCTCCTTGAAATCTCTGTTTATTTCTTCCCCAAATAATATTCATACAGTGAGTGCACTTAGTGTGGACTCCATGGTAACTGTGACAGTTGGACTCAGCAGCAGAGGGGCGCAGGGCTCAAGTTTCAAGAGAAGGTATTATCTCCCATATTGCATTTGTATATGACATTTCACAAATGTATTTTATCAAAGTCTCTAGAGAAGGTCGGGGTGAATGGACGGCCAAACGATGATGTCATATAAGGTACCAGCACTTGTGTTTTGTGTGAAACCAAAAGTAACTTATGTGAATCCAAAACATCTTTTACCAGGGTCCTCATGAAGTAGTTCCCTTTCCCTAAATGTCACAGTGCAGCAAAAACATTAGATATCTTTATTAAAAATATATTTTAGTTTTAGAGATGTTAAGTATTCAAAAATCCCCTGGTGCAAAGAAAATGTCCGGAGTCGAAAAGTTATAAGAAAATGTATTTAATAAAAAGTAGTTGATAATAACTAATGCGTCAGTAAATTGTCTAATTCAACAGAGACGTCAAGTTCCAACTTATCTATTTTTAGAAATGTACGACGGCAACGTATCTTCACTGGGTCGGCAGGGAGAATAGGCTAATGCCAAATAATGCATTTTATTCTGATTCCAGTGAATGTGTGCAAAAAAAAAGGAAATCCATATTGCAACATGTTTTGCATTTCACTTTGTCTTTTTCGGGCATTTGAATATCTGTGTGAACTGTTGTATGAGCTGCTGTGGGATTACACGCCTGCATATGGTCGTGTCTTTATCTCTGCGTGTCATACTCACTTCCTTGCCAGAGATAAATAATAGCACAAAGCCTGGAAGCTGCACCGGCGCACATTACCCGATAGATCTGAAGTGACAAGTGTTGAGGGCAGATTCATCGCAAACACACTCGCGTGACAGTTCAGCGGGATGGTTTGGAAAATTCGCCAAAAGGATTGAGAATGTTTGCGGAAAACATCTCAGAAGAGAACAAAGCTCTGATTATGTTCTGATATTAAGGCTTATTATGTATTAAGGATTTATATTAAAACATTTCATCAACAAATGGTGCAGATATAAGTTCAGAGTTGCAGCTATTTTTGGACGTGTTATCCAAAAAAAACTCTCCACTCCCCAAAAATATATTTAAAAAAAAATCTTTTTTCAAAGGCAGTCTTGTTGAGCGGATGATGAAGTCTCAATTTTCTTTCACTCCTACATCAATGCGTGGCCATCCGGCCAGTCAATCATCATCAGGTATGTTCAGGTAATATCTCAACCACTTTATCACCGGGAACAATTCAAAGGAACTTTGCTAACGGTCTAATCTCGGTCGAGATGAAAAATGTCAATATTCATTCCTGTCACGGAAATATATGACACCTGAGATTCCCCCGGAGAGGAATGAGGGACACGCAAGCATTTTCAACTTAGACATTGCTCATGCTATGACAGTCTCTCTCTCTCTCTCTCTCTCTCTCTCTCTCTTTCACCACAAACCCCTTTTCAAGCCGCGATAGAGGCTCATTGAGGGAAGGAGGCGGCACTGATTATCTGAAGGTATTCCTGTCTGACCTGGATTGGAGGGTTATTAGGGTGAAGTGGTTTGACTGCCTGGTCCTCTCCTCTCCTCCCTCCCCCCCTCCCCCTCCACTCTCCTCCACTGCCTCCCTCCCTCCCCTCTCTCCTTCATCGCAAGCCATTAATGCAGAAGCATAGCTGGGTCCGCATCTAAATGTTTCATTATAGCAAGAGTGGAGATACCAATTTCTTTGCCCATCTCTCCTCACTTCTCCCGACGCACTCCTCTTCACCCGCACCTCCTCCCTCCCTCCCCATCACACACTCTCCACCCGTCTAACCCCCGCACCGAGGGAGGGGAGCATGACGAATTTAAATAAATGAGAGATGAGAAAGAAAAAAGGGGCGTGGGGACAATGCCAGCGCCCGGCTACTCCTCTGGTCGGAGAGGAGAAGGACGACAGGAGGAAGAGGAGCGTGATGGCAGAGGCAGGAAAAGCCGTGTGAGGATCCAGCCAAATACGTCAAGTGAGAAAATGAAAAGGGGGGCGGGAGGGGATGCGAGAGGGGGCCGAATGGTGAGAAGGACAGATTATTTATCCAACTACTATTATCATTTCACCACCGGCTGTCCTCTCACAGCTCTGAATTCACTGTTTCACCCCCCCCTGCTCCCTTTTCTCCTCTATGAGTAATGAATGGCGGTAATTGGTGGATCTCTTTGACCTTTCCTCCTCTTCACCTCCATGTGTGAGCATCCGTGTATGCACTCGCTCGCGGCTCAGGTTGCGGTACATGACAACATGTCCTCCTGTTTCGATCCAGCTCACGGAGCGCTCCTAACAATGTTTTGCGATGTAACGTGACAAATTGGGCCGACCCTGTCAGAGAGGAGGATATAGGCCATAATGGTGTCGAGTCAAACACAGGTACGTGTGTCAAAACAATCCCTCTCCGGTCAGCTTTACTTCCCACTCATTAAAAGAATTGGGCGTAAAATGAGACTTCTTTTAGCCGCATCTCCCTGTGTGAGGCCCGGATCGTCTATTTCTCTTCTATTTTTTTTCACCATGGGAGTTTTATTCAAAGTAATTGCCTTGCTTGTCTGTTTCAAATTGAGCTGATTTCCAAAGTCAAATGAAAAAACTATAAAATGAGCTTTACAATATGAAATATTGTAAACTAGATTGGTAGATGTGCCCCGAATAAAAAAGGTCAATTTAACCCCTTGAATAAATATTTGATCATGATTGAATTCCAAAAGGTCAAAGAGGACCTCTGAAGCCGTCGTTGAGTTGATGTGAAGCCCGTCTTCTGCACTGTAGACATCCGACATGATTGGAAGAGAGGCTCTAAAGGGGGGACACCAACTACATTACCAAATCCAACCGGTTATTACCATGGTCAGGGAAAGTTTGATTAATATGTGTGAGCTACTCTCTCTCTCTCTCCAATGCCCGTCACCAGAGGAGTACGTCTTAAACGTATGATGTCATCACATTTAAAGTCTGGACTTGCCTAAAAGACACAGGGTTTGTACGGTCATGGAAAACCTGGAAAAGTCATGGCATTTTAAAATTCCCAGGTCTGGAAAAGTCATGGAAAAAACTTAAATCATAAAAGTTTTGGAAAAGTCATGGACATTTGTTATAATCACATGTTCATTTATGCCGAGTTTGAAATAATTCATATATTTTTTTAAGAAAGACGCTCAAATATAAGCCAGCAATATCTCTCAATACGCATCATTTTCTGGAGTTTTCATGTTTATAATGAGATTCCAGTTTGGTCATGGACATTTGTTTAAAGTCATGGAAAAGTCATGGAAATCGGTCAAAATGTGTAAGAACAATGAATGGGAGAAAAAAAGTGGAAAAGTCTCATGAAGTCTCATACATTTTTCTCAAGAGTCTGAAAGTGAGAAGCATTCCCAGAGCCAATCAGAGGTTCCCCCAATCTCCAAACCTTCAAGCCAGTCTATGCAGCTGCTCTCCACAGCCCCTCCTCACCGTATTGCAAAGCCCCCACCCCGTTGGGGGTCCCATCCTGAGAAACCAGCAGTTGAGTCATTACATATAATTTGTGTTTATCTATGTTTTGCGATCAAAGACGTTTATGCACAGCAGGCAGTAAGCCATGGGCTGTCCGTCACATGGTTCAGGTGACGAAGGCAGCAGTGTTGGGCTCAGCCCGTGGTCACAGGCCCTCTGGCTCTGCAGGGCGATGCTTGTCGGTGTCTCACTCAAGGTCCTGGAAGGTGAGCCTTCCCCCTTTTTATCTTCACAAATCTGTCACAATTATCTTTATTTACACACGCATTCCCACCTCGGAATCCACCACTTAAAGGTTTTTTTGTATTCTGTCAAAATCTTTGTTGAATCTAGTTTCCTCTCCCTCACCCCGAGTGTGCGATTCCCCGTTCCCCCCGTCAAGAGCCGGGTCGTGACACGGGCTGGTTGAACATACGCCTCGTGACAGCTTCAACGTGTGAGCCGCGTCCAGTCCGACTGCAGTCAGACTCGACGTGTAAGTCCTCTCAAAACGTTTTAATTCAGCGGGGTTACGAGGAAAGGATAGACAATGCTCGGGCTTCTCGTTTTCTGTCATTTCCCCTTTTTTCTCCGACACTGCATTTCTCATTAACAGCATCTCTTTTGAGCGGCTATAATTGATAGTGTTGTCAGAACAATGTGTCAAATGACAAAGGAAACAGGGCTCTTACATTCGCAACGCATTATAGAAAAGGACCTGCCATCAAACATAAATTTAGTCCAGTCGACCCGTGCAGTGGATGTGAGGCGTAACGAGCTTCATCTAAAAGCTCCTGGCACTATTTGGAAGAAAATATGCAACATTTAATTGAATTTCTTCAGGAAATGTAAATCATTAGACAACTAGAAGGGGCACTTGGTAGAGCGCATACCTTCGCATATCATACGATTGGGCATTGAATTATGAACATTTTGGCATGAGTTGTATGCCAATTGGATAAAAAAATTACGGTAAATTATGGTAAAAAGAAGATTTTGACCTTTTCATGACCTTGACCTTTGACCCGATTGTTCCCAAAATCGAATCAAATGGTTCCCGGATAATAACCAATCATCCCACCAGATTTCATGCGATTCGGTTTAATACTTTTTGACTTATGCGAATAACACGCACGCACGCATACTAATACACGGCGATCAAAACATTACCTTCCGCATTTTCAATGCGAAGGTAACAAAGATTTTCATGTAAGACGCACTAATAATAGCAGGCGTGATCAGTTCATGCACGGTAAATGGCAGATAGGAACGGCGGCATCACAGCCGGGTATATAACGGTAACAGTGTAACAATGTATTCAGCGTTTGAAAGGTGAGACAGGAAGGGAAAGTGAACCGGGTATTTTCGGATCAACGAGGTGAAGTAGCGTCCCTCGGAGGTGTCCTGTGTTCAGGCGCGTGTTTGAGCTCCCCGGGCCATTCCTTGTCGAGCTGAAGTGAAAGTGAGCGCTCATTTTGTATCTGTTTAACAAAGCAAACATTTTAGGTGTCCCTGCTTTAAGTTCAGCTCATTTCCTAAGACCGGCTTCCTGGTTGTAGCAAGTTAATTCATCTCTGATACCCGAGGATACCGTATTTGTATTTGTAGATGTCGCCTACCTGTTGCTTTAATAATAATAATGCATTTCATTTGTATCGCACTCTTCCTGCAAAGAATCTCAGAGTGCCTCACAGATAGTAAAAACAAATACAACCGATTAAAACATAGTTAAGGCAACCCATAAAAAAAAAGGAAAAAAGAAGAAGAATGTAATAGCCGACAATAAATTAACTCAAGGTAAAAAATACGCCTTTCTGAATAAAAAGGTTTTTAGGCCAGTCTTAACAGATTCTTGTAGGTAGGGGGGTGCGTGTCCGTTGATGCATTTATATGTGAGTACTAGGACTTTGTAGTTAATCCGGAATGAAACAGGCAGCCAGTGCAGTGATTGGAGAATGGTTGATACGCGGTTATATTTCCGGACTCCCCTCCCTGCGTGGGGAGATCGGGCCAATAACAACGTGTGTGTTTTAGCTCCTTGTGTGTACTGTGTCAAAAAAAAGAGAAGATTCTCAGCATACAACAGGTGACTTTACTATCTATGAATAAAAATGTAATCAGTGAAATGTCACTTTGTGTCTTGCTCCCACCACTGATGTTTGCCTTAAGGCTCCACGGTGCTGGAGTGTGTGTGCGTATGTGTGTGTGTATCTATGTGAATGACATCACAGGGATAATAATTGTTTCATACAGTCACATTTAGGAGACTTACAAAAGTCAGTTCCCAGACTCTCTTCCTGTAACCACGCCATTTGGCCCAGCAGACACAACCGCCGGATAAAAAACTATTTAGGAGACAACAGAAGGCAGATGTTTGAATTACATCAGGACCAATCTCTGAGCAGTGGCAGTTTCTAGCGTAGCGAGGCAACATTAATACTGCCATTACATAGACTTATTTATAATTAGTAGTTTTCCTTTTCCTCTCTTTCTCTCTCTGCTTTCAGACAAAAAAAAAATATATCACATCAGGTTTTAACCTTTTAAGCACTAAGCTATTTGTCACCTGTTTTTAAGTCAGACGGCCCAATCAGCGCCCTGAGAGGAGGTACCGGCAGATGAGCGACGATGGCAGCTCCTAAAGCAATAGCATCAGTTAGCATCGGAAATGGAGAGTACTTTTCTTTTCATGGAGATGTTTTCGCTTTCCTCTAAACCCGCTTTGTTTTACGAGATTGATTGACAGGTCACCAAGTATTTCATTTAATTTTATTTTTTTATTTTTTTTATTATAAGACCAAAGACAATACATAGACATAACACCTAGAGGACGACGAAACAGTGGACAAAACATTAAAAAGTCAGAGTATTGAGAAAAAAAAAAAAAGAAAAAAAAATGCATGTGTGCACGTGTGGGTGAGTTGTATTTAATCAAATTGGTTATTTAAAGAAACAAAATATATTGATGATGGCTGATGTATATGTATGAGCGTATGCATGTAGGTGGAATTGAATTGGTTTCCAGTCAAGAATTTTTTTTTTTTAAAGAATTAATTAATTTAAAAACATGTTTTAATGCCCGCTCTTCAGAGGGTTCTGTGTAACAAACCATCTGGCGACTTTGGGTTGGTATAAATTAACCAGAACAAGGTCTGAGCATCAGGCTTTCCTCCGTGCTTTAGCACCAATATTGATCGGTTCATAAAGATCACAGGGAATGAAAAAAAAAGCTACAAAATACCGACGCCTCCTAACCCTAAATCCCAAGACACCTTCCATGTACACTTATGAGTCAGGAATGAAATGCATTAATGAGTCCGATTGATAATCTTCACACGTCACACAAAATGCGATCAAAGCTTTTTACAACAAAATCAATCGTGATCTAGGACCCTACGAAGGATTCTGTTTATTCACTTTATTAAATTACCTGTTGCAATCCAACAGCAGCAGGATCGGTTTCCCCCAATTGAGAAATTGGCCGGGCACATTTGTTACGCATGAAGGCACACGAGTGGTAACTTCCATAATGATTTAAATCTCCTCATATGGCGACAGGATTGCTCATGGTCTAACACAAATTAATACTCTGTACGTCAACCGAAAAGATATAAGACATTTAACAAAGTTTATAGTGCCAAATGGTTTGTAGCAACGGCGGTGTCCTCAGGCTGAGTTCAGGTCCATCAGAGCTGAGGGGACATTTTTATTATGATTTAAAGCCCCCCAGAGAGTCCTCTCCTCTGGAGACTCTAAATATATATATCATCCATCCTGGAAAATGTATTAATAAAGCAATCCTGTCCCTTCAAAATTACGTTCACGAGCAACGACACTGCATTTTCAATAAGGTTTCAGGGGCGGGGGAAAACATTTTTCCTCCCCCGACATACGGTCGTAGTTTTAAACAAAAGATCAATGTAGTGAATCGAAACAAAACTAAATGCAAAATAAACTAGAACGGGCACTCGGTAGAGCGCATACCTTCACATATGACAAGATTGGGCATTGAATTATGAACTTTTTGGCATTAGTTGCCAATTGGATAAAAAATTACTTGATTTGAAAGAAGATGTTGACCTTTTCAAGACCTTGACCTTTGAACCGATCGATCCCAAAATCTAATCAAATGGTCCCTGGATAATAACCAATCATCCCACCGAATTTCATGCGATTCGGTTTAATACTTTTTTACTCAGGCGAATAACACGCACACACGCATACAAATACGCAGCGATCAAAACATTACCTTCCGCATTTTCAATGCGAAGGTAATAAAAAAAATACTTTAAAATAAGTCAACCGTCATTTTGTTTTCACACGGGACATCGAAAGCAGCTTTCTAAGACCCCGTTTACACGATGGGAAAACGCATATATTTACATGCGTTTTGGCCTTTCATTTACACAAAAACGGAGGTTTTATCACGGAAAACGATCATTTCTAAAAACTCTGGCCAAAGTGGAGATTTCTGAAAACTCTGTTTTTGTGTTTGCGTGTGAACGAGGTCAAACTGAGTTTTAGGTGGTCAAACGTCACAGCGTGCGACTAAAGATGCTTCACGCCATGTGACCGTCCTATGGGACGTATGTGGACGGCGTATTCATGCGGGTTCATATAAACAGAAACTTTTTAGAAAACAACCTTGTGTGTACAACGTTATTTTTGAAAACGGAGGGGCAGAAATATTTGTTTCTGTAAATACGGCCTGAATCCTGTGTTTGATTGAGTCATTCATCCAACACAACCTCCTTCCTACAAAACATGAACTTCCATACGCTTAAAAAAAAAACGTTTTGAGGAGAGATCAGGCTGAAAATGGGGGTGCTGCTACATAAATGCAAGGATTATATTTGCAAGGTCGGTATTAATATGTGCATGGACGCGTCTCCATATACAGAACACGTCCTCTCTAATATTGAATTGAATAATTAGTTTTTTCTTTCAATAAATTACTTTAGCTGTAGCAAATAAAAAGAACTTGGAGCTGCAGAAATGATCGCCTTGGGTGACGTCGGCCCACGTCTGCCTGAATAAGGGTTACGGTGAAGGTTGAGGGCCTGTAGTGGTTGTGGGTTCATGGAAATGAATGCAAGTCAATGCAAAGTTTCACGAATAGACCCAACCAAATGTGTGGGTTGATGTGTGCTAATGTTTGGGCCTACGTGTTATCTCACAAACATATCTAGCCAGAGCTCTGGAGGCAGTACTATTCTCATTGCTTGTATTGCACCTCATTGGGGGAGCCAAAGTTTCTTAAAGTGCAAATTAGGCAAAAAAGGTTGTAGTGTAAAGAGGAAGAACCATTAAAAAAGACATCAGGGGTGCAGTGTGAAGACTGAACATTATTTGGTCACTTTCTCTTCCCAATACTTCTGTCCTCTACCTAACTCTCCCGCTCCCTTAATGCCTCCATCTTTACCCACTGCCCTCGCTCACAACTTACTTTCTGCTCGTTCCCATTCTTCTTTCCCTGTTGCCCTCTTTACTTCATCTCAGGATTCGCTTCCCTCACTCTTTCTTTACAACGTACTCTTCTAGACTCACCACAATCTATCTTTTTTTTCCGTTCCCACCTCTCTGCCTTCCATCTCAATCACGTCAACCACACCTCCCCCCACCCAGTCATCCTCAGCTCATCCATTCATCTCCACCATAAGCTTTTCTTGAAAACCCCAGTCCACTTCCCTCCCCATCCGTGAACCACTTTTGTGCAGCGCACTGATTTCTTTGCACCAATTTCCCTCACCCAGCGCGAAAAAAATCGTTAACACCCTTCTGCTCTTTATTCATCTACCACATTTCTTTCTCCCTTTTCTGTTTACGCTCTGGGGTCATACGCCCTGCACTTTTCTTTTGTTGTGTGTGACAGCAAGGCAGAGAGGCAGACATGTCATAATGACACAAACAAAACAAAAAAAGTTCCTATCTTCGGGTTTAATTCACACTTTAAAGCACTTTCCGTCAATTTAAAAGCAGAGCCAACGTGGGATTGAGGACCTTGAAAAGAAAATAAGCCTGATACATTATTGAAGGCTGAAAAGAAAGAAAAACATTTTAATGCATAGAGTCTTCGGCCAGACTCAACTGCATGGCAACGTGTCTGGCCAACACTAGTTCGAGTGTATCTCGGTTGCATTAGGCCGTTGGGTTTGTGCCGATCTTCAAATATAACGTGCAAATCCAACGACTAAAAATACACCTTTAGTCTGTACAGTACAAAAATAGTACTTTCCAAGAACACATATTTGGTTAGCAAGGTAGGAAACAAAAATGTTGACAGAGTTTCAACGCAAACATATGTGGAAACAAACTGCAGTGATATCTCTAGCAGGAAGTGGAGAGCTCTGGGCTCCAGGGTCTCCGAGCTGTGAGCCAACACCGACGCCACGCTACTGGAGGCCAGGGCCTCTGGCTGGGAAGGAAAGTACATGAGAAACAGAAATCAGGGCTGGACTAAAGACTCATTTTAAGACAGATGCAGTATACAGTAATTAGTCTTTTTCTAAAGGGTCACAGGAACACTACAATTATTGTCCATAAGGGACAGTCAAATGCAACACAAAAAGAAAGTTCCTCATAGTAGCTTTAACTTCCTCTATCTGGTCTGCTGACAAAATGAGAAACTAAAGGGCATTTGATTAATGACAGATAGGATAAGGATAATGCATGTATTTTTTTTATTCTTAACAACGTACATAGTAAGTTATTGTTAGGTTGTAATAGTTTCTTTTGATTTTGCACATGTACATAGGAAGTCGTATGTACATATAGAAAGATATTATTATAGGAAATATTAGGGAGACTATTATTCTGATTGTATTATGGGATTTATTGTGGAGCATTAGGGAAAGACACTGTATTGACTGTATGTGATGTTCAAATGTCAAGATGTAATGTTATGTATGTGCATGGAATGAATGATAATTAGTATTTCTGAATAGTTGGAGCCGGTTGAAGCCTGTGAAGTGACTCTAATGCAGACCATAACAGACGGGACTTTTATTGTGAAAATACTTATTTAGTAACTTGACCGGAAGTGACGTTTTGACCCAGGGTTCGTGACGTTTGACCTCTCAATTTTAATAGCGGACTTTTATCCAACGTGAAGGTGTTAAAGTCTGAACTAACTTAGGAGAGTAGGTGATTGGCTGGTTTGTGACTAATACTCTTTCGTCTTGACCCGGGTCAGACAGCGACACCTGCTCGCTTCGAGCTCGTACCTGTGGAGCCCGGATCACCACGGAACCCACGATCGTGAACTTTTGGTTGTTTGTTAAACTTTTGTTTATATTTTTTGCCATTAAATATCATTGAATTGATTCATCGCATTCTAGTCCTGATTTCCATCGAGCGCGAGGGGCCCCGTCATAACTCACTCTTTATCATCGTAAAAATATACAACAAAATTAAGTTAGTCAGTTCAGCAGCAGAGATATTACTGGTTCAAACCTCAAGACATTAAATAAATATATAACGGAGAACAACATCAAAAGAAAATCATCTTTATGTTCTGTTCATCGGGTTCTTTGAAGCATTCCTTCAGAGTTTAAAGCACAGCATTTCTTTTACATGTGATACTTCTTCAAAAGAAGTAGACAAGTTTCGGTTTTTTTAAACACGTACAGCCTCGTACCCTCGTGGTGAAACGAACTGAGCGTTTAAGGTCGTCCGACAACAAGGCTTCGCCAGCGATGAAAAGTATGTTAATCAGCAAAGGGGAACTACCGGGTTCACCGGCCGCCGCCGGTCTTCCTGTCAGCGAGGCGTTTCACGCTGGTAGGCCTTGATTAGGAATTCATTTTTAGACACAGAAATTGAAAAAAACTAAAAACTTGAAACTGACAGACAGAATTGGGAACTTCAGACCTCAGTAGCAACTTCTTTCATACGGGCATGAATCAGTGAGGCCGGTATGCCGGCCCCTGGTGCTGCCGATGATGAAGAAGGAATTGCACTGATCTGCATGTAAAGAAAACCAAGACGGACTGCCGAAAAATCAGATTGGTGGATCAGGGTGATTATTGTCAACTAAAACAAAAAGGAGCAGTTAAAGAACTCAAACTTTACTGAAACCATATTGTCTGGTTGAAGTTAAAATGGACATGAATTCAGTTTCAGTTTATTTTGTATCGCCCATTATCACAAATTACAGATTTGTCTCAGAATGCTTTACAATCTGTACACATACCACACCCCTGACCTTTGACCTCACATCGGACCAGGAAAAATTCCTTAATAACCCTTCACGGGGGAAAAAGGGAAGAACCAGATGCAATAGATGTCATGTGACCAGAAGGAATCATTAAAGAGTTATAACACATTTAATGAATATGACAGAGTGTATGAATAGTTCAAATTAATTTCAGCATGAACTTCTTTTATATTCAATATCTAGGGTATGAATTTGTCAACTCCTGTGACATTGAACCACAAATGGACGTGACATTTAAGGAGACCGCGGGTGCTCTGCTACAATTGCTTCACATCAGACACTAAAGCAGCACTTTTTTTTAAGCATGAATCTAAATTAAAAACGACAATAATTCTCCAACAGACAAGCGTATGTGGGGCTGGGTATACAGAAATGGGTATTTTATCTCATTTGAGTTTCAAACAAATGGACAATGAGAATCAAAATTGCAATAAAAGAGATGAAAAAGGCATTTGTTCATGTGTCTGGTTTATATGTGCGTGGTGGTGTGTCTGTGTTCAACAAGAGGTTGACAAGTAAAGTAGATAAAGAGAATTGGGAAAAGACTTCTCTATGGAATTAATTACTTCAGGAGGCTGAAATGACTTTTCCTTTTGCCGAATGGAATACAAAAATGAAAACAGTCTTTCTCTTCAAAACATTTTTCTTTTGTGTTGACTCTGCGCTTGAATTAATTTTCTACTATTTAGATGGCGCCCATACTCAGAACTATTTCTTTTCTGTCGCAGCAAAACTTAGGTTCAGAATTCTTATGCCAACACATATCTCTTTTTCAAGGACGTCATAACCACGCAGAAGCTTTTTATTATAGATCGTGAACGCAACTCATAGCGCCGAGGCACGGCGAGTACTAAGGTGCAGGGAGGAGGCGGGTGGGACCGATCAATACATTGACAGAGGGCTGGCCTGAGGTTGTCTATCAATCCTGCAACAATCTTAACAAAGAGATATTCATCCTTGCTCAAGGTTTATAAAAAAGGCTGGTTTTGAAACTCGAACAACTTTTATGAAAAAGCCACAACAGTTCATGCCACAGATGCTTGACTTTGTTCCCCTCAAGGAGAGCTCTCACACGTCATGGTGTGTTTTTGTGCCAGTATGTGCATCTGAAATTGACTTTTTTTATCCATCCAGATTCTTTTTTCTTCTTTCTTTTTCTTTTCAAAATATTTTCATGCAGAGCACATTACATTAAACATTACAGAAAATAAAAATAAAAATATACACAAGTAGATGAAATAAAACTAATTAAATAAATAAAGTACATAGTTAATTCCCCTCACCCAAAATCCATCCAGATTCTTGATCTGCATGGATTTTGTTAAGAATAGAATAGAAATATACTTTATTAATCCCCAAGGGGAAATTTGTCGACACAGTAGCACCAATAAACTAAACACACGAGAATAAAATATAAATATAAGAGAGAAAGAAACAGTGACTGTGCATGAAGTATACAAAGTGAAATATATAATACAAAATAAAATAAAATAAAATATATATGTATATATATATACACAACATATATGCAAATACAGCAGTGTAAAATAAAATAAAATATAGACAGTGTGCACAATGCAAGGTGTGTGTATGTGTGTAGTGTAAATGAAATGTGTGAAGTGCAGATCAACACAGTGTAAGTATGAATGTGAATGTGAATATGTACAGTGATAGTTATTGCAGTTATTGCACTAGTTTCTGGCAGAAGGTGATTTGTTATAGAGCCTCATAGCCGTCGGCAGGAATGTTCTCCTGTATCGTTCCTAATGAAGTTGTTTGTGTACAAAATACCTTCAAATAGGAATAAGGTATGTTGAAACGGTGAAAATGTGACTTAATTTAGGATAGCTGTGTGTTTTAAAGTGTCACTCTTGCCTGTCTTCTAAACTTGAGAGCCCTGCATACATCTGAAGCTGATGGATACTGTATAGTATCTAGAGGGTAAATACAAAATGTAAACAATCGTTTAATTTTTCATCTAGCGACAACATCAGGTCAAAATTATATTTCTTCCAATAATTTTCGGTTTTAATACTGATATCTGCAAAACTGATGAGATTCCCATCAGTCTCAGCTTCACTTTGTGTGTTTTGTGCTAATTAGCCAATATTTAGGCGCCAATTTAAGGCCGTCAACAAGGTGAACATTCGTACCTGCTAAATGTTACGTGTCACGCTGCTGGCGTGGCTGAATACTGTGAACAATATCACCTGTATGTCGATGGCACTGGCTGAAGCCCGGTACTTTTGAAGGTCCCATAACAATAAGCCCGTTGCATGGTTTATGTCATTACTTGTGTACTTGGTCTTCAACTTAGATCTGAAGATGGTGTCAGATGAAACGGTTAAGGGCTCACTCGAATGAAAATGAATCCCGGGTTGAGCATCAATGCTTGTCCCAATTTCTATGTCAGTCCATCCCAGAGTTTTCAGTACATTTCATTAAAAACCACAAAAGTCAACCTCATAGTGGCGTTGAAGGAAAAGCCAGAGGTTAAACCTCAGTTAGCTACATCCTCTGGGGACCATGAATGTCTGAAAACACTTCAAGAGATTCGACATTGCCGTCAGAGAGCCGAGCCATATCATGTTTAAATTATTATTGTCATTAATTGGCCGGATAAAACAATTATTGAGTTGGCCAACATAGGAAAGACCACCATTGCTGATTTGAAGCCTCTATTATTCAATTTACCCGACACTCTCCAAGACTGGTGCAACATTCTTTCCACCCTTTTGGCCAAATTGGTGCAATAAATGCTGACGTGGCTCAGGCAGTGAATACGACACACGACACATAGAAAGCGTAAGATTTAAACCCAGGAGCACAAAAAAGCACGACCTAATATAATTTAGTTTCCATTCAGTCTGTTTGTATTGGCTCAATTATAGATATCCTGAGGGGAATATGCAGATGTTGTGCATGCTGGGAGTGTGTACATTTATGAATAGTTATCAAGAACACTTTGTTAAGAAAATAATTTGAAAATGTATTGCACGAGAAGTATTTCCTGCCCTCATTTAAAGTACATGGTTCCAGCTATGCAGAATGCTCCCCACCACCTTTCCTGATAAGTTTGTTGCTATGCCAACTCCTGAAGGAAAGATTTTTGAATAATTAGTTTTTATTATGGTACTGTACGCTCCATTCTGCTAAAAAGGACGAACAGCACATTTTGAAGGCCGTATTACTGAAGGATGGCTCTCATTGCAACTCAGTAATGACTTTGTACTCTTAGACACAAACAAACCGTCTCACATGTTGCGTGTTTAATTGTGATAAAAGCACATAGTGTACAACAGTATAAAGAGGGTATTTCGGAGGTATAGCTTGATTGTTACCTCAGTCCATACAGGGCTATTATAGGCCTTGCACACCATTTCAGCAACAAGGGTGCATGATATTTCAGTATTAAAATCAAAACTAAAAACAAGTATAACACTAACACCCACCGCAAGAAGGAAAACTTTTAATCAAAGTGCAACAGTGTCTTTTCAACTTGCAAACAAAGGCGGAATTGGCCGAGAAGGTGAGAGCTTTCGCCGTTGTCTGAGTCAGAGGCTGTGACTAATTCTTGGATGCAGTACATACCAATGCAAATAAGCACTGACGGAAAGAAAATGGTTTGTTTATTTATCTTTTTGCCAGCACTAGTTATCATCATTATCCTAAGTTTTCGGTCAACATTTATTCATGCCATAAACTAGGGTTTGGAGAAAAATGTACTTGTACTTTCATTTAAACAACTCCATTTTATTTAAATCCCTAGTTGATTTAATTGAACAGATACATTTTTTGTTAACAAGTATTTATGGACTAACTATAATTAACAGCTACTTTCAAGGTTAGGATTTTACACTTATTTTGAAAGACATCCTTTGATGAGTTTATTAAACAATATCTTTTATCGGATTCATAGAGAAGGTTAAATAATCACAACCTTGATTCGCAACAACATTTAAACGTGACTTAGATCTCATTAGTGATGATCTGATGGTATATGATAGTGGTATACTATAGTCTGCTGCCTAATGAGTCCTGTTACCTCCGAAACTCAAAGTACATTTTCTTACTCATACTGCTCAAGAAGCTTTGGCTGAGAGGCTCAATCATCTGCAAAATAGAAACATTATACATTACATTTGGAAAAACAAGTACGATGTCTAGCGTTTGACATAAATACGTTATATCTAAATTGTAATCGCCAGCTTTCACTTAATAATCAAAACAACTCAACTATATTTGACTAATTAACATTCCCTCACTTGAACATGTGATGGAATTAAGGTGAGTAGGACACTACTGTAAGTTAACAACCTTCGCCAAAAGGTGTCCACTCTAGAATGACTTTCCCGCCACTGATTATTTCGGACCCTTCCAGAATCGACCACATTTTCATCCCGTATAAATGTGGATAGAGACATGTTCAGAGACACATGGAGGCAAACATCAGTGCCATGACAAACTGGACCAGAATAAGTCAACCGTCTTCTCTGTTATCAGTGAAATAACTCTCGATTGTACCTCATCCATACTGGCGGATTAACACAAAATAAATTCTTCATTTTATTTCAAGGCTCAACGTTAGATTAGACTATCAATCCAACTAGCTATCAGACCTGGCAGCCAACCCAGCGGTCCCAGTCAGTTCTGTATGAAGTTCAGTATATCTTTCTCTCTCCTTTGTGTGGCTCGCTATCATGTTTTCCGCATCTTTCCGTTATCTCACCGCATGCAGCTGCGCACCCTGCTACGAGCAGACATTCACCAAGGGCCACTTCGGGGTGAACGCCAGAGAATTAGCTATTGTGAATATGCATAAAAATCACTTCAATAGACAGTAAGGGAAAAAGGGAGAGAGACAAAGACATTGTCTGCGTAGCTGGCATTGATTTTTTTCCGATAAGACTGTCTGTGGAATCTTGTTTGAAGGTTTAGACTGTGGGTGTTGGGGGAAGCAATCATACCAATTACTCTCTCTGTGTACGTCTGTGTGTGTGTGTGTATGTGTGTGTGTGTCTTATAATGAACCCGTTTGTCTTAAATCTTTTGCTCGTTCATAAAATATAGATGTTACAGACTCCCATTAGAATTGCAATGGTTATTTATTATTTCTGTGGGATGAATAATTCAGTTTTCATTTTTTTGCAAATGCAGCACTCAAAAAGATGAGAAGATAATAGTCATCATTAACAGCCTCTCACTTTCTAATGCTCACTGCTGTTGCTGATGTGACACAAACAACTATCACTACCACTGGCCTGGCCCCAGTTTGGCATCGGCCAGTGAAAAAATTCCAAATAAGGCAAAAAAGGTCACGATCTGTGTCATGACTAACAACGTCCCTTAGCTGTTATAATACGGTTAAAACGTATTCCAATATGTAAGGTTACATCAAATAAACAAATCACAAAAAAATGCAATGAATCGTTTCCAATAACCATCTGCAAGCAGGGTATTGCAGATGTTTATTTCCAGTCTCATAAGCTATCACCATACACATGTAATGAGAGTAAAACATTCATTGAGCTGGTTGTTGTGGTAATTATTATTATTATTATTTTAATTTATTTAACCAGGAAATGCCTCATTGAGGTTAAAAATCTCCTTTACAAGAGTGTCCTGGCCAAGACAGTAGCAGTAGCACGTCACACAAAGTTTCAGACAATATATAATAAAACAGTGACAGACAATATAAAAAACACCACAAAAAAAACACACAAAAGAAAGATTAACACCAAAAATATATATATTACCATTTCAGAAGGAAAATGGCACCCAGCACTGTGCATTGGCCCACAGAGATAAACAATTTAATAAGTTGGCCCACTACAGCGGCCGCCGCTCTGACCACGCTGTTATGTTGATTTGATATTCTCTTTTTTTTCTCTGGCTTTTCAAAGAGTGTGTAGGCTTTCTAGATCCACCATATGTCACGATCCTGCGGCAAAGTTCCCAAAACTGAAATTCAAAATGCCACAAAAATCCCCTTAAAAAAAGCGAGATTAAAGGCTATTGCAAGTGCTACTTCTGATGCTATGACAGTCACAGAGACAGACGCTTCATCCGTACCCCTAACAAGCGCTCCAACAAATACAGATCAGAGATTCTAACACGGCATCAGTAACTTCTGAGTTTGATTTTCCTTTGGTTATTCTTCTTCGGTCCAAGTCTTACTCACCTCCTTTTATTCTACTCTCACTAATCTTCATTCTCTGTTGCGCTTTCTTCCCTCTTTTTGCGTCAGTATGCGACAGGTGAGTGGGGAATTGGAAATGGCACATCTCAAAGAGGCCAACTACGACACAAGGGGATGAATACTAACATCCGCACCTCAGCCACTTTCAAGGCAACATTTTTCGTATTCCCCATCTCCCTCTTTTTCTTTTTTACTTGTCACACTGACAATTACGTAGCTACTAAAAAAAAGTGTATGGAGAATCCAAAGTTGCATCACAACACCAGGGAAAAACATATAATGTAGGTGCCACTATAAACATCCATTGGAAAACAGGCTCTAATAACAATAATAAAATTGCACGAAATAAAATGGCTAGATATTTGACGGAATTTAAAAAGGTGTGTTATAATGTGGGTCCAAATCAATTCAAGAAGTACAATTTCATTATTTAAGGTAGATGTGTTTCTTAACTGTTTACGGTTTGTACCCTTCCATGTCTTCAGCTTTTGTTTCTAACTTTGAAATTGACCATTCACTAAATTCCGCCTCCAAAAAGCAATTGTCCAGAATTGTTTAGAATATTTGGCCTTGAGGTAAGCCACGTGCCAAGCCGCTAGCTGCTGCGTTAACACCATGGGAACTGTTTGGCTACAAAGACACAGAAACTAAAAATACCAAATATCTATAAATACATTTAAAGTTCAATATTGTACGAATGTACTATTGCACAGAGGCGTGGTTCGCGTTTCAGAAATCTTCTCTGCAACTCCGCCAACAGTTGAAATGTTGCAAAGATGACACGGCCATTGTCTGTGTGAACCGTAGACTGTATATAAAGACATTTTATTATAAGAGGAGTAAGCTAACATTCCCTCAAAGGTAAAGATTGGGCACATTATTAGTTATTTTATTTTCATGTTTCTTTTGTAGCCCTCTTATTGTCACAACAATCAGCTAGAAATACAAAAATGTCAGCTGGAGACATTCTTCAACCCACTCACATGGTACATGTTAATTAGCTCGCTATAGGTAATCCAATCTGACAGTTTAGTAATACAACTACTAAATTGAAGTGTGCTACAGTCATCGTCTTTGTGACGCCAACAACCAGGAACCTTAACCTCCCTCTTTGTTTCACATTTCTTCATCTATTTTTATCTTTTTTTGTTCTCCAACTGTTTTACTCTGTATTTGTGTTCAGCTGGTTCCCCACTGGCCTTTGATGGTGAGTCCACTGTGGTTGCTATGAAACCACTGATATATCTAAAAAGCCTCCATGCAGACAGTGAGAGTTCTGCTCTTCTTTCAGCTGCCAGTAATTGTGAGGGCTTTTGAGATTTGTGGTACATAATATCAAAGCGTCTGTACCGCATTGCGTTGGAGAGGGAATCGACTGCAGCGGTGTTGTCGTACAAGCATGCAAGCAGACGTTGGCGGACGATACTGGCGTCCTTCATGCTATATTTCTTTATCCCCTCTCAATTTCCTTTTTGAAGCGCTCCAATGGAACTAAGTGAATTTTATAAATGGTTTGACTGCGTCAGAGGTCAATGGATGGAAGATGCAAGTGGATCCAACCAGAGATTATCAACCGCAAAGACACCTTGAATGGGACAGTCCCCTCCAACCCCCCCCCCCCCAACATAATCAGATACATATTTTCTTACCTGTAGTGCTATTCATCTATCTAGTTCCCGAGTGTCGGCGATATTGTCCGTCAAAGAGACTGCCCTCTTTCGAATATTATGTAATTGGATTGCCTTCGGATTGTGGTGCTCAAAGCTTCAAGAAAACTTGATGGAAGTCATAAAAATCCTGATTCCATTGGATAATCCGTCCACTATATTGTAACCAGTTGCATGTAGGATCTATTTTATTTATACCAAACGACGACCACCAACCGTTTCACCACGCAGAAAGAAGTGTGCATCAACACGGATCACGCTTACAGTTGGTCAGTTACACACACAGACACTATGAGGTATTAGGGTATGTTGGTTTCCAGCCTCATCCTCTCCTTTACACCCTATATTGATGCCTCTTTGTCTCACTCTTTTGACGACTGGAGATCGTAAAACTCCATCCTCAAGGATAATGACAAGAAAGGACACAGTTGCTTCCAGCGGCGTGAGTGAATGATGAATATTGTAGCACGTTAAAGGTTAATAGACCAAGGATGGATCCACCATTGCACATCATATGAATACAAAAATAAGAAAATATCACATCATCACTGTGGTTGCTGTGTATGCCAAGGGCGAGTTGATCTGATGCGACACCATGTGAAAGTTTATCATGAAGTCTGATAATTTTCCAAGTATTATACTAATCCTCACTCATAGTCATCTGTGAAAAACAACTTTTTTATGCTGACCTTATGTATAAACCAAATATACGTTTAGAGTGAAATTAGTTGTATCTTTACACATACTTGTCCAATAAAGCAGATTCTGATACTTTTATACACACAATGCAGTATATGAGTGTGCACCATGTATGTGTGTGTGTGTGTGTGTGTGTGTGTGTGTGTGTGTGTGTGTGTGTGTGTGTGCGCGTGTGTGTGTGTGTGTGTGCTGGAGAGAGACAGAGACGGTGGGAAAATACCCTGTAAGTTTCACTCCGGTGCCTCTCATCCTGACAGCCCTCTGCAAGGCCGGGTCACTTCAGGGTCAGCCCATTTCTGATTATCCCAGATGATTGGCGGCTCTGTCTGCGGCCATGGGTGAGTGCTTTGCTGTGACATCAAGCCTTATTGGAGGAGACCTGAGTTCAGGGGCGGGGTCAAAGATGGCAGAGGAGGGAGATGTTAGCTTATGATTGGTTTATGAGTGACAGCCTGACGTAGCATGGCAGGCAGAGAAGAAGAGCGAAACAACGGGGTCAAGGTATGTTGTATTGGATTAGTTACCTTGGGGTTGGTAATGGGGTTTGAATATGAATCAGCATCAGCATCAGACGCATTAGTTTGTAGAAGTAGTATGTTAATCATTATAATGCTGCACATAGAAAACATCAATAATCTTTATTATTAAAAGTGCAAGTGGGTAAAATGTATTGGGAAAATGTAATATTAAAATCCAATCACACGAGGCAGAGTACTCAGACTACTTTGAAGTTGCCATCATTTAAGTTAATGTACTTCATACAACTCTTATCATTCTGTTTTACTTCAACCACAGATTGGTTGAAAGGGAAGCGGCACATAAAGCTTACAGAGATCTGTACACGCTAATGTCGTACTTCTCATTATAAATCAACGGGGACCAATCCAGCATGGACAGATACGGGAACAAGGGACGTGAAGCACTTGTCGGAAAACTTAGGAAAACAGGAGAACGCCAGGACACACATGGATAACTCCGTCAAGCAGCCATATTGGCAAAAAGGGTCACATTTGAATGGTCACAAGATTCATAAACATGTTCTATTCTGTGTTATATATATATATATATATATATATATATATATATATATATATATATATATATATATATATATATTTGATTTATAATATAAACAGTTTTTTGTTTTAATATATATATATATATATGTATATATATATGATTTATAATATACACAATTTATATCTAATATAATATATTTATGAGTTTTTTGTTTTAATATATATATATATATATATATATATATATATATATATATATATATATATATATATATATATATATATATATATATATGTTTCAGCTCAACTAAATGCATAATTACTGCCAAGATGAAGGTTGAAATAAAAACTCCAACACTGCCATGGTAATAATAAATTGAATGTGAAATGTCAGTTTTCTATTTTGAATCGGCACACAGCATGGGATACACTTGATTTAAATATCAAACGAGACATTTAAGTTGTCACAATGTCACTTTCAAAAAGAGTATCCTCAATCATTTTAATTACCGGATATTTAGGTTGGCGGTACATGTGCATTTTCAACATAGGAAAAGGAAAATAGATTTATTTCAGTTTATTTAAATTTAGTTTTAAGGTCCGTCTATATGCAATAGGTCTTTTTCACACCAGACATTTTGATATAAAAGGAAAAGCACAGGTGTTACCAATTCCATTAACGACGGCTCTTCTGTGTGCAAATGCTCCAATAAGCCATGACAGGGTGACCTGGAACCTAGGCAGATAAATGAATTCAACATAAATGTATTTCATTAGTTACACCTGCGCTTTTTTCTTATTTGCTTCTTCTATGAAACACACATTTTCCCAACTTGGGCATTTTGGGCCGTTTTGAGCATTCATACTTTTACACACTCCTCCAAGAAAATATATCCGATCAACATCCATTTTGTTTAAGAATGGTCTAAAGATGAACAAAATTGGGAGTTTAAACCTTGATGTCGCGTGGAGCCCAACACACACACACACACACACACACACACACACACACACACACACACACACACACACACACACACACACACACACACACACACACACACACACACACACACACACACACACACACACACACACACACACACACACACACACACACACACACACACACACTTTGTGTGGTTTGTTATGTTAAAGAAATGCTGTCACTCAAATCAAATCATCCAATCCTCTCAAAAATAATCATGCATGATGCTGGTCCAGGCCTGAGTACATTTACATGAAGAAATGTGTCATAGTAAAACTATTGAAAAAAGGAAATAACACGTTTTGTACTATAAAGTATTAAACCTAGCCAAGTCAATACATTATTTAGACACCTGAGGTTAAGCTCACCTTGATAGGTCTTTGTTCTGTACCATAAGGCCCCAGTTAGAATCCCAGCCAGGGCAAAATGTCTTGGATTTTATATACATAACTTCACGTAGAGACACATGCTGTATTCATATGTTCACATTGTCACAGCGCCACCTACTGACTACACCGGACTTCCTCGAATCCGACCCAAACTTGTCATGCTTGATAAAAGTTACGGAGGATATCGACAAGCCTATTTTCAGCCGGTCAAAGCGCCACCTACTGGCGAAAGGAAATCAGGAGTACAAGGCATCGGATTCACGTGTATTTAATATGACGAGGTCTACACTTCCCGTAGAGACGCATGATGCATGTATATGTTCACGTTGTCACAGCGCCACCTGCTGACTCCACTGGACTTCCTCTTATCTGCCCCACACTGTTCATGCTTGACAGATCCCGATCTGAGGATATGGACGAGCCTATCTTCACTCAGGGCCCGGCGCCCCCGACTGGCGCCGATAAGCGAGGACCCGTTCAGCGCTGCTTGCAGCTTGGATTTTGGCATAAATCATGTGCACACACATTTTTATTCAATCTGATTAAATACCCATATTTAATATTAGCAAACCTGGACTTACATAATGGATCATGTTTAAGTGCTCTTCGAGTGAAACACTCAAACTCTGTTTGCCAGGCTTTATAATCAATCAATGAAATGCCATTTGAATGGCAACTTTCATACGGGTTATATCAATTCATAGCCCTTGAAAGGATATTGACAAGTCAATTATCACAGCCTGGATATGAACACTTCAACAACTACTGGAGAACATTAAAAGACCGTTGAAGGACAGAGGAGCTGTCTGGTATATCTGTAGGGTCCACTATACCTTGAGATAGATAAAGCTTTTCTAAAAGGTGATGTATGTTTGGGAGGAGAGCACTTCCAATGTAGAATAAAGCGGTGCAGCTGCCTCCCCTCACTCATCTTCCCTCTCTTACACTCCTAACCGTTGCTCTTAATTCATCCTCCCTTTCTTAATCATTTCTGCACTTCAGCCCTACTTTGAAACGCTGCCTCACATCTCCACCTCCGCTCACGCTCCTCTTACTTAAAGCCTCCTTCCCCGCTTTCCTCTCTCTTCGTCTCTGCTCAGACTTATCCCCTTTTCCGCCCCCCCCCTCCGCTCCGTCCGTCTTCATCTCTGTACACTATCTCTTTCTTTCTACCCTCTCTCGACCTCTCACTAATCAGTGTCTCATCCTTAAAAGCTTCTTGTTACAGCTAGAGAAAAAAGAAGATGAAGAATGATAAAAAAAGGCAGCGCTTCAGCGCAAAGTGAGCAATGTTGAGGCCAATCTTCTCCACTCTCTCTCTCTCACGAGGGTCCATCTGAGGTAAGAGTTCAAGTGCTGCTAAAGGCTGTTCGGATCTCATCAAATCCACATCTAACTTCACCTCAGAGATTGTTAGAAATAGTGAGATTCTAATTAAGCTCCCAGAGCACAGTCAAATGTCAGCAAACTGAGCCTGCACAATTTTAGCGAAATGTTCCCCCGCCTTTGTTGTGGGCCGACAGGAGAATGTCAGGTGAAAGGTCAAATGGATTATTGAGCCAGCCAATAGCACCCGTCTCAGACTGACCATGTAAACGTTGTGCAGGTGATGTGGAGAGGAAGGAAGAGGGTTCTTTTTAAGACCTGGACGCCTTCAGGTGAGTAAAACAAGTATGGAAGTCAAGGAAGAACCTATATTATGATACAGCTGTGTTATTCGCGAGCATTAACACAGTTTATTTGCAATAATATTAATGTATCCTTTATTGATCCCACAGTGGGGAAATTCTTCTCTGCATTTGACCTATCCTTCGTTATTAAGGAGCAGTGGGCTGCAGTGAAGCGCCTGGGGAGCAGCTGGGGGTTGAGTGTCTTGCTCAAGGACACTTCGGCATGCAACTAATGGGGAGAGCGGGAATCGAACCGGCTACCTTGTGGCTACGGGACAACCACTCTCTCCACTGAGCTACAGCCGACCCCATTAATGTTGTTTATTTGCAAGCATTAATGTGTTTATTCGTGAGCATTAACGTTGTTTATTTGCGAGCATTAACGTTGTTTTTTCACGAGCATTAACGTAGTTTATTTGCGACCATTAATGTGTTTATTTGCGAGCATTAGTGTTGTTTATTTGCAA
>CM070097.1:19529026-19864026 GCA_036178185.1 Liparis tanakae | reverse complement strand
TATTATTATGTAGGTTCTCTTTAGCCCAGATGTTTTCACATACACACACTTTGCATTTTGCACATTGCCTATATTTTATTTTATTTTACACTGCTGTATTTGCATATATGTTGTATATATATATATATATTGTATTTTTTTTATTTTTTATTTTATTTTTCACTTTGTATACTTTATGCACAGTCTCTGTTTCTTTCTTTCTTATATTTATATTTTATTCTTGTGTTGTTTAGTTTATTGGTGTTACTGTGTCCACAAATTTTCCCTTGGGGATTAATAAAGTATTTTTCTATTCTATTCTATTCTATGTCCTACTTCCTGTGATTGGGTCAGATGATGCTCTAACTGCTATCGAACCGCATTAGGGTCTGCTTGGAAAGGGGTCTAGACCACCCTTCTCAAGTGGTTGTTTTGGAATACGGGTTTCAAGCTACGGGTTCAATTTAAACCAGGTTTAGCTGTTGGAGCCGAACGTCATGTGCTTGCTGGTCTTCGAGGCTGTACTTGGCTGTAGACACTTTTTTTTCGTGCAAAGTCTCAATGGAAATGCTTAGATGTTATTTCCATCAAAATGTTTACCATGTCCATCGTCTTAGTTTGACATGTTGGCATGATAGCATGAGCACAGCGGAAACTTTTGTCAGGAAGCAAAAACAAAGTTCGGACTTATTGATGGTGTTCCATGAAAAGTTGTGTTTTTCTCTCCGGGGGCCGATGAATGTCTCTCCATAATTCCATGGCAACGCATCCAACGCTTGTTGAGATACTTTTCGTCTCGAACTAAAGCGGCGGACCGAGCGGGTCACATTTCTGTTGCATTCTGTTCTCCGGAGAACAATTTGGATTGATTTTGCTGACCCACTTTCTAGATGGTGCCTCCATCAAGTCAGAACTAATTCCTAGTTTTATTTGTATTAAATATGCTGTCGATATTCATAGCCCCCAGAGGAAGAATACTAATGTCTGCAGTGTGCCCCGTGACCTTTCCTACTTTCACCATACACAAATCCAAATCCAATGGCCGTGTTTTGGCAGAATGCCCATTTCCGACATTCACATATACGCTCGCCAAAGAATAAAACCCTCCGTGAACTCCATCCCAGAACATCTTTAAGCTGGTAGATTATCTATTCCACCCACCATTGTCATGTTACCGGGTAGAATAGACAAGGGAGGCTGTACTGGCTGGTGGTTTCGGACTTTAAACCACCAACAAGACGCATTAATCCAAATACCTACTTTAATCACCTTTTACATGGGCATTGCATTATTTTCCAATGTATTATGTAATGCAATTCCTTAGTATTATCAGTGTACTACTGTGCATCACACTGACTGGGCACGTGCACGGATAGACCCCTAGTGGTGCTCAGGCACCGGCCCTTTTGCCCTGGATGAGAAAAAGTGCCCCTTATGCTGGAGACACATTTTGAATTTCAATTAAAAATAAAAATTATACTCTCTCTGTCATCAATTCTCCCCAAATGTGTTTTGATATCTGACAGGGCATTTATTTTAGTTCTTGTGATAATCGCCCCCCCCCCCTTGTCGCAGTTTAGCTCCTTTGATTTTGTAAATTAAAATAAATTGTAATTGTTAATAGAAAACATGTCATTGTGTTCAGCTCTCATGTCTCACGACACAATGTGTTTCAGGTGAACAAATTACTTGCAAACTTCAAGTTACAGTGATAAATAGATAAATCATTTTGGTGATGGGTGCTGTTTATTGGTCTGAGCACCTGCCCCCCCACATGTCTGTGCACGTGCCTGACAATGACCACCAACATTGTGATTTCCCCATTATTTCATCGCACTCATCCGACTTTAAAAGGCAGGACCGGGTCAGGCAGGGGCCACTGTGGCTGCAGTAACATCAAACGTGTGCAGCGAGTATAGCTGAGAATACTAATGGAAGCACAAGGCTTGAATAGATCCTTGTCCCACCTACTGTACAGTGGTAGCTAATACATAAAATACACACAAATACAAACATGCAAGCACATTAACTCTCCCTTCCACCCCTTCTCTCTCTCTCTCACACAAACACAAAGCAGTAAAAAACACTTCCCTGTCCAGGAATTAACTAATGCATGCTTTGAGGGCTGTATTCTCTCCCTCTCCATCATTAATGCTCATCTGATGTATGATGCTCAGCGCCTGATAACTCCCAGCGTGTCAAAAGCTCCACAGATATTTCTGATCCGCAGGCTCACGCCCTGTGATTGGCGTTTCGTCGAGGCTAACGACGTAGACGTGTCAACGGCGGGGGCTGAGAGACCCAGGGACAGGAGACGCAGAGTGAGTTATTCAACGCCTCTGATCCTTCCTAAGATGAGTATTTTAGATGCGCATTAAAGTTCAAAATATAACGCCGTACATTTTTTAAAGAAGAAAGGTCGCCTTTGCGGATTTCGTCAAAATGGGATCAAATGCTTTTTGTAGGTGAAGAAAGGAACATGGCAACATAACTACAAATGCATCCATTAATGTGTGCAAAGAACCACCCCAAAAGAATTCTGACAACTAGATTTGAACTCTAGACACACACCTTTTATTTACAAGCTTTTGTCTCTAAATGTCTTTGCAAGTCGTTCCAAATATTGCGACAGCCTATGGCCCACTGGTGAAAGTATTGCAATATATATATATATATATATATATATATATATATATATATATATATATATATATATATATATATATATATATAGAGAGAGAGAGAGAGAGAGAGAGAGAGAGAGAGAGAGAGAGAGAGAGAGAGAGATATATATATATATATATTCAGTACTACCAACGTCTGTGGGGACATTCCCATGGGGGGAAAAAGCTGTTATAAGTTACTGCTAATGAAAACCAAACATTTGCTATCGCTGCAGCTTCCTTTTCAAAGCATTTCACTGGGGAAACGCAAGATGACTTTTATTGTGAAGCAGTGGCGGGAAATGCAGCGTGTTTGTCAGCGAGCGCGACACTTTACCGCTATCGTACATCAAAAATGTGCCTCCGCAACAACGGCGACGGGGCCAAAGTGAGTTGTGAAGACGGAGCGCTTGCAGGTGGCAGGGTGCACACCTGCAACCCTTCAGCGAGGTACTATTTTCAGTTCTGCTGTGTGTGCACTGATGCCATGTGCAGCACTAAATGAGGTCACCGCTGCCCGCAAAAAGGGTGGAAAAAGGTCAATTATTGCCGCACTTCTTTATTAAAATGACAGTAGTTTGTTTTCCTTTCCCCAGTCTGCTGGGAGCTAACCCTGCCCTGTCGTATTGAACCGCATTGGCTGTTAATCCATCCTGATTTAAAGTCTATGGATTGCCACTTCAAAAGGCCCTGGAAATGACTCTCAATCAGCATCACATTACAAGTGATTATTATTTATTTGTAAGTATTTTGGGGGGCTTTTTACGCCTCATTGCCAAGTTGACAGACGAAAGAGAAGAGATATAAATAAAAAGAAATGAGAAATGACTCGGAGATCCAAGAAAAGGGACTTTGGGATCATGGTTCACGGCACCTCAACCCCAAGACCCCCGTGGTTCTGTAGTTGCAGTTGGAAAAAGTGGCTGTGGTTCTGTTTACCAGTCCGTTTGTTTATGTCAGCTGTATCATTGAAATCTGATTAAACCACATCCACACCGTCCTGATGATGACTTTTTGAACGGCACACTCGTAATTGATACCAAACTTTGATTTGTTGCCTATTCAGTCACAAGAGTAAATAAATACAAATAATAATATTTCACAAATTTGAAGGAAGAATGTGAGAGACAGAAGAAAAAAAATCATTACATGCTACTCGCAGCCAAGATAGTGATTGAGAGAATCCAGCTGGACTGTGAGTTTAATGTGAGTGCAATGTTTTCCTAAGTGAGAGAAAATTACATATTTAAGAGATAAAAAATACAGATTCATCGATTAAAGGTGCTACAAATGCAAGACTGGGAGCATTTTGTATTTCCTCTTCATGTCTCTCAACGTGGCGATGTCGGCTCACAACTAACAGCGAGAACAGGCACTAAGAAGCAGCGCGGAGAGCACAGTAAACCAAGCACAGAGATGCTCCTCGGATAATACGACGTCATTCTCTGCTCCGGTAGTTACTTCAATCTAGTGAAAAGTTGTCTGCTGCAAGGTAATCGCTCTGAATATCTAATGTGGCACCTTTTTAGGATTAGTGTTATCAATGACATTAAATGCCATTTAAAACTATTTTTTAATAACGTCCTGGGTGACACTGGGAACCGATATGCAAAGAAAATTACCCCAAAATGTAATTCTTTGTGTTTTCTATGTAAAAAAACAATCTTCTTTTAGTCCTGTCAAACGAAATATGTCCTTACATAAAAGTTGGTACCTAATAACGAATTTAAACCAATGATATTATGAAATTATTCAATAAATCAACTTTTAGTGACTAAGGAGGTGGCCGTATTTCTTTTTTTCTTTTTTTTCCAATGGTTTATTTAATAAGGGACAGTGCACATTGATAAAAAAACATTTAAGTAAATGTGCCAGAGTTAGCCAAGAGGCTCGTCTGTAGTCCCAGACTATTGTGCCCACCCCAAAGAAGAAGAAGAAGAAGAAGAAGAAGAAGAAGAAGAAGAAGAAGAAGAAGAAGAAGAAGAAGAAGAAGAAGCCTGTTGTCGGGTCGAGAGAGGAAGGCGAGCGTACGACTTAGCAGCACGACCAAGAAGAATTCAGAAACAGTCTTGGCAGAGAATCAAATGCGAAAAGTTTTCTTTACAACTAAAACCCCACTCGAATGTACCTTTCCAGTGGAGAATGCGTCTCAGAACAGAAATATGTCCTGACTTCCACTTCACGGGGACTTTATGTGAGGTTACTACCCCGGCTTGTCTTCCGAGCCAGACCCAGAAACAGAACTTTAATGACCTGTTTTAGCTGAGCGGGAGAGATACTGCGGTGAGGAAGAGTTGGAGAGGTGGGAGACGAGGAGGAGATGGTGCGTATTAAATATGAATACCCCCCCATCTGTACGTTGCCTCTACCCTGTCCATCCACAAATCCACTTCACACCCGGTCCTCCATACTGCTGCCACTTGACAAACCCTAAACACCCGATGCATAATTCACTTCCCTCCTCACGACACACACACACACACACACTCAATGTATAAAATGTTAATAACATGTATATTTGTTTGTGTAATGGTATTAAATGAGATGCATTTCTCAGATATTTACCTTGAAGATAATGTGTAAAAAAAAACAACATTCTTGTGGAGGGATTTTAATCTACTTGTTATGCATCATATCACACTTCAAGGAGGTGTGAGTGAAGTGTGTGTGTGTGTGTGTGTTTCAGTGCCGCGTTAAATTCATGCGTCGCGAACAACGCACATTATGAGAACAATGACAGCTTGTATCATAATATCACGTCGGGAGAAGAAGTTCCGATGAAGAGAGCTCGACGGCCGCTGATGGAAGGAGACGAGGGGTCTCAGGATGAAGAGAGCACGTACTAGACATGCAGAAACAGAGAGAACGGGAAGAGAGGGCAGATCAAAGCCACTCTACCCGCTCTTTGCGCCTCTTGATTCGAAGCAGCGGGAGGTGGTGCGCTGCGAGTGTTCCCTTCCCCAGTCGTAGCTCCTTGGCTTTGGTGTTGTTCGGGGAGCTCCGCCGTCCCCGCTGGGCTGCGTATATGCCAGTCAGGCAGGCGGCCTGCGGCAGGCGGCCTGCATCGGCGAGCCAGGCAGGAGAGGCTTCTTTTTTAATTTTTTTATTTCCAATCGTACAGTATCTCGTTCTCTCACATGCCCGAGTCCTTTTTTTTTCTTCTCCTCTTCTCCTCTTCTTTTCCTTTTTTTCTGTTATGTCTCTAATAGTTTGGCCGTATACTCCCCTTGTATTGCTCTCCTTTGCTCTCTCTCTCTCTCTCTGGACTTTCTTATCTCGGAAAACCAACTTTTTTTCTTCTCTTCGCGGTATAACTTTCTGTCCTCCGAGGACAAGTGCACAGCACACTTGCAAAACTTTATTCGCAGCCAGACAGTTGGTAGCGGAGGTGGTAGAGCTTGATAAACTTCGAGGTGTGTGTGTGTGTGGGTGTGTGTGTAAAGGGTGATTAAAGCTTGGTTTGCTTCGTGGAGTTTCTATCTTCTTCTTGCTTTTTGCTCTTCCTTCCTTGCCCCCTCTTTATTTCTCTTCCCACAGCGGCCCGTGAAGCGTTTTTTGTTGTTGCTTTTGTATGTTTTTGTTTCTCAATGTTCCTCTAAAAGAGCAATAGAGGGCAGCCAACGGAAAGCCGCCTCTGATAAGCTCCCATACATATCACAACGGAGGGCGATCCCCCGCGTCGCGCTAGCAGAACGATTAAAAGTTACCTGTGCCAAGTGATTGTTGCCGCATCCCAGTGCGGGGCGCCCTTTCACCGGGCCGCCGCCGTTAAATTAAAATAAGATTTTGCCACAATAAGGGGCGATAATCGGTCAGCTCGCTGATAGCGGGAGCTTCATCCACTCTCATTAACCACTCCCTCGATGGCATTCATGTAATGGAGGAGTCCATCACGGCAGACAGAGGGCAGCTTGTTGGAAATAATACCATTAAGAACATGCTAAGTCTTAGAGAGCTATTATCCCTGTGGGCAGATGTCATGGGACGTGGTATAGTTGTGAATAGAAGACGTCGCCAAAGCTCTAATTGCGCTCGTATATTTTGCCGGACCTCGCAATCTGCTGACACCGAGGGGCTGCAGAGTCATCGCCTGTCCAGTTGGAGCTTAACATAACCCAATTTGGTACAAAAAACTACACGCGGTAATTGTACATCGGGGGATATACATAATGTCATAAGGAGTAGAGAGGCACCTGTGGGACTCCCCCCCCCACGCCCCCAACATCGATCCCACAGCCCACCATCCGGAGAAATTATGCACATATTACACAATTGCACACCTCATTATTTTCATCCAATTAAAGTCTGTGCCAATTGTGGTGCGGTGGAAATTAGAAGGTGAGGAGCAGGGCCCAATGGTCTAGGAGGCGCAAAAAAACTGACAAAATTAGGGGATTTAATAAAAAAGAAAATTGGACTGTAAAGAATAATGTGAAATATGTCAAAATGTGGCTGCAATTCATGAAAATCATGAACATTAAAAGTGTTATTTTTGTTCAGAGCTTCTGAATTGAATACAGAAAAAAGGAAAAGTATGGTTGCTATGTGTTTGTCCTCCGCTGCGCTTTGTGTCTGTGTTCCACCGAGAGAAGGACTCAGCTCACACACCCCTACACACACACATACACGCCCCCCCCCCACACACACACACACACACACACACACACACACACAGGCTCGCCGATGCATTACCGTTTCTTTCTTTTCTATTGTAGGTTCCCCAGGTGCTGCGTTCTAGAGCTGACAGTCGGCCTTGAGACAGTTTGTGACTCGTTCACCTCAGATTGATGGCACATTTGGACATGGACAAGATTCCCAACCCAACTCTTAAAACCATTGCTCCATGGTTTACTGGTCTCAAACCCCACAGCTGTACCTTTGACTTCCATCTCTTTAGGAACAGTGACCACCATCTTTCCATCAAGCTTTAACAAGTGCTGCCCCGATGTAACCATACCTTAACCATGTTTCTTTTGCTCTAACTACAGTTTCCATTACATTTTTGCCATACTGTAGTTTGTCAGCCATTTGCAGCTATTGTACACGTGAGAATTGTAAAACAATGGCGGACATAAAACAATGTAATCTTGTCTATTGTCCGGAGAAAGGGTTGCAATATTGATAATGCCAAACACAAGGCAAAAGCTGATAGGTATCAAACTGGTACCAGTGCTCTTTTTATTTTTCACACTATTATATATAGAAATATTTTACTTTAGATACATTTGACCTGGTACCAGTCATGTCCCCTGTATATCTAAATACTATATGTATACCTAAATAATATAATGCATTAAAGAATTCCCTGAATGCAGCACACGCAGGTTAGAGGGGAGGTAGCGTGAAATCAAGTTGTACAATAACAACAAATATTGCATCTCGGAAGCACTGTTGGTCATAAATCTGCTTCTCGGCGAAAATAAATTAGACGAGGCACATGCTTTAATTTAAACACACGCTTTAAAATCAACCCAAAACTTCACACGTCCTTGACACTCAGACAACCGACACAAAACAAAACACGTTGTCTTTCAGAACATCATGTGACCCCTTTGAGTGCACTTGGCGTTGGCCGTCGAACGTACCGACCCAGCTCTTTGTGTAGACCTGGAGGGTCACTTGTAACTCAGACCTCGGGCGGATGCTTGGAACGGGGACAAATCAATGACAAGGAGGTTTGGGCAGATTTGTAATTGAGAAATGTTGAAAAGGGGGATGAGGGAGCGGAGGAGGCACCCTTCAACATGGATCTTTGAAACAAACACAAAAAAAAGGTTTGCTGTAAAAAAGAAATCCAAAAGAAGTTGGTTGGAGTGTTATTTTTTTATGTGAGGTGCTTCAACAGTCATACGAAGAAAATACCTTTATAAAAATAACTGATCTATTGTGAGTAGAAGACAACCACAATCTCATTAATTGAACATTCTTTGTTTCTGCGAAGAGCTCACAACACTAAAGCAACTATTTCCACAGGGAAAATACTCACACAGGTAGATTTTCAGCTTATTTTAACGTTGCGATGGCATGATTAAAATATTATTTAAAAATAATTATCACATTATCCTTTATTACTAAATCTGTATCACGGTGACCGACGCCTTCAATAACAAGTGGTCCAATGATGACATGGCCGTGGCTGTGTTGCACAGGATCGGTCTGATTCAGTTCAGGTAACGATGTTTGATTGCGTCACACGCTATAGATCATTAAATCAGAGCAAAGTGTTGCAATGTCAGGGAAAAATAATAAAACCATTGGAGTTATTGTAAGCTGTTGAAACAATAAGTCATATTCAGGCAGAGATTTGTGGGAAGAAATGTTTCTCACCCCAGAGATCAACTATCTGGTGATGTGGTTTCTGTAGATGGCATTGCCCTGGCATCACACACCACTGTAAAGAATCTAGGTGTTATCTTTGATCGGGACTTGTCCTTTAACTCCCATGTAAAGCAAATCTCAAGCACTTCATTTTGTCATCTATGTAACATTTTAAAAAAATCAGGTACATCTGGTCTCAAAAAGATGCAAAAAAGAATAGTTCACTCTTTTGCTAGTTCTATACTAGACAACTGCAATTTCTTATTGGCTGCTCTAATAAATCTCTTAAGTCTCTCTCGTTAATCCAGAATACTGTAACTTGTGTACTCACAACAACTAACACTCCTGCATTAGCTACTCTGCACTGGCTCCCTGTAAAATCCAGAATCACTTTTTAAATCCTTCTCCTCACCTACAAAGCCTTGAATGGTGATGCTCCATCATATCTTAAGAAGCTTGTAGTACCATATGGCCCCACTAGAGAGCTGCGCTCACTAAATGCGGGGCTACTACTCTTGCCTCTTCTCCCTCTCCTTATGGACAAATTTACATCTCTCCATTGCACATTATTAACTCTTCTTCTTCCCCGGAGTCTTTGTGCCTTCTCGCCTAATAGGGTCCATTGGACCTGGCTGTGTCTGAAGCCGATCCTGGCTCCTTGCCCCTGCTTCCTATAGACAGCCCCTGGCCTCCTTCACAATGGCCCTGCCTCCTTCTCTGTGCCTCCTGCCTCAAGGGCCTGGCCTCATTGGTCTGGCCTCTTTTGCGATGCCTCCTGCCATGGTCGTGCTGATACCCGCCTCATGAATTGAGGCGGTCTGGATCTTAGTCCATGCCTAATACTTATATTCATACATTTATGTCATATTCATTGAATGTGTTGTAACTCTGTAATGCTGTTCATTCTGTACACATGGCTATATCCGATGTGAGGTATTGGGACAGGGATGTTGTATGTGTAGAGATTGTAAAGCCCTTTGAGGATAATTTATTGATTTTGAGCTGTGATAAAACTGAATTGAATCACCCAAGCAGGGTAAAACATACATAGAAAAATACATTTTTAAACTCCTCCTACCAATGAACTAGCTCTGACTTTTCTGTATTCTTTAATGTCAGCAGATTTCAGTAGATTCTAGTAAATGCACTGTTGTTTCCTTTATTCTCATCAACGAGGGAAAAAAGCAAAGACTGTACCGAAGAGAACAACAGTTCTATGAGCGCACATCCTTCTATGTGAGAGCTAATTGTTTGCACTAATTCTCTTTCCAATTCACTTCCCCCTGCCTGCTATTATCAGAATCATTAGGCAGAATAATTAAGCAATCGGGAGGAGCATACCTACCTTTGTGCGAGACAATTGCACAGAACTGCACGGATATCTGCCCACTTGTCTTTGCTTGAGCGTCGGTGAAGTGATTTTCAAATTAAAAGGACAAAAAGTTGGCGTGATGATGGTTCCGGGTGTGTTTACACCGACTGATTATCCTCTTATCATTTCTCTCCTTGGAAAATATGGTGTTAATAACACTAATAATCTCTGTGTTTTGTCATAGAAATAAGATATGTTCACTTGTTTACACTGCAGTTTATTTCCTTTTCGTCTCTGACAGAGAAAGAAAATCTCGAAAAATAATGAATTTGAAATTGTATGGAAATTTTACTGTGCTGTCCTGGTTTTGTGACAAACAAAGTTGTGTATTGTGCTCTCCTTTATCTTTTGCTGTGTGGCAGACTCCCTGTAACGGCCTATATAATGATGATCTCTGTGGGGAGATTTCTTTGTCAGAGCAGGAAGGGAAAGGATATACGTCAATAAAAAACACACTGGAAACAATTGGTGCATACTTATTCATATTTGATATTCAGAGCATTATATAGCAGCGAAAAACTATTTGTAATGTAAAAGCAGTGAAGAGAATGAAGTCGCTCTCCCTTTGTGCGTGTAGTTATCTGAGCTTCTCCTTGCTTTGTAGACATAGCCCAACTGGTTAGCTCATGTCTGATGCTCTGCACTGAGCTCACACGGCGGTTCCGCCTCAGGTAAACACCGTTTCCGCTCCGTCAGCATCGTTAGCTGTAAGCACTGTTAGCTGCAACCGCCATTAGCTGTAAGCACTGTTAGCTTTAAGCACAGTTGTCTGTAAGCCCCGTTAGCTGCAAGCACCGTTAGCTGCAAGCACCGTTAGCTATAAGCACAGTTAGCTGTAAGCACAGTTGGCAGCAAGCACCGTTAGCTGCAAGCCACTAGCTCACCTGTCGCCCTGTTGAGAGCCGTTGAGAGGCGAGGCAAATCTAAAGTCACAGTGATCGTTGACAACCACATTCTAATCAGTTCATCCTTTTTTATCCAAGTGGACGCTTTGAGCAAAAACTTGGAGGAAATTCCCTCCAGGTGCTCCTGAGATATCGTGTTCACAAGAATGGAACTATAGGCACAAAATATAACTATGCAACTGGAAGAGGCTACACCTGGGACGTCGCTGTAGTCAGAGAAATAATAATAAACTCACTGATGAACTAGTCAGAAACGTCACTGCAGCAACCGATTTCTCATCCAGAAAGTTTAGGACATGTGTAGTCTCACTGTAAATGAGTCTCAACGAGCTGACGGGGCTGGCTGCTGTCACTTCTGCTTATTAGGATCACATTAATTAGATTTTTAATTAACCGTACTACTGACTATAATTCACTGCCAAGACTCACACATCGAGGTTGTCAGGTGAAAACCACGTACCTCCATAAAGTCGGCCCCCAGGGAGCAGTTTGAGGCTCGACGACAATACGCTTTTGTAATTGGTTTTGGACAGATTTTATGAGCATGAGAGATTCCATGGACTCACAGAAGACCAGATATGAAAACATGATAATTACTAAACTCGGTGATACGGAGTGTTTTTTTTTCCGACGAGACACGGGCATTCACACATGCGTGTGCTGACGTGTCCAGCCTACGCAGTGAAACAAAAGCCTGTAACATGCACTTCACACTCTTCCTTTGCCAGCTGGGTGAGTTACATCACAAGTTGTGCGCTCACTCGCATAGAAGTCGCCCTATAACTTCAATGTTACGCCGTCAGCACATTTCTTTATAGCAGAAGACGACGACAGGACAGCCGGAGGGCCGTCAGCTGCTTCGTTAAGGATTTCGGCATATCCAATTAAAGAGTTACGACTGTTTGGTTCAGGAACAGAAAGCTTGAGAGGAAAAGAGAAGCATTAACAGTGTGTGTGTGTGTGTGTGTGTGTGTGTGGAGGGGGAGTGAAGGTCAGAGAATGTGTGGATGCAGAGATGAAATTATCCAATATTAAATCATGCAGCCTAATAATCTTGAAGTTAATCAAAGCCCAGGTTATAAGATAATGTGAGTAGCCTCGGTAAAACAATGTAAAAAGACTTTGACTACCAATCCTTCAATACTAACATAACATATTACCAAAATGCTTCATAGAATTACATTACCCTTCTTTTTTTTTTTTCGTTTGCTGTTTTTTACTGCCTCCGGTTAGTTGCACGCATCGTTTCGCCCACATAGATTTCAACAATGAGGAGTGACGCCACTATAAGGAACATTCAGTACCTTGTGCTTGCCAAGAGACACTGCTTCCACTGCTGCTTACGAGAGAAAGTGATCTCAACCATGACATCAGGTTTATTCATTTTCAGTCAGTTCTGAGAACTTGCCACCGCACAGAGAGGGCCTTCAAGATTCCCAAGGTTTGAAAAGCCGAACAAAGAAACCACGGAATCCATCAGCTATCGGTCTGAGTGGGTTTTCGTGTAGCCAAGACATCCTTTCCATCCTTCCTTTTATTGTTTTCAGGTTGATTAGCAGAGTTAGCATTAACTACAGTTTGAGTCAAGGATTATGTCACAAGTAGCCCGTTAACAAACTGGGTTCCTAGATTGCATAAGGAGCTCTGCCACGTTCATTCTCCACACAGACCTCTTACCTGCATTGAACCCAAAGCCAAAATATATAATAATAATAATAAACCAAAGTATGTTATTGGTCTAAACTCTTACAAATGACAAGCGGTAACCAGAAAACTTCCAATGCCAAAATCATGTCCCGTTGCCAACAGATTGTGCATATGAATCAGAATCTGTACATAGAGATGATGACTGAGGGGATTATTCGGCAGTGTTGTGCAATGTTACATTTCACGCAGTTAGCTGATAGTCCAGTGGACACAGATTGAAAGGCACAAGCTAATGTTCACAATAGCCCACTCCTCTCTACCTCCATCTGCCTGATGTATCATGGAGGTCTGTATCGTGGTCCTTGCCTACTACCAACTATTCATACACTGTCATATTCATTGAATGTGTTTTAACTATAATGTGTCCTTCTGGTCACATGGCATCTATTGCATCTGTCCATCCTGGAGAGGAATCCTCCTCTGTTGCTCACCTGAAGGTTTCTTTCCCTTCTTCCCCGTGAAGGGTTGTTTGGGTGTTTTTCCTGGTCCGATGTGAGGTTCTGGGACTGGGATGTCGTATGTGTACAGATTGTAAAGCCCTCAGAGGCAAATCTGTAATTTGTGAGAATGGACTAAACAAAATAAACTGAATTGAATTGATTTGAATTGAGAACTTTCGAGACTTGCTGTATAAAACAGGGCCAGTGCGGAATCACGTTCAATGCTGTAGTTGGTAATCCCTATTCCCTAAATGTGCAACGTGTAATCTTGTTATCTACCTACATGAATGGATCTGTACATACTGAACAGGTGTAAAGTACATCACAGGCTGTATTTTTAGAATTGGTACATTGATTGAGGTTCTAAAATAAAACAAGTTTATTTTTGTTTACCATGCATTGTAGGTATTTCACTGGCCTTTCTATCCAAAATTGGTATTTCACATTCATCCAGAGTATCATATTATTATGAAAGCAGCTTCTTGAGATGATGCAGGAGCCAAAAGGCAAGCGAAAATGGAACGCATTAACCTACACACAGAAGTTGAAAACCCACAGGAACATTGTTTATATACTGTATGCAATTCAGTGAAAGCCTTGTCTAGACATTTTAGTTGGTTGTGTTAAAGCTACTGCATATATGGCATCTAATGGATTGCTTCAACAAGGTCTTACATTAAATCATAATAACGCAAAGGCAGCAGAGATCTTAGACAACTGGTATGCCGAACAAATATATCCGCTTCAAAGTCAGGATCAGAAATACACCATGAGGCTATTCCTTACTCAAAACTCTCTATTTAAAGCTGCCCATACCAATATTGTTTACATTTAACCTTATTAGTGTAGTATAAAAGAGATTACTAATAGTGATGACCTCACAGCAGATTAAATCTTTTAGCTCCCCCAATAAGAATCTCTTACAGGAAGTGGCACAACACAACATGTTAATGTTCAAGTGTTAAAGTGCCCATTTGAATTTTTACATTTTGATGAACCACCCAATGCAGATCTTGGAGTAACTCAACAGTAATAAAATAGGCCCCACAAACGGAAATACATAATTAGGAAACGTGTGGAAGCCAATCCCAAATCCGTTCTCTTTTTCGAACAAACCATTCATCATTACTCCGCCATGAGGTTGACTGTTGTGGTTTCTAGTGAAATATCTCAGCAAATACTGGACAGATTGACATCACATTTGGTAGAGACATCTGTGTCTCCGTTTGGAATGAAATACAATGGCTCCAGTGACCTGCAAACAGGCAAAACATTGTATTTGTTGGAAAACTTACGTGCTTATAACTGCACGCCCACGGCTCATTAGTGGGATGTTTGATGGGCAGGCCCAGTGGGCCATTAGCACGTGAGTGTGTGTGAGTTGGTGAATAAGATGCAGGTTGTCATCAACACATCATGTAAGTTCAGTCCATGTAACATGAATGCTAGAATGCGGACGCCCTGGAATTTAATGGGAACCACACATGCTAGCATCTGCTTTAATAGAGACTATTGTCTTTCGTTTTCCCGTTCACAGCCGTCTCCCCTTCCCTACATCTCAGTGTTGATTTTTCATTATAGGCTTGAGACTTGAATTGAAACCGTTGTTATTTGAGCGCTTACCTGTATATTCTGTGTTCTTTCACGGTAGCATTCCGCGGGTTAATGCGGTGACTGCAGCCCGCGGCCAGTGCCGGTGCGCTGCCAGTGCATTTCCACTCCAGCTTGGCGGAGATCCCGGCGTTGGCAGCCTGCCTCACCTGGCCAGCGAAGCAGAGCAATGTGGTCCAAATATCCACAGAGCCCCCCCGGGCAGCTCAACCTCACATTACCGGCCAGCTGATTAGCATAGACGCTTTGATATAAAGAAGCACACACTGTCGTCCCTCCGTTCCCATTCACGCTGCTACTTGCTTTTTTTCGTCTTTTCAAATTCTCCATTTGGCACGAGACGACTGTGTGGGTAACATGGCCCAAATGGAGGGAAGTATTAGTATTAAGTATTTGGTAATTTGTTGCCATAGATTATTTAAACAAGAGAGTCGGCCTTTGATAATTGTACTGATTCACTGGGTATTTTATGGCGGGAAAGTGCAAGAAAATGAAATAATCACTGCGGAGAATTGGAAGCATTGAATGTTGTAGAACATTTTTCAAAAGACTTTGTTTAATTCATCTTGATTTCAAAGTCGTTTAACAACTAATTCACAAACGGGTGAAAAGATTTATCTTGCAATTTATCTAGCGTTAGCAGAAAGGATTGATCAACTATCTTAGATGTGCCTGAAGTATAGGTATAAATGTCACCTAAGGGTGTAGTAATTGATTAATTTGTATTTAAAATGTCTAGTAAGAGATTGAAGGTGTTATTATAAACACAGGAGTGATGTAGAGACACTGTATACGGCCCTGGGAGTGTATGTCAATCACAGCAAGGTCGCCCTATAGCATACTCTGCTTACTCTAAATGGGTCCATAACATACTAAATGAACATTATACTGTATTGAAGAATACTTGAAACTAGCGAGTGAGACCATAAACTCATGATAAATCCGGAGAGAAGTACTGTCATTTTCTTAAAGACTCCTTGTCGCCCCCTGTTGTTCAGAAGAGGGAATGCACTTTTTAAGACACTTCCGCATCGGCTTTGCTAGCAGAACCGGACCGAACCAACATCTATGCCATTATTTAGAGTTTGGAGTCAAAATCTAATCGAAATCGTGACACTCCTTGCACAGAAAGAGAGTTGCAAGTGTTGCGGACACGTCCTCCCTTATCCCAAATGGAAATGACACCCCTAAAAATCATAAAAAGACTAAATAAAAAAAAACGTTAAATTTCAAATTACTAATAAATGGCTAGACGTTGATCCATAAACTTGAATTTCACCGTAGCTACACATAAAACGGTACAGGGTAAGTGCTGTAGTTCCCTTCTTCTGGACTTGTATTTACTGTACCGCATCCCACCACACATGTATTCAGATCACAAGTGAAGCACTTAAACCTTGCTTGTAATAAAAGCCCTTCCTGTACGTGACGTGCCTCGAATTCTCAGCGTTAAACTCTTCCAGCGGTGACAGCGTCACAGGGCCGTCAGCGTCGTTACAACTCTCTCTGCCTGCCTGTGTTCCCACTCTTTAAATCGTAGCTCCGACACAGACTGATGTCTCCTTAATTATTTGGCAAACAAACAAGTTGCTTGTCAACCTGTCTTAGCCTATCTCTTCATCTCCCTCTCCTTCGTTCCCTGCTCTGTTGGCAGATTTCTGAATAATGGAGTGTGGCGGAGTGTGTGGGTATTTGCGAGCGTGCAAACATTTATGTGTGCGTGTTATATGAATGTGCGTGTGTGTGTGTGTGTGTGTGTGTGTGTGTGTGTGTGTGTGTGTGTGTGTGCGGAGTTGATGCCTGAGGGTTGTCCTGCAGCTAATCTCTAGTGACCTGCTCGCATGCCCCTTATAACAGAGACACACTCACACACACACACACACACCACACACACTTGCTCTCCTACCGTAGAGAGCAGAGAGAGCCAGGTGAAAAAGGGAAAGTCAATGAGGGGCACCGATCCCCAAAATAACCCCCTCCCCTAATACATTATTCAGCTATTGTGTCAAAACACACCAATACTCTGTGTATTTTCAGCATCAATGATCTGTTCAAACAACATAAATATCATGTTAATGTTTTTAATTATATAGGTCCCCTATGTGTGTGGCTCTAAAGTCCAACGATAGTGCTTCCTTAAATCCCTCCCTTGTTATGCAGCAGCAGGATCTACTGGTTTATTACAACCCCCATCGCCTGACATGAACATCAATACTGGAAATTTGAATTCTCTTTTTTCTCTAAAACACATGCGCTGCAGCTATGGTGTGGTGGAGTGTAAATTGGTCTTTTAACCCCCCGGTTTCCTGCATGGAAGTCAGACTTCCTATATGCCAGTCCATCACACTTCATTCCGTCCCTTTGGTGTAAATGTAGGCACTCTGGACTCAAATGGGGTCGCACACTTGAGGACGACTTCAGAGTTTAATGAAGAGGACGTGAGGCTCTCATATCACCAAAATGCTTCAGAGTCCACAAGTGAGTCACTTAATAACTACCTAAGAGAGAGCATCTCTCTTTAGGGGACACATATAAACCACCTCTCTCTGCAGTGATGCATGAACTCTCACTTTTACATTATTACAGGTTAGTTCACTGCAGACACCAACGTGTTCCTGGCATCATGAGCAACTACACGTGGCATGCAATATTTAGTATAATGCAGCTATCCTGAATAGATGAGAAATACTTAAAATATGTTCCAAAACCTTCAGCGCATTGTGAACACATGGGGAAAGGCAGTGATATATATATATATATAGATATATAGATATATATAAATAAATATATATATGTACAGTATATATAAATATATTTATGTATATATATATATATACATACTGTATATATGAATATTAAGTAACTGCACAACACAAATAGGGCTAAAAAATGTGGGAATCTTGCGATAACATTTGGCAGTTGGGCTAAAGAAAAGAAACACTCCTAATATCACTTAATGTGTGTTAATAGTTAATAGTTTGATCAAAATAAATGGCAATACCATATGTGTTTTGACCGCATTCACTTCTAGCGTTGACAGAGCAGCATTATCTGTTATTTCGAGTCGTGTTTCTAATCAGCTGAAGAACGGACATCCAATATTCACTCTCTTTTAATAGTTTTTTTGGGACCTTAGGAATGGAATATCTGGCTCTTGGGCTGCTAAATGCTCCACTATGTCCGTCAGCTAGCGGCTCACTGTCTACCGATTGGCTGAGCACGATGTCGTTTCTTTTCTTCAGTAAAGCCGAGGGCATCTGCAGATTCAGGTCAACCACTTTCACATCTTCACGTGGTTTTCACACTGCCGTTTTGATAGATCTGTGTTTAAAGAAATATTGATTATAGCTTCACTTTGAAGAACTTACATTGGGACTCTTTGGTAACTGGATGGAGCTACCGACAGCTCCCGGGGAAAACAGCAGCTCCGTCTTCTTCGGAGTTTAATTTTTCCCAGGAGCTCGTACCCGCTGGCAGACCGAATTGCAAAGTACCAGCGTGGCTCAAGCAACGCCAATCTATCGGCCGATGATGCTGTCATTTGCTTATAATACTTTGGATACCGGACTAAATAAAATACAGTCTCAAGGTAGAAAAAGTATTCACGCCTTGCCAATCTGATACATGATACTCAATACAATACATTTCAGCTGGAGCTGTATGAATTAGTTGTGTAGCGTCTTCCCTCTATGTTTAATTCTGTGAGAAGTGTTGCCCTCTATATTACTTGTGCAACTCAGACTGTCCTATTGATGTATTTCCTCATATTCCATGTGCATTAAGAAACAATGAGAAAAATAGAGGATTTTTTTCATCACGATTGGAATAAATCGTTGCTGAATGTTGCAGCGGCTCCTCAGGAAGGCACAGAGAGATACTGCATGATGGGCCAGATTCTATGACTCATCTCATCACCGGGGCAGATCTTTTGTTTTGGCCCTATATCTGTACTGCATGTGCGATATGCAGATTATGCTTCACTGAGCCTCCCAAAAAAAGAAGAAGACCAGAAGCCACCAAACATGCATCATTGTGTTGGTGTCATGTGTACATGTATAGAGGACTCATGTGGCCCTCATTTTACAGCTGTCTCTGATTCACCCGTCAGCTGCCCGTGATTCATCATTAAGCGTCTGAGCAGTGTTTGCACGGTAGATGATGTGCTCTTTTTCACAACAGTGTAATAATACTAATTTGATGCTATTGAAAGGAAAAAGATACAGCTATTGAGGGCAAATGAGGGAGGTTGTTATGTTACATGAGTCATGAGCGGTGGCTGTGAAATAACTTTTTTCTTCTTCTTAACCTTCAACAATTTGGCCCTGAAAAAAAAGAAGTTGCAATTGACATGTGAAGAAATTAAAGCTGCACTGTTGCCATGAAAACCTTGTTCACTTCAAAATTACGAAGAGAATCTTGATTACAAGGAGCATTCGACTTTATATATATCTATATATACATTTTCTTTTTAAAAAGTTGACATTTTGTTGCCTTCGCCTTTTTGGGGGGATTTCCAAAGAGCGGCACTCAAAACATCCGCCATCTCTTTTACTGTTTACTACTTCAGAGGCGAAGCGGCGTTTCAATCCGCTCCCTGCATGCTGTTGATTATTCATATCGAATGTGAGTAATGAAGAACGAAAGTGAGATGGCGTAGTGATGAAAGAGGACGAAATAGTTAGACCAGAGGAGGGAAATATTGATGGAGAGAGAAAATAAAAGTCCAGAGAAAAGATAAATATGAAGGCAATGTGAGGAGTGTTGAATAGGTGGAAGAAATAGAATAGAAGGGAAAGAAGAAAATGTATTAAGTAGGAGAGGAGTGTACCTGTCAGCACTGTGCTGCTCATCCTCAGGCCATCTGCTCCACTACATCAAGGGCTTTGCATTGATTAGCATGCCATTACACCCTGCACATGGTGTGTGTTTGTGTGTCATACCAACTATACTGTTTGTGTGAGTGTGTGTGCTCGAGTGAGTGTGATGTGTTAATGTGTGTGCATCTGTGAGCTTGTGTGTGTGTGTGTGTGTGCCCGATTGTGTATGTGTGTGTTGGTCCTGTGTGTACATATGGGACTTGTTTGGCCATAATTACACCGGTGCATTGAGGTTTCCAGTTGAATGCTAGTGGGAAATGGGTGACGGCCTGAGTAGAATAACCAGGGTTACAGATCAACAGGGTTTTACCCCAGAGCCTTCACCCTGATTATGGCTAGACATGAGAAAGAATGACCATCTGGGGCAGCCTGGGACTGTTCTCATTGTAGGAGTAAAAAAAAGAAAGGAATCAGTGCCAATTGAGACACTTGCAGAATCTCATTGCCTTCCTAAAATCACTTGTGGTCAAGGCTGGTTATTGAACCACAATATTTTGTTTAGTATGGACCAACTCTAAATCCGCGTTCACAACAAAAAGCGTTGCGAAAATACGTGTGGGTTTACTCGCTCGACCATTTGTGGCTTTTCGCTTCAGTTGCGTGAGAGGCGGGGCTTATCTCAGTGGCTTCATTTCCGCCATCCACCACAGAAGAACTAACCACTTGTTCTGCTTTATATTTGTTGTGGACATCCCACAAATGTCGGAACATCTAACGCCCTTGTGTCTGGGTTCATAACATTAATACCATATATATATATATATATATATATAATATATATATATATATAATATATATATATATATATATATATATATATATATATATTTATATATACATACATAACATCACCCGTAGGCTCACAGTCTGAATGACTTCCGCTTCCAGCTCTACTCGAGCAGCAGCATCTTAATTACGTTAATGTATGACGTTAACATATGACATTAACATATGACGTTAATATATGACACCAATAAATTATATTTAATAAAGTTAATAATTAGTTGTCGTGACAGCTTGTCTCTGTTTATTTAATCAAACTTGATCAAAACACAAACAGTTTTTAAAATTACTAAAAACTATGTTTTTGTTAACTTCTCGATGAACAAACATCTCATTTGCACTTTAAAAATAGTTCATAGGTTAATGTATGACGTTAATGTATGACGTTAATATATGACGTTAATATATGACGTTAATATATGACGTTAATATATGACGTTAACATATGACGTTAATATATGACGTTAACATATGACGTTAATATATGATGTCAATAAATTATATTTAATAAAGTTAATAATTAGTTGTCGTGACAGATTGTCTCTGTTTATTAAATAAAACTTTATCAAAACACCAAAAATTATCAAGGATGTAATCTAACACTTTTGGTGGCAACCCACCTTAACACGTACAAGTATTGGAGACTGCCAAGTACTCTCATCTCTGGTTACATTAAAAAAAATCTTGTTTCCTTTTTGTTTATTCGATTATCCTTTTGCCAATTATATACTGTATTTTGGAAAAGTGTTTAAATTTTTTGAATGAACACGATTGAAAGCAGTCTCACACCTACAGATTTTCATAAATGTATTAACACTGAACTTGTGAGTTCTTATGAATGCTTCCACACACACATCCAGTCATAGCTTTTGGACAACAGGGTGAAAGGTCTTCTCAATTTGCTTTCCCAACATCCAATATTATTCAACAACCAATGTGCCAACTACCACAACAACCACATAGAGGGCAATAGATGGTTTGAGACGATCTATGTTGGTCTCTGGTTCTCTCTTGGAATATGTTTATGTGCCAAATGTACACAAGCAGTATTAAGGAGGAAAGTCATTGGGCCTCAATCTAGAAATGTGTGTATCTTAACAGCTGGTTAGTTGGTCTAGATCTATGCTGGAAGCTCTATGAGCTTTTTTTATAGAGTCAAGCCCTTTCAGCTAAATGGTTAAATCATAATGCTAACAGTAGTCACATCTAAAGTCTTTGGTCCCAAGTGAAAGTCTCAAGCAGAGGTCAAGTCTTAAGTCTTTGCTCACTGGAAGTCAAGTCTAAATGTTTTGTCACTATTAAAAGTCACGTCTCAAGTAATTGGTCAAAAGTATAAGTCTAATCTCAATTCTGGTCACGAGCAGAAGTCTAGTCACATTTCAAACTGTTAAACCAGGACCTGTATCACCTCCTGGCAAAGGAGAGGTTGGACATCCTGACTAGAAAATTCAAAGACTTGCTAAAGAATGTGCCTGTAAAGTACAGATCTAGGCCGACTATAACGAAGAGTCCCATTAATACCATATCCTCATACATGTCCACTTAAAAAAAACATTTAAGCCCCCTGTCAGTGGGGCACTCGTCACATGTAGGTTATCACACCCACATGTCCACATGGGCAGGCGAACTGGGACACATGGAGGATTTGAAGACACTGTTGGTCACCTCGGGTGTCGAATTGAGAATTACAATTTGGTAAAATGACATATCAGAACAGAATTCACACGAGCAAAACCTCTTTCATGGTCACGTGTGAAGCAGCAGTGAAACATACTGTAGCAGACACTCCGGTTTGTTTTATGGCTGAAATAAAAATGTCTAATGTTCAACTATCGTGTCCAAAAAAAAAAAAAGATCCATCTAAAGAAGTGCACTGAGTATTTTATGGCATAATTAATGTTTTGAAGTATAATTCGGTCACAGCTCAGAGTACCGAGCCCAACAGGCGGTTCACCGAGCCACTGCTAACTAATCTTTATATCACGGTAAAACTTCCCATCACAGCCGTGATTGACGAGAGACTCCGACCTCCAAATTACACCCGCTCAATGAAATTGAATTATGGATCATCTGAACACTAATATCTCTCTGTCCTTGCCAAGTCATCACAACACCTAATATGTATCTTGGAAATGCATATTTATAGCACTTATTACAACCAATCTGGCGGAAAGCATTCTTGCGGAGGAATCTTACTTTTAGTAGGAGCAGACTATTAGTTAGCTCCAAGCTTTCATTAACAGTGATTATTCTATCATTATGCTCTAATTGAATTAGAAAAGAATATGCGTGTTGAACAGGCATCATTTTTGATTGATTTCGAGAAGTGAAAGAAACCCGCTGGCTGGCGACAGGTTGATATCCTTCTCTGCACCGCTGCACGGTGGAGTTACTTTCACACGGCAGGCCTCAAATGTTTGAAGCTCTGAATATTTGATGGTGAAATAAATCCCTCGGTGCTGCTGGTGGTTGGTGTTTTTGTCTTTTGTGGCTAGAGTGTGTGCAATGAAAGCACACCCTTGTACAGCAGTAGGTTTCTTTGGGGAGGCGGGGGGGTTTTGGTGTAGATGTGAGGCGGCTCCGATCACACACAGACACACAAAGACACACACGCGGCTGGCAGTAGACAGCTTGCCAGAGCGCCAGCTGTAGCATGAGGCTCCAGATCCATCTCAAGCCAGGATCAGAGCAGCAGGCTCCCTCTCATGACAACACACACACACACACACACACACACACACACACACACACACTAACCCACAACACACACACACACTAACCCACAACACACATACAAACACACACAAACCCACAACACACACACAAACAAAAACACACACGCACAAACACTAACACGCACACACTAACACACACACATGTACACACACAAACACACACACACACACATACTAACACACACACACACTAACACACGCACACACTAACACAGACACACTAACACGCACACACACACACACTAACCTACAACACACATACAAACACACACAAACCCACAACACACACAAACACATACACACACACATTAACACACACACGCACAAACACACTAGTACATACTAAGTAGGAGGGGGGGGCTGTGAGCAATACCTTTAGCTGCTGCGCTGTTGGGCTGCTGCAGGGTTCATGAATGAGATATCGACGCGGGCCGCGGGGAGAAGAGGAGACGATGAGAATCAAGCAGGCGTGGGGTTGAAAGCCCGGTCCGTGATTGTAAAATGGCGCTCCAATTTTAGGCGCCCGGCTCACTGCCGTCTCTGGCGGGGGTCAAGGGTGGCGATGGATCAATGTTCCAGCAACTGGACGGAGGCCCTTTAGAGGTCCAGCGGGGCGTAGGAATTAATAAGGTAGTCCTTGAACAAGGTTGCATTGTCGGACTCTTTAAAAACTGCAAATTCTCGACACCCGGTATATGATGACTTGTTTCCCCAGAATTGTTTTTGTCCCGACAGGAATAAAGGAGCTCGTATTGAATGTTAAGAGTAAGTAAATACAAATGTTAATACACGGGACGACATGTATACGTGACATTTTTTTTTTTTTTTTAAATAGCACTTGGCACTTTGGCACACACCCGCTAATGGATACTCCGATCCGACTGATCAAAAAGACTGTACACGTTACGTAATACATATAAAAAAAATATGGTACTATGGGCCCGATACTCAGCTGATCAGAAGGAAACCACACATTGAGGTTTCATCACTCCTTGATGAGCCAACTTGGTCCTTAAGTGCTGCAGTCTAAATCACAACTATAGTCAGCTCTCCAATGTTAAGTTGTATCTGACCCTTAACCTTTGGGCACGGAGCTCCTGAACCCACTTAAAACTCAAAAACTAACACTTTTTAAGACATAAACAAATGGATGGGTATCGTTTAACGAGTACGCCATTAAATTATATGAATTTTCATATTCAGCCCCCTATAATTCACGTTTAACGATCGCACATGTGACTACAAAGAATAATGAGACAAGAGGGCCGGCAAACATATAATGATGTGCTGGACAAGGCTCTGAACTGCCTAGAGGCTAATAGCACCTCGTACTAAACAGTTTCTATTGATTAAGTCTTAGCCTCTAAATGAGTTGTTGTAATAAGATCAATCTTCATTTCATCTGGACACCCCCCCACACACACACACATATGCACCTTCATCCGCGTGAGCTCGGTATGGTGATTTTCTTTGTTCGGAACAAATTTGACACATCAGGCCCAACAGATTATCCATCTAATGAAACAAGAGCAAATACAATGCTTCACATTTACGTAATTGGCAACCATGGTAACGCTTGTCGAACAAGAAAGAAATAACTAATTTCTGAAATCAAGAACTAATCTTTGAAATATTCAAACCCACACAAATCAGATGGAATTTATTAAACAAAGAGTTTGAAGAAGTTTGGGGGAAAAAAATATACAATTATTACCTTCGCATTGAAAATGCAGAAGGTAATGTTTTGGCCGGCGTGTATTTATTTGTGAATATGCCCGTCCGTCCGTTTGTTATTCGTCTAAATCAGACAGAACTCAGCCGATTCTTATGAAACTTGGTGGGATGATTGGTCATGACCCAAGGAACAATCGATTAGTTTTTGGGAGTGATTGGGTCAAAGGTCAAGGTCAAGGTCACGAAAAGGAGAAAAACGTAAATTTGCGATATCTCGGTTAATTGGCATCCGATTTGCGTGAAACTAGTGCCAAATTGTTCATAATTCAATCTTGTGATATGCAAAGGTATGCGCTCTACCGAGTGCCCATTCTAGTTAGAAATGTATTGCTGCTTCCTCTTCTTATGATCATCAGGTGGAGTTGCTTATACATAATTTATTACCCAATTGTATGGCACTGTATCACTGAGCTACAAATGACTGAAACATAAACAAAAAGGGGCGTATCTCAGGCATTTAGGGTACAGCATGATGTGTTTTTTTTTGTCCACTCCAAATAAACTATAGTGTGTTTATGGACAACACACACACACACATTCTAAACTTATTCCCTGACTTCTGCTTAAAGTTTTGGTCGGACCTGCAGTTCAGCCCCGATTGTGGACTGAACACCCCGGCGTTGGAGGCTGACATGTTGAGTGTTTCTTTTCTCTGTAAGTACGGCATGTCACCGGGGTTAAATACCACCTTAAGGAACATTGGAATTGAAAGTGAAGGCAATTAACAAATCAATAGCTGTTTAGAGCTGGCGGTTTCTAGGGAGGTTAAACATCATCATTCTAGAAGTGGGGTTGGCAGCGTCGTTTTTTTCTCCCTTTCTTCATTCTGCAACTTTTTTTTCTTTTTCTTTCTTACCGCTAATTAGCAAAAATGCAACCCCCGCCTCCTTAAAAGCACTTCACTGGAAAATGGAACATTGATGTTATTAATATTTGCATCAAGGCGCTTTATAAAATATTGAGGTGGGTAAAAAAAAATGCGGCGAATTGATTCCAGCAAACTGTGAGGAAGAGGTTCGACAATCTAAATGATAAAGTAGAGGTTGTGCCGACTAAAACTTTTACATAAAGGCTTTTAATCTATCGCTTTGAATGAATCAAAGATGGGAATTCTCGGGGAGAGCATTGATTTTTTTCAAAGTAATTGCTCACCTTGCAATCCATGTGAAAGCAAGCTGGCATAGAGAGCACTCAAAAGCATGTTGGGCTGTGACAATGAGAACTGTGCAAAACATTATGGAGTTTTTATCGGAGTAAGTAATGCAGACTCGAAGTAAGCTTCATTGGGTCAGGGCAAAGCACCCAGTCTGATAACCGTGCTTCAGTCACTAACTTAAGTTCAATGTCAAAGCTCACACATTAAGAACAAGTCTGAGATGTTCACCCTGTATGATCGGTGCTCTGTACTCCGAGGCAAAGGGACTACGGCGCATGGCTGTCACCATACTCGGTCAGCCCTGACAGACCGGTGAGATGTTCCCCGTCATACCGCCGGGTCGACGCCGAGGCCGACACCTCATCCATCTCCGCCCTGGCGAGCCGACTGAGTCGGCCCCTAACAAGGAGCTGGGGGAATCCAGAGACGAGCCAGGGGGAGGGTCTGGGGGGACACGATGAAGGGGGAAGGGGATGAAGTGTGAAAGGACGAGGAAGGAAAGGACAAAGGACAATGGGGGAGGTCAGGAGAAAGTGAGAAATGGAAAAGTGAGGAGTAGGGTCGGGGAACAAGTGTTCTTTAAAATCTACAAAAGAATGGTCGGTTGGTTATAGGGAGGGGAGGACAAAAAAAAGGTGGTCAGCCTATTTGAGGGGCTGTCATTATATTATAGCTCCCAAAGGCATCCACCTTCTGAGATAGCAAGGTGACTTTTCGTGCTCAGGCAACGGAACAAACCAACTGTCAATTAGCGTTATCACCCACTGGTGGCCTTCGCAAGTTGAGCCAATGGGTCCACCGTGGTCTCCTTTTACTATAACTTGATTTCAGTCTTAATGGCGTAAGGCTTTCGCACCGGCCTCATTGTGATCAGGTATCCAGAAGAGCTATGATCATATCTGTTATGTTGGGAAATAAATCCATTTCATCTAAAAACACTATTAAAATAGAGAAACAGTCACTTTTCAAACCATCTGAGAAGCAACCATTGTTGGTGGACACTTGAAAGGACAGGCACTTTAGAAACATATATATATATATATATATATATATATATATATATATATATATATATATATATATATATATATATATATATATATATATATATATATATATATATATATATATATATATATATATATATATATATATATATATATATATATATATATATAAATAACTTTACAGGTAGGCCTAATTGGATCCTTCAAGCCATCTGTTACCGAAGCGAGTCATAAAAAGAGCGGGAAAAAGAAAATGTCAAAGAGAAAAGCCTTTAGTGCTCTTTTACCAACTTCTGCTACAGAACTGTCAACAATGGAAAGAGTGGCGCTAATATTGATTTTCTTCCCCTTTACCAGATGATTTTCAGACGTCAGTATTATTATTAACGGAAGGACTACAGAATTTACGCAGAGGGTGAACAAGAGCATCACAGGGCCAGCTTCCTCTCCATGATGCCAACAAACTCTCAACTGAACCAGACTGAAGACTGAAGACTGATTGCATGTCAATCATTTCTGTAGGATTATTTGGCATTTGATTGGAAGAATAGCCACCGACATCCTCAAGAGTACCTGCATCTAGAATCCAGCTGCACTGCTGAAATGTACTTCCAGGAACTACATTTTCTTGTCATTAAGTGTCGCTGTCAAACCACTGAACCAAGCAGAACACGCATAATCGAAATGACACGACACCACCACAAGCCCTCGCATTCACTGAGTAGCATTGAGCCTTTTGACCTCTACGTCATCAACGTATGCAAAGGTAAACCCAGGTATAACACAATAAATCATTAAGCATCCGCTTCAGCTGCAGGGCCGAAGGGACTCCACCTAACTCCACGACACTCCCTCCCTCCTTCCCTCCCTCCTTCCCACCCTCCTTGTGATTTCACTCCAGAGAGAGTCTACTATTCTCGAGAATCTTCTCTCCACTCTCCTTAAAAACCTTCTTCCCCCAAAACCCAGAGTCACTAAAAAGCCCTTCCACTATCATTAATTATTGCAGACACAGGTGCTCCGTAGCTCCCTCGCGATACCGCCTCACGAAGACGGCGTGAGGAGACGCGGCACGTCGCTGAGCATCTCCTCTGATGCTCCGGTCGTGCTTCTCCCTCCCTCTCATCCATACTGTCAGTGTATGCACTCCATCCGTCTTCCGCAGTGGAATTGAGATTGTGTTTCGGGAGGGGGATTGAGCCGCTCAACCGTTAACGCTTGTTGTTTTCGTGCCTTTCTTTAATGCTCGGCAAACTGACTGTACAGCCGGCGGGGAAAAATGCAGCGTGATGGAATGACAAATAACTTGACACCAATTTGGAGTGCAAACAATTTCCAAAAGAATGCACTTTTAACCAGTATAGTCCTAGCATACTTCCCTTATGTTTTAGACAGCCATTCCATGTATTGTTATTTTGTGCTTATTAGGCTATAACCTAAAATACAATCTCTGAGCATATATGGCACTTTATGCAATTAGTTGGATTTTTGGCTTCTACAAATATCTGTATTGGAGAGTGTACTTGTATCAGGAGGAGCTCCCACAATAAATGTTAAAAAATATTTTTAAAATATTTTAAATAATCGTTGGTCACTCTACCAATATTGCCAAAAAAGCAATATTCTGTAAATAAAGTGGGAAGATTCAGAGCACCTTTAAATAGTGTCCCATTAATAAAACATGCATCACAAATAAAATCATTATGATCAGTTCACTAATATGTATTTTGTTTCAAAATGAAAAAGTGACTGTCAGATGATTCACTCTAATCTGTATTAGTAATTTCCTGAATCTATCTTTTAATCCTTTTTTTAAATCTTTTTTACTGTTGTATGAAATTTGGCAATGATGAATCGCGAAATGTCACTGGTATTACTAAATGTCTGGTGTCGTTACTTTCCTCGTGATTGGCGTGGTGCCCGAACAACGTGTAACACCGACTAACGCGTCTCGGGGTTATGAGTTATGTGAGTTCTGATGCTAAATCTCTCAATCGGGTGCTGAGGATTAGTTCTCCTGCAACCTCGTCTGTTCACGTGTGTAAATGATGTCAGCGGTAATTACGCACGGTGATCGTTTGAGGGATTAAAAGTGATCCCAGAGTGCCGTTGAGTGTCTTTGCACATTTCTCTTCCCACAGATCACTTGCAGATTATCCTGTCTACAAATGTGACTTTTGTCTTTGAATTAAAAGTTGATAAAGTTTCTGGCATTCTATTTTTATTTTGTTCTACTTCTGTTAAGCCATTAAGCACTTCTGCTAACCATCTAGTGGATTCGCATGAAAATGTCAACAGCGCCTCTCTATGTTCCAATTCCTTTTTTAAAGATGAACCACTTAAACCCACAACATAGAGAAAAACACGAGTGAAGTGACAAATAACGCAGACGGAGGGAGTGAATCACTGACGAGAAGTCAGCTAGAACGAGGCGGCGACAAAGAAGGTTCTCAACGCGCGGCCTTTATCTCCACCAGACGAGCTCAGTCACCGTCTTCCATCCGTCTCCCCGTGTTCAGCTGCTGCGAGGAAGCAACGCCGAGGTGAGGGAGAGGAGGGCGGGAGACGAAGAGGAGAGGAGTGCAGTCGGCTTGAGGAGGAGAGCAGAAAATTGAACGATCAGCTAACGGGCTTTGTCGAAACAACGCTCGCTGAGGGGCATCAAAGGCGGTGGGGGGAGGGGTGGGGGGAGGAGATGAGCAATGGGGGACAATAAACACTGTAACCCCAAAGGGTGGGGGGCGGGGGGACCTGGAAAATGAGGATGTGATGAGAGTTCTGATACCTTGCCCTTACTCCCCAGCTATCGCGTGCATAGCTAGTATACAGCAACACACACAGGCGTGACGTACAGTGAGTGTGAACACACACGTGTCCTTATCGGACCAGACACCCCATCATAAAAAGGCCCTCTGCACACTCTTTTCTGACACGCAGGATTACAGTGATTTGCTGTGATTAAGCAGCCGCCAGTTAAGTTCAAGCAGTTTTTTTGTAATGGTTTAATTCATGGGTGAGGAGACAGGCTTAAATCAGATTGTAGAGTTTAGTCGATTAAGCTCATTAGGCGCTTTGAAGAGGGCGGCCTTTTCTCGCATCCCTCTTCTTTCCCGCAATCAGATTCAGGATGAAAATGGGAATTAATTAGGAGGAGAGGCTCCCGCTGTCTTGTCCCAATGTGTTGTACTGTCTGTGTGTGTGTGTGTGTGTGTGTGTGTGTGTGTGTGTGTGTGTGTGTGTGTGTGTGTGTGAAGCTCTGTGCTTTATTCATCTCTGTTATGACCATGATGTGCTAAATCCACATTTTACCTGGATAGCCAAATTTGGTCCACACATAAATAAACTCTACAACTTTTAAATGTAAAACAAAAAAGTGAGAGATGTAATTGATCTTTTGACGATTGATAGACAAGTAACAATGTATCTGGAAAGAAAATTTATTAAAAAAGCTGAGGGAAAGAGCTTGTCTTGGAGAGAATAGCTTGTTCCCTTTAAAAGTCTGCTCACCTTAAGTCTTGAGTCTAACCTGAAGTTGCTGCTGAATTCCTAAAGACCCTTCACTTTAATCAGTAAGTGTCTGGCAAGCACGACCAGGTCTTGAGCCGTTGTAGCATTTATTAACTGACGGATGGCATTGAAGTGGCATTGAGGGGAGAAAAAAAAAGTAAAAAACAGAAAGTGACCACTGAGTGTTGCCACACTAGTGTTCGGATGCTGGGATGCTTAAGGTGAAAAGGCTCAGGCCCATGTGGAGGGTCTAGATTTGGCAAAGCCTTCATGGTTCGGACCCGGGCCGAACTGGGATACCAAATGGCTGAAGTCTCAAGCAGTGTCGACACAGCGTACCTGGACCCGTTCTTCGGCCTCATTTATCAGGAGTTAGCTATACGCTCCTGGCAACCCGTCTGTGCCCGATTTAGGCTGCTGTTGGGAGATGCCATTTTTGGATCGTAACTTTGGAAATGTACTGATTCTCTGAAACAGAAGCTGTGAAAAAGTACCTCCCCACCCCCCAAGAGGGCAGAGAAGACTGAAGCCAGGTCAGTAAGAAGACTGCAGCCAACCGAAGGAACACAGTGGCTACCACTGGGGAGGCCAAACTCAAAGTGCTCCCAAGAAAATGTCAAACTGTGTATCGGCTTTTAGGGGAAACCGCATTCTCCCCCACTACTCATTTCCATTTAAGTCCGGGATCATTTGGGATCGTCTCTTTGTTCATAATAAGTAACATTTGTGGTCTTTATTTTAAAGCTGTGAAATAGCTAATGTGTTGTTCTGTGTATTTCTCGCTGTAATTCAGAAAATGTCAAACCATCCCTTTTAAAAGCAACTGGAAAAACATTCAAAGTGCTTCGAGTCCAAATCCATTCTGTCAGGATGTAAGAACTGATTAAATCTACGACAGGATTTATGAATACGCAAACAACATTTCACTGCAGCATTTCAGAAATACGTCCCATTATCCTTGTGGATTACGACCTCCAACTTCAGTTCCTAAAATCAAGATGTTGCGATGAAGCGGTACTCCGGGAAGTTTTGGAGAAGCCATTTGGTATTCCCTTTTTCTTTGACTGTTTAATGTGTACATCCACATACCTCAGAGTTTTCCAGATGAAGATAAATTGAAATTCTTGCTGTTAATTATGCAATAACTTCATAAAGGATAGCTTTGTGTGATGAATATGTAAAGTCTCTCAGAGAAACCCCTCTCCAGAGGAGGCGTTCCTACTTCAGTGGATGGTCACTGCCGACTGACAGGAGCGAGGACAACATCGGGAGCGCTTGCGCTGCTCAAATTCGTTGAAACGCCCCCGGGCCCACAAAGCTTTTTCTATTCACATCCTCCAGAGGTTGTGTTGTGTCAGATTTTTTTTCGTTTTATATCCCTTCACTTTGAAGTTTAGCTTTTTGAAGCTTAATTAGTTTTGTCTTACTTTTAACCCATCAGAGCCAGAGCTTGTATAATTCAATAGAGGAGCTTTCATGGACAATTAGTTCTAGATAAAAGCAGTTGTTTTTGTTATCGTGTGTTCTTCAAAAAGTAGTCTATGTGTTATGAATAAAATTCAAGCAGCAGAAATTGTTTATTTCTATAGCTAAAGGTTTTCTATGGGGTTTCCCCTTCAGAATTAGCTGGTGTCTCAGTACAGACTCAAAACAATTACATTCCAAAGATCTTTCCAAAGATAGAAAAAAACTTCTGACTGGATTTTCACTCGACAAAAATGTATACAAGATAAGTAGGCAAAATAGATCTGGACCCTTTGATGGAATAAAGTGTTTCCTAAGGTTACAGTGACCATTGACCACCACATCTTGATCAGTTCATCCTTGATTCCAGATGGCTGTTTGTGTCACATTTAAAAGATATCGCCTTCCTGTTCACTAACATGGGATGGACACACCTCCGGTGTTTATTTTGAATTCTCCTGTAACGTCCAGACCTCTTGGGCAGTTTTGCTTGTCACTGTCTGTTGTGTTTTCTGTCACCAACATTGTCTCTCGTTTCAGACACCTCCCTCCCTATGTCCCTTCCTCCTGTGTTATTGCAAGCCCCGCCCTCATTGTTGTCACATGTGCCTCGTTGACCCCCCCCCCCCCACCACCACCATATTCATATAATGAGTATATGCATGGGCCACGATGCAGATAACCACGATCCATGTAAACAGAAAAAAGTAGAGAGGAGGGGCATCAACAGGGCCATGGCAGGAGGGGCAGGAGACAGGGCCCAGGAAGGCAGGGCCCAGGAGGGGCAGGAGGCAGGGCACATAAAGGCAGGAGGCAGGGCCCAGGAAGGGCCCAAGAGAGGCAGGAGGCAGGGCCCAGGAAGTTAGGAAGCAGGTCCCAGGAGGGGCAGGAAGTTATGAGGCAGGGCCCAGGAGGGGCAGGAAGGCAGGACCCAGGAAGGTAGGAGGCAGGACCCAGGAAGGCAGGAGGCAGGGCCCAAGAGGGGCAGGAGGCAGGCCCCAGGAAGTTAGGAGGCAGGGCCCAGGAGGGGCAGGAAGGCAGGTGGCAGGGCCCAGGATGGGTTTTAGGTAGGGAGGGGGAGGAGGGGCCCAGGAGGCAGGACCGGCTCTAGATACAGTACATCAACGATCCATGGAAACCTAAGAGGCGAGAAAGCACAACGACTCCGGGGAAGAAGTAGAGCTAGTAATCTGCATTGAAGAGACATGAAGAGAGCCATTTTTTACAATAAAGATGCATAGAATATAATTGGCTCCACTTCTTAAAGCTGTATGCACGGGGTCGGCTTTATCGCTTCATCATCTGTCAGCTTTCAAAGAGAAATAGGAAATAAATTATTCATGTGAAAGTACGCATTATATATTTCAAAGTGAAGTGATGGGGGTTTAAGATCAAACCAGAGTCATGTATGGTCTGAAGACAGTATGGGCCTGTTTTCTCATCCTCATCTGAAAAACAGCCCAGCTTACCGTCTCTAGCCTAATGAAGAATGCCAGGTAACGCCGGAACCGGCTCACTGAAGCCCTTTGTGTCTGAATCGCTTCTCACTGAAGAAGGAAGGCCTTTTTTAGCCTGCAGCACGCCTGTGTACTTCTGTACGACTTGCAAAGAAATACTGTAAACAGCGCTGCATTTGAAATGAGTTTGCTTAATACATAATATATCATAAACATCGGCGTTCACAAGTAATGAACCGCTGCAGTTTCTAACAACTCTTTTGAAGAGCTACGTTTTTTTTTTTTTTCTTAAAAAAAATTATATATTTTCCTTCTGACCCAAATCCAACACTAAATGATTTAACCATTTTTCCTCCATTAATGGAGAGATAAGTCCGGCACCAAACACAGAGAAAGAGGCTACTTCAATATTTCTCTGATGAATGGCATTTTGCTTACATTAAGCAACAATTAAAGAGATATTACAATAAATAGTATGTGCATCGATCACAATAATCAATGCGGCGACGTTGAGGTACCAATCTGTTGGGAGGCTCTAGGCCATTTCAGGATGTGGATTCGGACATGGAAACACTTGAACCCAGTTAAATGTGTAATACACGTATGCACATGCACTATTAAAAAGGAAAAACAGAGGATTCTGCTTTAAGAAAACAACAACACAAACAGGATGAAAGGTAGAAGCTCCTCTATGACTGATGCCCTTTAAAACACTCGTGAAACATCTCTACGGATCCGCTGAACCGTAAGCCAATCACTCCTGTTTGATGATAACCAAACCATCGAGGCTGCCAGTTACCTCGATTATTTGTCATTCATTACCAGTGACAAACGTCGTAAGAAATCCACGAGCGGCGCGGAGGCGATGTGTCACGAAAGCGCTGTCTCTGTCACACGGCTGTCGGACGGATGCACAATAAAAGTCGGTTCTACAATTAAATACTGCTGTTTTGCTGGATTGTATAAATAACTGATGACGGTATTTATTGCTGTATATATATAGAAATATTTCCTTAGCTCTACTTTGTGTGGACCTATAGTTTTTACCTGAACTGCCCAGCAGCCAGCTCGGAGCAGATTTGATTAGCCTACCTGTCAGGTAGCGAAGTGATTTAGAGGTGATTGCGGGTAACGGCTCGACTCCGATGCCGAGCTTTGCAGCTGAGGAGACAAGAAACTCTCAGGACTGTGCACAGAAGGTGGAAAATGTCTCCCCATTTTGCAAGTTTAAAATGTTTTTTTTCGCAAGACTGATGAAAAAAAAAAGTGCATTAATGAGTGGCGGATTTAAAACAGAAACTAGGTCTTTCTTGATAACAGATTACTGGATAATTATGTATACATTAACTAATCATCCGACCTGAACGGGGCTAAAGTCGCAGTAACTAGTCCTACTCCGGGAACTGTGGAATGAGATAAATTACTATAGCTGTGAGTACATGGAAATTTGATGATCTGCTATCACTTCACACTGGTTATTAAAAAACATCTTCTATGGATTATTGGTTGGTGATTTACTATATTATTAAAGGATATCTCTGTGTAGGTTGTTTGATAATATACTGTATTATTAAAGAATGTCTTTGGATTGGGAAATTTAGGAAGGACTCTTTGTGTGAGGTTTGATTATGTATTGGCCACAGACACACATGGGAAGAAGATGCCATTCTACTACCAGCTATTCATACACTCTGTCATTGTCATATTAATTGATTGTGTTTTAACTCTAATCTGTCCTTCTGTACACATGTCATCTATTGCACCTGTCCACCCTGGAGAGGGAACCTCCTCTCGGTTATTTGGGAGTTTTTCCTGGTCCGATGTGAGGTTTTGGGGCAGGGATGTCTATGTGTACAGATTGTAAAGCACTGTGAGACAAATTTGTAATTAGTGAAAATGGGCTATACAAATAATCTGAATTGATTTGAATTCAGAGCAGGGGACAGAACGGAGCAGAGGAAGATGGAGTGATGACTTCAAGTGTCAAGGGGCGTGGACACGCCTTCAACACCGACGGAATTAGGACTAATGTTTTACCTGGACAGGTTAACCAACGAGAAGTGAATATCTTCCCCTGGGGAAGGGACGCCCGGGAGGTATAAAACAGATGTTGACCAGAGAGACGATGCTTTTTGACCTTTTGGATGACGACAGAGATGCACTGCATGCAGGTCAGCTTCATGTAGGCCGTGATCCTTTGAGAAGCCTAATGGTTTAGATTTAGTGAGCTTGACTTCTGTTAGACAGTTAACTGCTTGGCGGTCTGTGGACGCAGTGATTCATGCTCCCTCAGCTGAGTTATAATCTGTATTGCAACCGTTATTAATCAATGTTAATATTTTCAATTAAACACTTTTTATTATAATTTGCCACTGTCCAGACATTCTTCTTTGGTTCTGCACTCGGAGATTTTTAAAACTCAACAGGACAAAAAGAGTTTCTTCTTACCCACTCCTCCACCAAGCATCCCTTCTTTCTTTGCTCTCGATCCCCCAGGGAGGGGTCATTGCGACGCCCTCAGTCACCTGCGGTCGGCGTGACGTGAGCCCATGAAGAGATACCTGATAAACACTCACAAGACGAAATAAATAGATAAATGAAGCAGAATACCATCTACTGGCGCTGGGTACGGTCGCATAGTAATTACCTCTAATTACCTCGTCTAAAAACAGACGCATATCACACATTCGCACACAGACAGATAGATTCCTACTCCGCAGCATGTAATCATGCTGCAAACATCATAATAGGTTTTTGGTTTGAACGCCATAATGATAGAGAGCTCGGACAATTATTTTTGTTCTCCTCTTCTTCTGATGCCCCCCCCCCCCCCCCTGCACTTAGGTCTATTGTAAGACTTGTGAGACTTGTTCTAAACGGTATGATTTCATATTGAGGTCGGCACAATGCAAAATGATTGTCTTTCCCTGTCGGTGTGTTTGTGTGTTTGTGTGGAGGGATGGGTAAATAAATAGCCTCGCAAGATGTATGTGACCACCATATTAAAAATATATATATACATATATTAGCGAGAACACGAGAATCTTGTGTAGGTAGATGTTTTATGTTTGTTTTGTTTCTCTCCGTCTCTCTCTTCTTATTCCCATCACACACGCCAACACACCTTAGACAGACACTGCGAGAAAACTGCCACTGGAAGAAAGAAACACATGAGCGCTCGCTCACAGCCTTGCAAATAAGCCTATTAGCACATGCTAATACTATTCTGACTTTTTCACATTTGAACTTCCTCCAGGCGGCGACTACGACTGCTGGCTTATTTTATATATATATATATATATATATATATATATATATGTATATTTATATGTTGACATATATATTTATCTATGTGTATATATATATATATACACATAGATATATATATATATATATATATATATATATATATATATGAATATATATATATATATATATATGCACATTCAGTATATACATATATATATGTGTATAGCATAAATATACATACATGTTTATTTTAAATGTCTACTACAAGCACCCGTGCATGCTCCTATTCGCAAACTGCCGACACGCTTATACTCGTGCACTAAGAGCGCTGCGGACACACCAGCTGACAGGCGCTGTCACACACACCCACACACACACAAACATCATGCAAGTGAAATCAAACCAAGGAAATCAAAACCAGAGTTTTGAAGCCATCTTACCGTGGGGCTGTTGCCCTGGCAACCTCGTTTTTGAAGAGGAAAATTCCTGCCGAGGATCCATAAACAGGGTGGAAAATCACTCGGAGGAAAATCAATGCAACATCTATTGTTGTGGATTGAATCGACAGCGTGATACAAGACATTTCTGGTGTTCAGTGGGAAATTGGGGCTGTGAATTAGAAGGAATAATTGAGAGCAGTGTAATCGTGTAATAGTAGTTGTTGGGGAGGGAGAAAAGAAAAAGACATACCGCTGTTTTAACTCGGTTTGGGAGGAATCTATGATGCCAGTCGATAAATTCATCACTGTGGTGGTTGTCAAGGACAAACAGACGTTTTCAAGATGTTACAAAAGATGTGTTTTTCACAATATAAGAGCAACTTTGTATGCATATGGCGAGGGATGTCAACGAGGCACGACATCACAAAGTAAAGTGGGAACATTTCAAATACTAAATTGCAGCACAGTGATATGAGGCCATAACACACAGTTTTGGAAAAGGTTGAATACTGGTTTGAATAAATGTTTCATTATAGGAGAAGGCGGGCAAAAAAAATATTAAAGCTACAAATGATTTACTGTCATTGCACCTGAATTAAACATCATTATGAATCTATAATTTCAAGTTTTCGATCGACAGCGTTAAAAAAGAAAAACACCATTCAAACTAGAGCAAAATGGAATAATTGAAAGTGAATGAAAATATTATAATTAAATGAAATGATTATATGCTCTTTGATAAAATAGAAGTATCAAAGACATACTGGTATCACTAGCTTCACCAATAATTTTGACATTTAGCAGAAGGTGCAGTAAGAGGAAAAGCTATAATTATCCTATTTTATTAGATACTTTCTTCAACAATTAATATGCAATCATTCATTTTATCTGTATATTTCCAAATTGTTGTACTCACTCAATAATTACTTGATGTATTCCTCTCTATTTTTCCCCATGTAAAAAAAAAGAACATTTTAACCCTCCTTATCTCTTCAACATATTTTTACCCTATTTATCAATCCAACCCCCACCCAATTAAAAAAAAAAAATAGAATTATAATTAATATTGTTTCCCAAGTTTAAGTGTCAGGTACTTTTTTTTGTTTATTTGTTGACCTAAATAATAATATAAATTAATAAAAAAAAAAAAAAGAGATATTTTTTAGACACTTGACAAAAAAACAGCCTGGGGTCAAATTGACCCTAAAGGTAACAGGAGGGTTAATTGAATGTATTATTATGTAACCCGTATGATTTCTCAGTAACTCGGCCAATTGGAATACAAACTGAAAAACCCTGGTTCAGAGTTTCAGACCCACGGCTTTGGATTGCAAATTAATTAATAATTCACAAACGGGTGAGAAGAGTCCCTGTTTAATCATCGCCCGAAGCTTATCAATAACTCTTGATCCTGTAATGACACAGCTCATTATGAGGGAACTGGTTGCTTCTGACGGAGGTAGAGAGGTACGTCCACTTCCTTTTGAAACTGTATTTTGATGGTTGGCTCAGGCTGAGGTTACCAACACCCCGAATGAGGCGGCTCCTGTGCCCTCACTATGTGTGTGTGTGTGTGTGTGTGTGTGTGTGTGTGTGTGTGTGTGTGTGTGTGTGTGTGTGTGTGTGTGCAGACGGCCATAGAATTGCATCCATTAGACCCATCTGAGGGAGTCCACTGATCCCCTGGAGAGACACACCTGTTTGATTCCTCACTAACCGAGGGCTGCCGCCTCCCACTGCAGGGTTCGTAAGGTCATGGAAAACCTGGAAAAATCATGGAATTGTAAAATGGTCATTTCCAGGCCTGAAAAAGTCATGGACATTTTGAAATCACAAAAGTTTTGAAAAAGTCATGAAAATGTGTTATATCCACATGTTCATTTACGTCAAGTTTAAAATAATTCATATGTTTTTGAAAAGAAGACACTCAAATTATAAGCCGGCGTACGCCAAGTCCAAACAGATGGATTTGCACATAAAGGATAATAGTTTGATTAAAAGAAAAGAAAAAAAGAAAAAGAAAAGAAAAGAATAAACATTTTATTAAGTGTTTCTAGGAATAAACATGTATAGTAATGATTATTCTTTTACTCAAACTATTGTCTCTCATTCTTTTGTTTTATTTAAGGTGTATTGTATGCTTTGTAATTCTCATTGTTTCAATGTTACATTTTCAAAAAGTTTTCATGTACACAGAGATATTTCAGTTTGGTCATGGAAATGTGGTTTAAAGTCCTGGAAAAGTCTTGGAATTCCATTGGTCAACATTCCACCTGTTGCTATTCCAGAGCTCATCAACGTATTTCTCTTCATAAAAAAAAAAGTTTTTACTCGTCGCCAGCATTCTAATACTTTCACATGAGACATTGTCATTTCAATCTGCAGTTTAATTAAAATATTGATTCTGAGAAATTTGATCTCCACGCTTTACTTCTCGGCATCTGACCGTTTCTCTGCGTTCGCCGCCGCTTCCCCCGTCAACCTTGAAGTGGCATTCAGGCGTTTTGACGGCGAGTTCAATAAAGTAATAATAGTGTTGTGGGAGATGAGAGAAAAAAACGCAAGAAGATACACAGATGGGGGGAAAAAAGGAAAGGTGTTGTGGGAGTTACCTGCCCGTGCCGTGTTTCTGATGGATGGCCTTGCCTGCAGCCCTACCACTTTTAACGCTCTCGCTTTTAAGAGCTGGGGCCTTGCATGAACACACACACACACACACACACACACACACACGGAGACAGACACACACACACAGTGTTTGAATTGTTTGAACTACTTCTAATGTATCTTGCGATGCGTTTGTGTCCCGTGAAAACGTTTCTGCAGAAAGCCAACTCAGCTTTTTTTCCCCCTCATTCTCCACAGACGCACTTATACGCGCCCACTCACACACACACGCATACACACACACACACTCACACACACACACACACACTCACAAAGCCAGCTTGGATTCTATATTGTACCAGCACTCTTCTTTAATATCATGACATTCAGAGGTAATATGACAGCCTCTGCAAAGCAGAGTGCCTGTACCTCAATATTCATCTCACTGGGAGCTGCATAGGAGCCTTCTCACTGTAAAAGCTGTATTTTCGAATCAGCACTGAGCCCAGAATTATTGTCAGCACTGCTTTTGCATGACTGCATTTCACTATTCATACCATTATGCCGGTAGCTGGTACTAAAGCTGCCATGGAGTCCCGGCCTCAGTGTTTGAAATGCAGTCAATTCTGGTCCCGCTGAGCATGAAATCTGACGTGCTTCTCCCCATAAAAGTAAAACAGAATAAAACTATAACAGAAAATATATTTTTTTAAGTGGGGGTGGATGGTCTTCCTGTCCCCTCCTGTCTTTCTTGGAAACTTCTTCTTAGCCTCAGCAGGTACAACCGTTAATCTTACACAACAGATGGCAGACGTTGCCTTTTTTTCTCTCGGTTCCCACCCAAATCAAGAGCTCTGTACGTGCGAGAGTCTGTTAACACGTGGGTGAAGCATTGGGATGGAGGGCAGGGGGAAAGAAGGTGGCATCGCATTCCCCACGAGGGACTGTGACAAGGCATCGTGGGCCGTCGGCGCGGGGGCCCTCCCTCCAGTCTGTCCGTCTAGCACCCCGCCTGCCTTGTCCGAGCGTCCATCTGCCCGCCAGTCGCACATGAGCCCACTCCATCCAGCGCCGAGACTTTAACAATAGACAACACTGTTTTAGCTCTCCGATTAGCACTTTGGAACCACAGTGTTCTTTTCGACACAAAAGGGAAAAAAAAAGGCTCAGAGGACAGACAATGGCAGCTGAATTTGAAATTTGCCGCAAATGGCTGAACAGCAGGAAAAAGTGTTATTGGCTCTCGCATTGCAAAGGCATTGGGCGACATCATCGACTTAAACCACAGGGTGCTTCTCTCGACTCCACGACAAAACATGCAAGGATGCTGCGCTGTAGAATGGGCAGCAGTCAACGTGGAAACTGGGAAGTCCAGCAGTTATTTTACTGCTTGGCACGTATGAAAAATGAATATAAATTCCAAATTGATTTGCAGGCTTTAATAAAGACAACACAAGATAGCTACGCCCTAAAACGCACTCTTGATGTTCTATTTGACACTAAATGGGACCATAATGTCCTCAATAAACGTCATTCTGTATTAAAGAAGACTTGAAAGTAGTGAATGAGACCATACACTTCCTGAGATAATAAATCAAGTAGGGTCATTTTCTCACAGACTACCATACATTCAGACTTCTTTTTTTCAAACCAGAGGTTACAAGTTTGAGTCACTTCAGCACAGGCTTCACTTTTTAGAAGTGTGCTTTAAAGAGAGGAATTCTGCTGATATTATCTTTTTTCAGATTATTCTGCCAATGTGAAAGGTAACATTTCCTGCTCAGCGCATATATATATATATATATATATATATATATATATATATATATCGAAAGTCTCTGTACTGGTTTGAAAGTACCACTTTGAATTCAAGCTATTTATTATTTACATTACTCTTTCTTTCTTTGGAAGGTCAAAGCCGGCGCCACATCACCGATACATGGATCCACGTGAGGAAATAATAATAATTGTGCTTAACTTCTCGCCGTTGGGGGTCACAGACTTCACTTGGGAATACATGATTTTGAGTGTAAGGTTATCATCGTGGAGGTCTGGATCGTACTACCAACTATTCATACACTCTGTTATACTCATTGATTGTGTTGTAACTCTGTAATGCTACATTCTGGTTACATGACATCTATTCTTCTGTCCATCCTGGAGAGGGATCCTCCTCTCCTTGATACTTTTTTTCTCCAAAGCGACTTACAATAAGTGCATTCAACCAAGGGTACAAACTAAGAACAACAAGAATACAGAAAGTAACATTTCTTCAAGAAAGTCGACCCATCAGCGGATGGAACATTTTGGCATTGGGCTTTCTAATAATGAAAAAAGTTCTACAGTGAACACAGAACGGATTATATGAACACATCTTAGCTCGACACTATCATCTCGCACACAAACAGACTCACTGCATTGAACCTTGTGCTGCTTTAACCCTCCTGTTACCTTTAGGGTCAATTTGACCTCATTCAATGTTTAACGTCGATGTTCTTTGGGGTCAATTTGACAAACAAATAAGAAATATGAACTTTGTTATATATTTAAAGGGCTATTTAGGTAGTCAACAAACAAACATAAAGTACCTCACACTTAAATTTGGGAAACAATATTAATTCTAATAATTTTCTGGAGGTTTTAATTGCTGGGGTCAAATTGACCCCGAGGGTGAAATATGTTAGTACATGTGAAAGTAACAGCAGGGTTAAGAGATCGTGGTTAGGATATTCAATTATATTGCACTGCAGAACTGAACCAAAGATATTAATTCTAAAACAAAATCCAGCCCTAAAGATCTTTACTTTAATGGCTTATGTGTATATGTATATATATATATATATATATATATATATATATATATTCAGGCTAAAACTGTCACAGCCAGTTTGATTCAAATCAGGGCTGCATGATGCGATGCCTTTCCACAATTTGAAATGCATGTTGTAATAACGTGAAATACCGATTGTGATTAGGCTGAACGAGCCCTGGGGTCTGAGAGGTTAGACAGACGCAACCTTTCGGTGTAATCCGTGCATACTCGACATCAGCCAGAACGCACTGACCTCGTCAGCTAATGATGATGGTGGCCGGACGCCTGGAGAGTCTTGTTTGCACCTCGGTAGATGACCTTGCGTTGTCTCACATCAGATACAGTAAGAACACACAAAGTCTCCAGGCGATCGAAGCTGTCACACTTCATAAATGAGACGATGAAGAAAATCAACAGAGAGAGAGAGAGAGAGAGAGAGAGAGAGAGAGAGAGAGAGAGAGAGAGAGAGAGAGAGAGAGAGAGAGAGAAAAAAAGAAAATAACTTTTCTGTCAAGTGGGGTATTGACTTCTACCGTCTGAATATCGAACGATGTGTATAAATGTCCTCCAAACTTTCCTCACAAACTACACTAATGCATACGATAAGAGTTAATTTCCTCCCTGTGGCTGAAAAAAGAAAAAAACTTTAACGAAGTGTCGGAACATGTGGGCAGAAAAAACAATGAGTTTTTGACCGGCATAACATTTCAACGGAAACTTCCTGAACGCTTAATAAGAGTTATCAAGAAACTTAAATAATTGCGACAAAATAGATCCGTAAAAAAATTGTCTTTTTCCTGCAAAATCAATAGAAGAATGATTCGATTACAAAGATGTCCATAATACATGGGTGATGTATGTAGTATCTCTGATCCAGCCTGGGTCCACTTCTCTAAAATGTGTTGATTTCAACGTTACCCGGTGACTTGAATCCCATCTGCAGTGATTCTGTGGGTCATTATATCCTCCGACTCCCATAATAATTCCTGCAGCAGTTACCCACCATTATTCTGTGAACTGGCTGGGCCTCTTGTCAGTTGAATCCCGTGCCGAGAGTTGTTTCCGTGTGAATACGCTGCCTACTTGTTTCTTTTCATTTATCAGCTCAGTGTGAAATGAGACTGAACATGTTCAGGTTGTTCCTAAGATTCCAACCTCGACATTACAGAGCTATTTGGGAACCAATTTGATGATGGAAAAGAAAACGGAGAGCAAGACCCCCTGAAAGCTCATCAAATGTGAGGCTCAGCTTCAGCCCAGTTATGGTCAGAGTCTTTAAATGGACCATTGCGGAATCAAATTTACATTACAGACATATGTATTGATTATGTATTGATTATCGTCAACATTTGAGTGTCTTTTTCTGTTAAAGTATTATAGCCACTGAGCAACTAATTATTTCTGGAATAAACTAAAAAGGTTATTTTCGAAAAAAAAAAATAAAACAGGTACCACGCGTTGTTTGTCCCGTATAGGGTTGGTTACCGAAAAATATAACCGGTGCTACCCGGACCGAAACACAACGCACATTTCGGTGCTTCCTTTCGGCGCCTGAGCCGATTGAAATAAAAAAAAAACAATTGTTTTGAACCATGTTTAAGCTAGCTACAAGCTACGTAATCTAAATCTAATCCACATATCTAAACGATACCCGTCCCTAGTCCCGTTACACCCTTACTACAGCGACCAAAGTATTGCTCCTTTGTCTTCAAATTCTATGCGTGAATCAATAATCTGTATTAGTGTTGCGCGGTTGATATCTACGCTAGCACATTTAGCATAACGGCTGCGCGGTCGCAGCAGATTTAAGGACACGCCCTCTGTTGGGGAAACGTGATATCAATCGGATATTTGTTTGATAGCATAATTACGGCCTTACTTTGGCACTGAAGAGAAATGTTTAATACATTTCTATAATTTTTGGGTGGATTCATAGACATTTATAGGTACTGGACACATAATGACATCATTAATTTTCTTCTTCCTTGTTCAGGTTTGACCGAGTATGACATTTGACGTACTATAGACTCTCTCCCGAGGCTTTATCCTGCAGAATGTCTACGTCAATTACTAATAATATTTTGTTTGTACGCGGTGAATATTTCATCCCCCACCTCCCCATGCAGTGCTAATCTTGTCCGTGTTGAGCTAGACGGTTTTGGGGAGATTTTCCAAGGTTTGCATGTTATTGTACCAGATAATGATGCAAGATATATTTTCAAAGCTCAAACTTGACTTCCAAGTTCACTCTTTTTTTGATTATTTCTCTTTCATATTCTTTGCACGACTGAAAATAGAATACGTTCCATTTCAAAGACGGTTGCATCTGATATCTCTGAAAACATTTTCCGGGGATTTTTGTTATTTTCTTTTTTTTCTTTCTTTCAGCGATACATTACCACGGAGCAAATTGAGAAAGTTAATGCTTCAGGATGCGAGTCAGATTGGGAGGGATACGTGTCAAACCACCATAATCTTTCTATATTTACATCCACAGCTCCCGTCTCTCACACTGTGTTTACCTTGGCAACAGCTGGTTTCGGATCAGCTCTGTGTTGCCTTGGCCCCTTCCCTCTACTCGGCCCACTCAGGTTGCATCCCTGCCTACTGCCAGCCAAACGGGTCTGTACCAATGGCAGAGGGAGACAGAGAGAGAGAGAGAGAGAGAGAAAGAGAGACAGAAAGAGGGATGGAGGAAGCAGGAGGCAAAAGATCATCGGGGAGGAAAAAGTTCTCTCTCCAGCATGAGGGAAACTTTTGAGAGGAGCTGAAGTTATTGGCGCCGTTGCTGCACGGTTTACCCAAGCGGAGCTGCTGTCAAGCCACATTCAGGTCAACTATATATATATATATATATATATATATATATATATTTTTTTTTTTTTTTTTTTTTTTTAATGATACTGATTAAAAAGTTCCCATCGTCAGGGTGAATCCAGTAAATGGGCTTTAAAGGAGACGTACATGGCAATAAATAAATATAAAATCTGCTGGTGGAATGAGATTTAAATGGTGGAGTTGTTTCTTCAGGTAGCAGCTGTGCTGGCTCTTTTTTTCACACCGACTAGAGATAAACGGAAACCACTGGGTGATCGTCTGCTGTACAAACGAATAAACGTACGACCGTAAAGCAAAAGGTTCCCGGAGCCGAGCCACTACAGCGATCTGATATGATGCAGTGCACCTTCAGGGGGACACCATTGTTACTACTAGGTCAGTTCATCAAACATGACTTCAATCTATATCGCAGTTAATCCAGGCGAAGAATAAAAGAAAACGGGACTGCGTTTTTTTTATTTTCCAGGAGAAGGGTCGATATTATTGATTTGTCATACACGTGTGATCAATTTATATCGATTCCGCATTTCTCATGTCGGGCGTAGGACCGCGTCACTTCCCGATCGAGTGTGACATACTGGAATTTATTCATATCAACTTACGTTGTGGAATGAGACGTTCGGCATTTGAAATTGAAAGTGTCTCGTTGACAGGCTGATTATCTTTTAAGAGACTCGATGACAAAAAAAAATCTTGTGGAAAATATTAGATAAAGCAAACGGTGTTAGAACAGGGGAGTAGCCCGGGACTTGTGTCTATTCATAGGAAAATGTTAAACTCTGACATACCCCAGTGGTAGCATTCAATAAAAGATACTGACAGAAAGTATTTTCTTATTTTTGACATAAGAGATCATTTGAAGTGAAGTTGTGTCCATTGGCAACACGAAAATGACTAAAAATAGTGTCTTTAATAATAATAATAATTTCGAGTTATATAGCGCTTTTCTAAATACCCAAAGACGCTTGAATATAGCGGGGGTTTTATAGCACTTTTTTCCATGTAGTGTTCATTCTAACGATATATGATATGATATAATATGATATGATATAATATGATATGATATACCTTTATTCGTCCCACAGTGGGGAAATTTCAAAAATTAATAACATTAATAAACATTGTAGTAAATCAGACATGTTTTGTTGTTGAAGACTATATACTCTCTCTATACTATATTATATAGAGAGCAATTTTTGAGATTACATTTTTGTTGGTCTAATAATAATAAAAAACACTAATAAACAATAAAACACTAATAAATAATAAAAAAATTCAAAGATTCCTGAAGTGTGTTGGTTCCGTCAGCCTCAACACATCCTGGTCAGCCTTACACTTAACTGAATGGAATAGTTACAGGATTTTAGGATTACATTTTCACACTAGTGTCTTGGTACAGTACACAGATGTTACGACGGTATCAGCGGCACCAAAAAAAGATACGTTTACAAACCCCATATGATGTATTTTTATCTCTTTGTCATTCTCTATATTGTTGACTGTCGTGACCAAAGAGCTGGAGGACAACTCAACTATTAATAAACACACACACACACACACACACACACACACACACACACATGCACGGCAGCAGTGATGGCACTACACTTGACAGAGCATTCTCATATTCATAAGAATGAAATATGAATGAGTGCCGCTTGTATGAATGCTATGGCGCAGTTACACACTCAAATAAATTAAACATTCCTATTTACATTTGCAACAAAGTGGATATTGCAGTTCCACCAATGCTGAATATTGTATAAAGGGCGTTTGTGTTGCAATCCTCGACATTTTCCTCCTCTATTATTTTTCAAAACCTCAGTGCGTTAAAATACGCCAAAACACGATTAGCCAAAGTACTCCTAATACTCTGTTGTACATGGAAACAACACGATCTGACTGCCACAGTCTGAGTGTATGAAATCCCAAGTGAAGTGAGTTTGAGATGCGATCGCACCAGACCCAGGTTTCCCCTCGGCCTGCTTTGATACAGAAATAAATTCAACATTGCAACATACAGGTACTAATAACAATGTGAAGATATAACATATACAATGAAAATGTGAAGAGGTAAAATAGCATGAACTTGATTTCTGATGTTCTGACTGGACTGCAGCCCAAAGAGTAAAGATTTAAATGTGTTTTAATCCATCATCCGTCCATTTTGCTCTTATTAAAGTGAAAAAACATACTTTTACAGCGGATTCAAGTAGTTTGGTCATCTACACCTGGTGACCAGAAGAAGAAAAAAACATGCTTTTTTACAATGCTTTAAAATCTAAGAAACTAACGAAATATGATCTTAAATCTGCTTAAAATATATCCTTGAACAACAACAGTGTAGGGAAATACATTTGAGTTATGCTTGTATTTTTTCACACCAACTGAAGAATACAAGTGCTTTTGTGTCCACAGATGATATTATTTGGTCCCCTGGCATCAGACCAGCTGAGGCAAATCACGTACCTGTCACTCTACCTAATGATGAGATTTGTCCAAAAGCAATAACACCTTTGATATTTTTTCCACTTCACATGTTTTAGATATTGTTGAGCACATTGAGAGAGGGACGCACCTGCATGCGATCTGATTCTCATGCCCTCGTCCCTGAAAGTCTTTGCTGCTTCATTCCCAGACATGTGACACGAGGCCCCTTCTTTGATCACGAACACTGCGAGAAACTGAGAAGACAGCTTTCCAAGAGGAATTCAAACGGATCCTTTTTTTTTCATTGAAGATTTGGCGAAAATGTGTCTTTCATAAGTAGGTGTAAAGTGGTAATCATTTGATAATGATAAACTCATGAAGGATGTGGGGTTCTTTCCATTATTCGTCATGTCTAATGGATTGCTATAAGGTTCTAATAAATGTCACGTAAAAGGTACATTTACCAAAGTGTGGACAATATCAATTTTTTTTTTTTTTTAAAACACGTAGATTACTTAATAGTAGTTATGATATTTAAATTAGAGGAGCTTTCAATAAAGCTTTGCCAATGTTTATGTTTTTCAGCAACAGCCAACATGACGCTTGTATATCTGGACACATAAATGGAGGCCACATTTACACATAGCCGGTATTTACAGAAACAAATATTTCTGCCCGTCCGTTTTCAAAAATAACTTTGTACACGCAAGGTCGTTTTCAAAAAAGTTTCTGTTTATATGAACCCGCATAAATACGGCGTCCGCATACGTCCGCATAGGACGCTCACATGACGCGAAGCATTTTTAGTTTTTGGAAATGATCGTTTTCCGTGATAAAACCTCAGTTTTTGTGTAAATGAAAGGTCAAAACCCATGAAAATATACGCGTTTTCCCATCGTGTAAACAGGGTCGGAGTCAAACGGGGTCTGCAAAATAATAAATAAGCTAGTGGAAGTGCATTATTCTTTCCAGGAATGTCGCCAGTGTCCAGCCTGAGTCGGGTGTCTTTGTTGTTGAGAAGGTCGCTCTCTTTGTGACAACTCTGTGTGGAAACTGCTGTGTGCAGCAGCTCAAACATTCATATGCAGTGTTGAAGTATCTAGAAGAGAATGTATTATTATATTAGTGGCTTCTTGAAAATAAAAATAAGACATTCATAGTTTTTCCACAATCTTTCTGTATAGCAACAGTGTGTGTGTGTGTGTGTGTGTGTGTGTGTGTGTGTGTGTGTGTGTGTTTGTGTCTTTGCTACCTCTGGCTTCCATCCTTCCTTTCCTATGAAGATAAAAGTCTGACTTCAGTAATTACTGATCTTTCTCTTTTAAAGCGCAATTTTCATTTATTACGAAACCACACCATTGCCTTCATTGCGTATTCACCGGAGGCTCGCAGGCTTTACTTTCAGCGGTTCTCTTTGATCAATAATTGAAGAAGCAACCATGCCGTCTGAAAAGTGATCCACGAACCGAGGGGAACCAGTCAACCTGCCTCAGTGTGTAAACAACTGCCGTGGATTTGGTTTGGCATGGTTCACATGTTAAAATACTGATTTCTGACGAAGGCTCGGCAGGAATGTGAATTAAATGTCGGGTCCGAACCACACATTTCATAACAGTTCCCTGCGAGAGTTCCCTGCGATTATTTATAACAATAAATATTTCTTTCATCAAACATAACATATTAGTCTGGGCGGCAGAATAATTTGCCAAACGCTAGGTGGCAAGTTTTGCTTGCTAGTTTCAATATGTAAAGTCACTCATTCTCTCGATGACCGTGCTTATATGGAGGACAGAAAATGCCAGGTATAAGTAAATAAATGCATGAATAAATACAGGAATAAATGAATAAATGCTTAAATAAATGTATGAATAAATACAGGAATAAATGCTTAAATAAATGTATTAATTAATAAGTAAGCACAGGAATAAATAAATAAATGTATAAATAAATAAGCACAGGAATAAATAAATAAATGCTTAAATACATGTATACATGGATAATAACCACAGGAATAAATACATGGTTAAATAAATGTAAAAATAAATAAGCACAGGAATAAATAAATAAATGCTTAAATACATGTATAGATGAATAAATAAGCACATGAATAAATAAACACATGCTTAAATAAATGTATAAATAAATAAATAAGTATAAGTATTCTGTATTTTTTCATTTGTTTATATCTGTATTTATGTGCCACCACGTATTTCTTCATTTATTTATGCATGTATTCATGTGTCCTCGTATGCACATGAGCTGTGAGTGAGTGCAGCGTAATTGTAAGGGTCTGTTCTATGTGTTCTGTTTACTGTGTCTTCTCTGTCCCTCCTGTTTCCTTGATTGTCATTCCCAGCACCTGCCCTCAGCCACTCTTGTCTCGTTACTGTCTGATGTCGTACACCTGTTTCCCCCACTATATATTGAGTCAGTCTTTCCCTTGTCTCCTGTCGGATTGTTGTCTTTGGTCGTGTCTTTTTCCCCATCGTCCTGTTCCCCTGATCCTGCCTGCCAGCTCTGAACCCAAGTTCCCGTCTGCCCCTTTTTTGGAATTTGTTGTTTTAACCCGGTTTTTGCCTCAATAAAGAGCGCCTTTTGTTATTTAAGTTTCTATTCTTCTGCATGTGAGCTTCTTCACCTTGCTACTCGTGGCGTAGCCGTGACAGTAATAGATGACTGACGCTGGTGAAGGGAACGCAGTAACAGTGCTAACACAGCCGACGGGGAAAACTACGACAGCAGTGTTGACAGAGCTAACGGCGATCACAACGCCACCGCATTCGATCGGATATGATATGATTGGTCGAAATCGGTTCGTACTAATGCACAAGACGACCAAGGACGGGATCAGAAAGGGTAAAATATTCATTTTTTATATTCATGCCCACTTTAAGTAGTTCGATCAGGAGAGACTGGTCTTTAGAGTTTAACAATAACTTGTGAACGGCACATTTGTCTGGGCCGATGCCGTGAATGCGAGCCGTCGCCACACAGTGGGGCCCTCGGATGAACACCTGCCTTTGAGACAGAGAGGCAGTTAATATCGGCCGGGGCCACGGACTGACAGTGATGGAATCAAGATGACACATCCATCTCAGGTCGGCAGTGCATTAGCTTGCAAATGAGCCATTCAAAATGTCTTTTTCGACACGGAAAAAAGTTGCAGTGAGGGGCAGCCATTCTACTTTGACATCATCTCAATATTTTTCCCCCTCTAGTGGTTTTCTAATGGGCCTACTTAAGTAGGACCTTGCGCCGCTATATCACACTGAGTGTTGCGCCGCTCGCCTGACAAGAAAGGATGTTTCCCTGGAAGTCCGTGTGGCGAAATAAAGTACACGTGGACAGAGAAGCCGGGCTCCATGTCTTCTATGATACTATCTTCTTTGAGTTGCTGTTATTCTTATTCCTGAGTCAACTTGAATGTTTCTCCCTTCTTTTCGTCTTCTTTTTTTCACGAGGCCGAGGCCGTCGGCTTTATCGGGTGTGAATCCGCGCGGGCGGTCAGAATCTCAATTCGTTGGGAGGAAACAACATTCTGACACCTCGGAGAGGAGTGGCGCCATCGCTGCCGGTCTCTGGGGAGACGTTTTCCCCAGCAAACGAGGACACTGTCGCGTACACACACACACACACACACACACACACACACACACACACACACACACACACACACACACACACACACACACACACACACACACACACACACACACACACACACACACACACACACACACACACACACACACACACACACACACACACACACACACACACACACACACACACACACACACACACACACGAATGGATGAATAAGATGGCAGACAATTTGAGCAAGCAGACAGGCTCCGAGACAAAGTGTCCACACAAACTCGAGACACGAAAGATTTAACAGTAGGCGAGATTGCGGGGACTTTCACACCTCTCCGTCTTCCTCGTCTCTCATTTGTCCCTCTTTCGCCATGACAGGGCCCGGTGGGAGACTTGTGTGAAGGACAGGGGAGAGAGAGAGAGAGAGAGAGAGAGAGAGAGAGTGATGCGGCTGATGTGTGTGTCCATGAATCTGGGAGGTGATTGTGTGTAAAGAAACGAAAAAGCTGATGTGGCATGGGGATTGGCCTACAGAATTTATTATTAGACCTAATGTACTGAAATGGACAATTCTGATGCGGTCACACTCAAAGTCTATGAAGTAGTGATGACCTTCAGGTCAGGGTTCGACCAAATGCTGTTTAATTCTTTCATTCAACAATCCGCCCGGCCAGAAGGTCTTTCATATTTTAACTTGAAGAGACAATCTTGGTTCAAGCAGCTTCATCTCGACCTCCCATGGTTCTTCCTTTTTTCGCTCTATAGGTTTATTTTTTAAAGGTCAACAGAGTTTTATGCTGGACTTTCATGCTTGAGTCAAGAAATTGGAGATGCACCGATTGATCGGCTGTAGGTGTGCAACGGATCACCAAAACTCGCTCGCTTCACGGTTATGAATCCGGCATTACATCAGAAGAAAGAAAAATAAGGGCCCGCTCAAATAACCTCTTAGAGATGATTCAATCAACTTTTTTTCTCTGCTGGCCATCGCCAAATGAGCCATATCACCATTCTTTTTTCCCCTTCCTGTCCCGTAAAGTCCTCAAACAGCCCCAAAAGTCAGTGTACAACGTCTCACATAGAAATAAACTTTATCTATTTACTTTGTACCTTCATCTGTCGTAGCTATTTCTGTACACACAATTCAAATTATTAGGACATTCAAGATTTTATTGGGTAGTTTGAAAAAAGAAAGTCTGCTGTTAATTGTAGTTCTGAGATTGAAACCGTAATCATCTCTGGAAGAAATCCTGAAAAGTAATTTGCGTGTGTGTGTGTGTTCCCAACGTGAAGCGCACTCACATAATTCCACTGCATGTTTTCCTCTGCGTGCGGACTTGGCCCGGTACCAGCAGTTTCGCTTTTCAACACCTGTGTGCCAGGCGTCGCCTCGTGAGCCGCGGTGCCGCTAAACTTTCTTCACCAGGCTGCAAATGGAGTTGACTCCAGCCGAGTCCCCCCGCGGAACAACACACATCAGGCGGTCTGCGGGGAGTATATTTCAACACTCCGCGTGAATAATAGCAGCACTTTGTACTGAGGGAGAGGGGGTGTGTGTGTGTGTGTGTGTGTGTGTGTCCCTTTCTCTCACCTCTCTCTGGCTCGCCGAAGGCCTCTGCAGAGCGCCGCAGGGGGACCTTTCTTTAAAGTAAAGACGTTGACCTTTACAAATAGAGGTGGGCCGCGGCCCAGACTGCCGCTGCTCAGTATCTGTGCATCACCATACGGGAACGATGCATTCATGCCACAAGTACCTCAGGAAGGCACACTAAATGGGTTCACATGCTCTTTTGTTTTTTTTTCTCCCCCATCATCTTTTATTTTTCCGGCCAATTTCTGGAGAGCGGTGGAAATTGGCAGAGAAAGTTTTATGACACAGACTCGAAACCTTTTCGCGACGTAAACACGCGATGATGAAAAACGCTCGAGCGGTGCTCGAGATTTTATGAAAAGGCCTTCTGCAGGAGTGTGAAACTAAATGCCTTTGGTGAATCTCCGCCTGATGCCAGAGCCGCAACTCAACGGGAGGAAGGGACATCCGATTGTTTTTGTGGTACAAACTTTTTTATTTCAATAGAAGTGCGTTGACAACCATCTTATTTCCTTCTTTTCCGTTACTCCTCCTGAGCAATACACTTTTCTTTCACATCACAAACACACATTTGAAATCCTGTCGTCAAGTAGTATTTAAGCTTCAACTCTACACATTTGTACGACGGTTAACTTTGGCGACCTTTTAACCGACTTTTTCAAGAAAGGTGGGAAAAGGAATGAAAGAGGAAGGGTCGCACTGCAAGGAAGTCAAATGGCACAGGCGGCTCCTGCTTTTGCACGTTGCCATATTTTGATGTGATAAACGACATGCACGGGATGATCGTAAACGGAAATATCAGTGGAATATTCATCATCATAAGCCATGTCAACGGCATATTTGGAAAATTGTTTTTTTGGAAAGAAAGGGCAAAAGCTGGAGCGTAGTCATTGAGACAAAAGATTTCATCATGGAGGTCTGGATCGTGGTCAATGCCTTCTACCAACTAGTCATACACTCACTATACTCATTGAATGTGTTTTAATTATAATCATTCCTTCTGATCACATGGCATCTACTGCACCTGTCCATCCTGGAGAGGGGTCCTCTGTTCTTCTGAACGTTTCTTCCATTTTTTTCCCTGTTTGGGAGTTTTTCCTGATCCGATGTGAGGTTCTGGGACAGGGATTTCTAAGTGTACAGATTGTAAAGCCCTCTGAAGCAAATTTTGTAATATGTGAGAATGGGCTATACAAAATGAACTGAATTTAATTGAAAATCCTATGGGAGCATGAATGTGTTCACTAAGTTTTACTTCATTGTCCAATTTTTTGTGGGGGTATTTCTGGCATGTCTGTTTAAATTGTATTCGGCCTTCGAATAAAAGTCATAATCCCCAACAACATTATAATGTGTCTTCTGTGGCTGATAAGTATCCTTTGTGCTAGCTTTGCATGGACCAAAGTGTCGGTCGAGGGGAACCTCTGAGCGGAACCAAAGGTTAGCAGGTCATCAGAAACATGGATTCACTCTCCAGGGACCATGCATAGAAAGAAGGACTTGAAAATCTGGCATGTAGTCAACAATCATCGCCTCCGCCAGCACCAGACAAAGGTTTCAGCGATCTCTTGTGGGGTGAAGAAAAAGCTAATTGTTTCATTCGCCCGGACAGCGTTTTGGCTACGGATTACTTTTACTGTTGCAACAGAGAAATGATTCTCCATTGTTGGAGACTTAACGTCAGCAGCATGGCTCCGTTTTCTTTTGGGTACATTTTGGACAGCAAATTGCACTTTCATTATTCTCATACAGGCAGAAGACAGTGACATGCTTCCAAATGAATGCAGTTAATTACAAAAAGAAGGAAACAACAGAAAGCTGAATACTTTTAAACTATTTGCTCTGCTTTTTTTCTGACTGTTTTGTCAGATGAGTTTAATCAACTGCCAGCTATGTGTCATATTGCAATTTAATGGACTAGGGACACAACTGAATGGTTTGGCACAGAAATATCCTAAAACTATTGCTACTACTTCTGCATCATGCAAAGCTCAAATTCTGCAAAGTTGATATTCAGAACCAAGTATTATGGTACAAGTATTGTTTTGGAAGCGCCCCCAAAAAAACGTAATTACTCTGTTTTTCTCTAGGTACAAGTGCAGTGATTCATCTCCTTTCATAACTAATTCAAACTGAAGGACATGACATTTGAGGATTTCTTTTTTTTAATATTGTTGAAGACTAGACAAGTGTTTTCGTTGTCTTTGGTACCATGGCAGTCAAAAATGGCACTTTGAGAAAATAGAAAATTTCAGACTTAATGTGAGACAAATTACTTTTGAAAAATAGTTTAGCAGTCTAAAGTGTGTGACGGAAGAAGAAGAGAGTGGAGAAGAAAAAGAAGAGACCAACAGCTCACGTCAAAGAATAGCCTTCTTCTTCTCCTCTTCATCCTTCTTATTTTTCTCCTTCTCTTACTCCTTCTTCTCCTCCTACTTTTTCTCCTTTTTCTCTTACTCCTTCTACCCCTTCTTCTCTTACTCCTTCTCCTCCTTCTTTTTCTCCTACTCCTTTTTCTCTTACTTCTTCTTCTTCGCTCGTATCCTGTCACATGTTCACCCTGTTATTGTGTTTCTTCTCTTTCCACATCCTTGATTCTAAACCAATACATCCCAATTTCTCTTTTTATTTTGTTGGAAAGGGAGAGCACGCACACATTTCAGTGAAGGGATACACGGTAGAGGGCGCCTCTCCAGGGTGTCCTTTGGATTAGGGTGAACCACCTGGACGTGCAGCACTTCACATGAGACAGACGTATAAAAGTGGGAGGAATTGGCCAGCTGGTGGGTGTGCGTGTGTCTGTGTTATGAGATATGCAGAGCTCCTCATGCCTTTCCCAGTGGATTTCCTATCACAACACATTACACACTTTCTAGCTCTCACCTCTTAAATCCATCCTTCTTAGACTCTCTCGTACATATACACACTTAATGCGCACACGCTTGACTGCAGAATACAAAACCAAACACACACACAGAGTGCGCGCGAGAGAGAGAGAGAGCTGAGTAACATTCAAAGACAAAGTGCAGTGGGAGGTTTGGATGCTGTCCCAGTCTTCATTGGGGAGAGGGCCAGTGGTGGAGTGACGCTGAGAGCCTGATTGGGCCCACTCTACCTCCCACATGACATCCTCTTAATGTTGTACACACAGAATGGGAAAGCTCTGCGGACATACACTCGAATTCAAAAAGCGGCTAATTAAGAGTTTTGTTCTGAATACGTGTTAATATTCCAGAAATAAAATAAAATGTGGAGGTTGTAAATCAATATGATGCTAATCCAACACCAGTTTGTGCAAATCTTCTTGTGCAAATGGAGTATTGCTAGTAAACTGTGTAAGTTTATAGTGCAGCTATACGCGTTGATATATATGGCGGGCAATAAGCACCAAGAAATGTCATAACGCGAATACCATAGTACGCTTGAGTAAATACTGCACTGTTTGTCCATCAGATGGCACAAACAGGTTTATGGTTCCACAGCAATATGTCATTAAATTCTTGCATAAAATACTGTTTTTTTTTTTATTAAAAGATTGCATTTTTAAATTGGGGAATAAAATAAAATTCTGACTTTGGCAAAAATATCGTTTGTTATTTTTTGAGCACGAATATAACCATATGCCCAACATAATTATTATTAGGCCACATTTACACATATTTATTTACGTATTTACAGAAACGAATATTTCTGCCCCTCCGTTTTCAAAAATAACATTGTACACACAAGGTCGTTTTCAAAAAAGTTTCTGTTCATATGAACCCGCATTAAAATACGCCGTCCACATAGGATGCTCACATGACGTGAAGCATTTCTAGTCTCATACTGTGACGTTTGACGACCTAAAACTCTGTTTGACCTCGTTCACACACAAACACAAAAACAGAGTTTTCAGAAATCTCCACTTTGGCCGGAGTTTTTAGAAATGATCGTTGACCGTGATAACACCTCAGTTTTTGTGTAAATGAAAGGCCAAAACGCATGACAATTTATGCATTTACCCATTGTGTAAACGGGGTCTCAGATTCAACGTTTTGCTGCTGTGATAATTCTGTCACTTCCTGTTTTCACAATTGTAGTCGTTCTTCCGGTTTAGAGCTAGAAGAGCTGGAAACAATGAATCATATTTAGTAGCAACACTGTGGCAATCAGATAGTTTAACAAACCCGGTCCATCGGGCACCGGTGACCGGCCTGAAATCACATTAGAGAACATTTCCTATCATGAACTACAAAAATACAGAAGTCCATTAGTGCACCTGTACCTCAGACTCATTATACTGAAACACACTGTCAGAAGGGTCGACGCAAATATGCACAGAGCAGAGAAATTAACACAAATATGTTTATCTAGAGAGCAAATTGGACAAACCTGTCTTTTCCGTCTGCTAGCTTGTAGCTAAAAGTTATATATTAATTATACAATGCCGATAAGGGCTTCTTGTGTGCCGACCGGCTGGTCTCACTCAGCCAGTAGCTACTCAAAGCTCCAAAAAACATAGTTGTACATTTTTAAATTGGCGTTATTGGATCACAAATTGGAAATCGAAATGGTCATTTTCTCTCCGTAAGAATGATGAAAACGTAATAACCGGTTTAGATATATAAATGAAATATAATCGTGGGTTGGCTACAACACAACAAAGTAGGAAATAACAACAATAAGCAATTTACACATATTGGTTATTTGTAAATACCAGTACATTATTAAAAAGCCCTCTGAGACATTTACTGTAGGTAGTTCAAGACTTTAACCCTGATTTTACACAAAGGTATTTTGATCAGAGCCGATTACTAAAAGAAAATTAGAAGATAAAAATAAAAAAAGGATTTCGAAGGGCCTTATTATTTACATCCCCACACAGATTGGAAATATAATAGTAATCATCAAAGCCATGAGTGTATTCAGAGGCAGATACAGATACTTTAATGGAACTACATCATTCATTGTCCACGCCCGCAGAACTGTAACAGGCTAATAATAAGACGAGCAAAATGCTACGAGACACTGCACAAAGAAAAACAAAAAGAAACTATCCAACACATGTAAGTGACGCCTGTCAAAGATGGCATGCTGTTGCGAAACTAACCAGAAACGTCTCCTTTCCATCACCGTGTGGGTGGTTCACAATCACATTCATCACACCCTCTGTGGGTTGTGTGATCCCTGCTAGCCACCATAGCTGTCATCCTAATATGATGGATTTTGATGAAATGCCTCCCACAAGATGAGGAAGAGGTACTGGAGCTGTCAAGGGCCATACACTGTGGACTTCCATCCGAATTACCCGCATCCCTTTACTCCAACTGGCTTTAAAAAAGAAAAACGTTTGAACAAAATTCTGAATTTATGTTGATAAAGACCGCAAGGCACCCTCTGAAGCCGCCATCGGTCGTCCCCTCCTCTTGGTATTATTCCAGCGGTTGTCATCTGGCATATTCCAAACAAAGAAGGACAGCATGGGGCCTTGTTGGGGGGAGAGTCCCCTTATACCTGAGGCCAGATCTTTGGGTAAATGTGAGGATCCCAATTCTGACAGGGTGTCAATACAAAGCAATTTACGGGACCCCATGAAGAATCGACCTCCTGGATAACAGGCAATTTCTCTGCTCTGCTGGTCACCATGGCTCGCAGAAGACCAAATCAGGGCAGAGATAGCAAAGCAGCGAGAGAGAGAGAGAGAGAGAGAGAGAGATTGGAAGAAAAGAGTGAGGGGATGCGATTAGGGCCATACACTGTAGAGCATCAACACATGCCCAGAGTGATGCACTGGGGACATTTACACATGTACTCATACAATAGGGCTTAAGCACACACGTACAGTTCACACACACACACACACACACACACACACACACACACACACACACACACACAGCTGATATGGATGCGGCTCAGCAGAGAGGGAGGATGTGAATGCAGCGTTCGCTGCAGAATGAGCAGCAGAACCAGACCGAGAGAAGGACAGAAAATTAAACAGAGACCCAGAGAGAGGCGGGAAACTCCCAGTGAAAGAAAATGGATTCTGAAAAGGAATGAATGGTGTTATTAAAAGTAAAGAAAGGCGAGTTAGAAAGTTTGCTTTAGCCCAAAAAATGACAAAAGGAGAAAATTGACTGGGCTGCTTTTCAAGGTTTGGAGCTCGGCCCCTTTATCTATCATGAAGGGAAACGCTCTGGCTTTGACGTGCATTTGTATGATTTAAGACATCGGGTCTCTCTTCGTTTATTATATTGATTAGCGGGCATGGTAGCTTTAATTTGACACAAAAAATGAGACAGTGTTAACAATAATTAAAATATATTGCAATGTAAAGCCCAGTCAACACATGTCCGATCAGTTGTGATTCAATATGTATTTGTTGTACTTTTAATCATGATAGTGACATCAATTATTATAGAACTTATAAGTATGTACAGTGTACACATGCAGGGATACACTGGATTGCTTCATAGCTAGCCTCTAAAGAGGACACACATTACAATATAATGAACATAAGAGTCAGTGTCATCCCTCTGAATTTGTAAATATCATAAAGGCTGAGTGTTGATTGTGAATGCTCAGAAATTGAAGTCAGACAATTTAGAAAGTTAGAAAAAAAAGATGTTTATTTGAGAATATGGTTCAATTCAGTTTATTCAATTCAGTTTATTTTATACAGCCCAATATCACAAATTACAAGTTTGCCTCAGTGGGAATTATAATCTGTGCACATACGACATTCCTGTCCCAGGACCTCATAGCATACATTTTGTTTCCCCTTCCAAATGTTTTTATGATTTTTTTCATGCTCATGTCCGTGTAGCAGAGTCTCTGACTCTTTCATCAGTTTTCTGCATTGCTTAACCTCACATCCCAACCTCCTGCACAAATCAAGGGCTATGTAAAGAAATGGTTTTCCCAGTTTGGCGTGAACCTGACCTCGGCCTCTCGTCAATACAGTTGGGAACTTTCTGGAGCGAGGTTTTGAAGGAGACCCTTCCCCAAAGACTGAAGGCTGCTGTTAGAAAACATGGAAAAACCCAGATGGGAAAACTGCGTGGTAGCAGCCTGTCAATCACAGGGTAGCATAGCCGGCATAATGGTCTATTTAACTCTAAATGGGATCATAATTTACTAAAAGAATTTAAAAGAACATCATGCTGTCTTGAAGAAGAGTTGACACTAGAGATTAAGACCACGGACGCATGTTTAAAATGTTTACTGAGGTAGTAAATCAAGTGAGCAGTAGAGTCATTTCCCCCTAGATGTCTATCCAATCAGACTTCAGGAAGAGAAGTCGCCCCCTGATGGCTATTGAAAAAAATGGCACGTCCACATTGGCATCACTTTTGCAACCCTGAGGCTGCTGCCTGGTGTCCACATACACCACCGTTCAAAAGTTTGGGGTCACTTAGAAATGTCTTTATTTTTCAAAGAAAAGCATGCTTTTTGAATGAAGATAACATTAAATTATTAAGAAATGCACTCTATACATTTATAACGTGGTAAATGACTATTCTAGGTTGAAACAACTGTTTAAAAATAATTAAATATCTACACGGTTGTATAGAGGCCCATCTCCAGTGTTGGCACATTGTGTTAATGCCTTAGAAGACTAACGAAGGGTTAGCATTTTAGAAAACCCTTTTGTTATGTGAGCACAGCTGAAAACAGTTATGCTGGTCAGAGAAGCTTTTCAACTGGCCTTCCTTTTGAGCTTGAAGTCTGAAGAACACAATTCATATTTAAAATCAAAATCATTATTTCTAACCTTGTCAATGTATTTACTTTATCTTCTATTCATTTTGCAATTCATTCGATAAATAAAAGTGAGTTTTCATGGAAAACACAAAATTGTCTTGTTGGGTGACTCAAAACTTTTGAACGGTAGTGTACGTTCGGCCACATAACATCTGAATAATGGAAATGATGGAAATAAGGCTGCAAAGCAAGAAAGTCAGAGCTTACACTGAGACGACAGCGTGAGCGAGAGCAAGGCCGAGGGAGAAGAAGATTCAAAGAACACACCACTTGAGGAAATGTCTCTTCTGACATCATCACATGCTGCCTGAAACAGTGCCAGGCTTATGAAAAGAGGTGAAAGGGATTCTGGGAAAAGAAATTCATAAGTTTGCCTGCTGCCAAGGGTGAATGTCTGAACTCTGTGTGAGAGGCGCAGGGAAGCCAGGGAAAGCTCCTCCAATCCAGAGCCGGTCTGTCAAGCAGTGAGTAATGGTGAATGATATCGCTGATCTCCCCCAATCCTTTTTTTAAATGTCATTGTTTCTTTTTCCAAAGGGTACACATGGCCCATGTTGGTTATTTTCTCACTTTAAAAAGTGTCCTTGGCTTGATTCTTGTGTTTATCTCTATCTATTTACCAAGGTGAGAACATCTCCATCATTTATCTGAATGGGCAGAAAGGGTTGCACGACATACTAATGAATGCATTGTCCGAATCCATCACCCATACTCTGAGGCAAAGGAGAACAGCCGAGCTAAGCAATAGTACGTACACACTAAAAGCGACGTGATTTGTTCGCGCCACAGAATCACATGTAAAGTCAACGTACAGACGTGTGTGGCTCCGATAGACGCAACATTTTTCATGCCGGCGCGTTTTGGGCGAAGTGATTTCACCCCAAGTTTAAATATTTCCACATTGAGGCGATCATTTCGCAACTTGGGCCAATCAGCTTTTGAATTACTCTTTGCGTCATCGCTGTCGAATCAGAACAAGACAGACAATAATGTTATGAACACAATAACAGCGTTTAGATGTTCCGCTCTCGTAACGCTGGAAGTGGAAGTCTTTCAGACGTAACAGTAACTTCATCGGTGAAAGATACTGAGCTGTGTGAGCCCACGGGTGATGTTTTCATATATATATATGATTTAATGTTACGAACCCAAACACGAGGGCGTTAGATTTTCCAACGTTTGTGGGATGTCCTCAACAAGTATAACGCAGAACTAGTGTTTAGTTCTTCATGGTGGATGAAGAAAATGACAACCCAAGCCACGGAGATAAGCCACACCCCTCGCGGAGTAAACTCACTCGGAGTGACAATTGAAAGTTTTTTGGCATTAATAATTCACGTTTAAGATGTTCACTTTGTATGTTAGCAGGATTAGGTTTTAGAGTCTAAATGGATGATATAACTGATGTATTTGGTAATAAAGCAAATTATTGAACAAAACGAAATTGTGACCCAATGTTGGCTCTAGAGGACAAGTCAGGAGATGACACAAGTTATTACAATTTGGTGGGGGGGGGTATGATTGTCTGTAAAAAAAAGAAAAGGAGGATAAAGAAACAAATATAGCGCAGCAACAGCATCCTATAGTTCACAGGTGTCAAACACAATAATCAAATGCAAAGACGGTTATTATATAGGAGTCGTTACACGTATACAGTGTTATAGTTGCAACCCTTTGAGGGCAGCAGTGATGCTGGTGTCACTGTTTCAGGTGAACTGACTAAAGAAGTGATTTGTTCTGCATTTGACTCAATACCACAGCTTTTTTGGGTCTTACAAATTTGCTTTGTGATATTGTCAAATAAACTGAATAGAATTGAAATTTGTAAATGTAATTACATTACATCACATGTCATTTAGCTTTTATCCAAAGCGACTTATAATAAATGGTTTCAACCAAGAGTTCAAACTAAGAACAACAAGAATACAGATAGTAACATTTCCTCAACATAGTCAAACTACAAAAGTACCATAATAAGAGCCATTTAAGTGCCACAGAAGTGCAAATCTGTGTTTTAATCCAGATATAGTCGTAAAAGATGTGTTTTTAGTTTCCGGCGGAAGCTGTAGAGACTTTCTGCTGTCCTGATGTCAGTGGGGAGCTCGTTCCACCACTGAGGAGCCAGGAGAGCAAACAGTCTGGATGAAGAGTGATTAGCTCGAAGTGCAGGAGTCACAAGCCGGTTGGCTGTTGCTGATTGAAATGTAATTGAAATGTAATAGACATTGAATTGAAAATTAACTGAAACGTGATTGAATGTCTATCAATTGAACATCTGTCGGCTGGAATAAACCGATTGATCAGTTTTAGCTGGAGCCGCATTGCTATAGCTTGCGTGACCGTAACTAACCCAACCAAAGGGCCGCTCGTGGAAGTATGCTTCAGACATTCTGGCAGCCCGATGGGACCATAATACATATATTTGTAGTGTTTTTTAATGTTCTGTGCTCCTCAGGTTAATCCCTGGTGTCTACTCCCCCGTAGCATGAGGCGCAAAGAATACTATGACACGTCCGCCACAAGTCAAGGAGACAACCTCAATAAAAGTCAGATACCAATACTCCAGAGTTTTTCATGGTAGAGGTGAACACAGCCGTCATCAGTGTGAACACTAATGCCAATGTTCAGATGGTCAGATGGTTCTCTTGCAGTCAAAATTAAGAAAGCTATTAAACATATGCCGTGGTATTTTAAACGCAGATGTATGACCAGCTTTTGAAAACACATTTGCACATACATCAAGTCACCATGGAAACTTTCATCTGGAGGGAAACACTTGATCTTATTTCCCGATAAGCCGTCCACAAATAAACCAACCAACAAATTACACAAACTAGAAAAGTAAAAAAGTTGATTAAAAAGTAAAGGGCCTTTTTCCAAGGACCACTGGTAGATTATAACTAGTTGCAAATCCTAATGTTAAACATATTACAACAGCACATTTAAACACATCATAATAACTATAACTAGAAGGGGCCCTCGGTAGAGCGCATACCTTCACATGTCACTAGATTGGGCATTGAATTATGAACATTTTGGTATTAGTTGCATGCCATATAGATAAGAATTGATGGTAAAATTAAGATTTTGACCATTTCATGACCTTGACCTGATGTCACGACTCAAAAGGCAGGACCCAAAAGCACGACTCAATGGTTTTAGAGCAAAAAAGGATTTTATCGAAAAACAGAAAATCACAGCTATGCTGGCAAAGACATGAACAAAGTACAAAAACAAAATCTCAACTGCGTTGGATCAAACCAACCAGGGACGAACAACTAGTCAAAAGAACGGTTCAGACAAGACAGGAAACAAGACGATCTGACACAAGACACAGGTAGACACAGACTTAAATACATGAGGAAATGGGGAACAGGTGGACACCATCAGGGGTGGAGCAGACAATCACACTAACGAGGAAACACTGGGGCAGGAAATAAAGTCTCTGAAACAAGAGAGGACAGTTGCTACAAAATAAAAGCGAACATGGAAAACAGGACTAAACTTAAACTTAACATAAACAACGAGATATGATATCTGAGACCCGATCAATTCCAAAATCTAATCAAATGGTAATAACCAATCATCCCACCAAATTCCACGCGTTTCGGTTTAATAGTTTTTGACTTATGCGTGTAACATGCATACAAATAGATAAATAAATACATGGCGATCAAAACATAACCTTCCGCATTTTCAATGCGAAGGTAATAAATTATTTACCTTTTTCCTAAATAGAGCTTGAACATAATGCAACTCAATGCCACCTGCATTACATTAGCAGTTAGCTTCGTTATTCATGATGTAGGATGGTGCTGTCCACAAGCTGCTAACAGCTGACGCTAACTAGCTCTTCGGCCAATCACAACGCAGCATTGCTGTTCACAGAAGAGCATCATGAAGGTGAGATGTGTTTCACCACAGGTGTTGTACTAGTTTTCATTTTAACCCTGTAAGACCCAGACATATAAATAATATTGAAATTTTTTTTTTTTTAAGTCAGATAATGTTGTAAGGATGTACAGATCGGGGAGAGAGATACATGTGTTGTTGTTGTTGTTGTAGTAGCGTGAATGAGCTATTAAATGATAACCTGATATCGGATTAGTGTACATGAGTGTGATTTGCGTACTCCCAAATACCTTATTCAGCAGTTTTAACTTTATCGATGCAGCATTTCCGAAACTTTATCGGAACAACTCAAACAAAAAGTACAACTAGACGTTAAATATAACTTCCATCGGGAACTTTACGGCTCGCTTCTCCATTTGTCTTTGACTCTTTATTTTTTGCTCCGTGCTTTAGTCTCTCCTCGTCTTCACATTCTGCTTCTTGTCCCTTTTTGGAACAGGCAGGCGAGTTGATAGGGAGGCTGGATGAGACGCCTCTTTGTTGTTGACAGGTTAGCAGAAAGAGACGCTGAAAGACGAGGACACGCGGGCAGATGCATCTATTCCACGTCTGCTTGAGGGAGGAGACTATGCTACTGTTATTTTACTCCTGAAGTGATAATAATGAGTTTTTTGGGACATTTCTCTCCGTCTTTGGTCCAAAATGCTCATTGCTGGTTTTTTTCTGTGTCCAAATATATCAAACGAACACACACACACACACACACACACACACACACACAAAAATCTGTCGAAAATGATTGAGCTATTTCTTCATCTCCTTTGATCCTGCTCTTCCTCGCCCGCCAGTTTGCTTTTTCGCAGCGCTCTTATCTCTGTTTCTGCCTCTGAACCATAAATGTATGAAAAGGATCGGGCGCAGCTGGGTGAATTCCCTATGACCCGGTTCCCATGGAAACGCAGGTAGCGACTCTCAAGGTGATGCTGTATTTAGAATTCTGAAAGGCGCACACACACACACACACACACACACACACACACACACACACACACACACACACACACACACACACACACACACACACACACACACACACACACACACACACACACACACACACACACACACACACACACACACACACACACACACACACACACACACACACACACACACACACACACACACACACACACACACACACACACACACACACACACACACACACACACACACACACACACACACACACACACACACACACACACAACATGAACGGACACTACATTTTCTTACTGCTACTCATTTGACCTTTTAACGTATTAAACTTCCACAAACGATCCACTCGATTCTCTCGCTCGCCAGCAGGCTTTTATCTTTTCGACATGTTTTTCACTGCAGAATCATCATGGAGGCAAATTAATATTGTAAAGCCTGCCGTCTGCTTTTTAAAAACATCATTAGATCATATAGTAAATCACAGATTAGGTCATATTTACTTAGGGAGAGCGTGGACTTGATGGTTGCTCTGACAGCTTGACAGAGTAGCAGTGTGTGTGTGTGTGTGTGTGGGGGGGGGGGGTGGGCTTAGCAAAGGGTCAATTATGTATTTATTCATCCATTGTGATGTCAATTTCACGGAATTTGACAACTGACATAAAAATAATGTGCAACAAAATGCATAGAGTATTAGCTTAGTGCCTCGTGAACACACGCACACACACACACACACACACACACACATTCTGACTGCGACTTATAAATGTCAATGCGTGCAGTCATTCTAAAGTAAGCCATAAACTGAACTGCCAGAATAATAAAAGGGGAAAAAAAAGGAAAATAATAAAATATGCCTGTTTTCAACCGCTTCATAATGTTTAAGTAAAAAAGTGGTATGACCAGAAGTTCCGATAAACATAAATTACAAACTACGTAATAAAATAAGGGGTTTGTTTGCGTCGGATGGAGGAAGTGGAGAGAACAGCAGTCGATCTGGCGAGAGCATTGTACTCTCTAGCGCCCCCTGTTGCCTGCTTAAAGCCAGAAGAACAAGGATAACAAATTGATATGACGGGCAGGATAGAAGAAGAGTTGAAATGATGGCATGCCATCACCGGGCGCATCTCTCCCAGTTACTGAATGATTCATCTCAACATTGCTGATGCTGAACAGATTGCTCGTAACATCTTTTACCGAGCAGTTTACAATCAGCAGATGGATTCCTGGGCTTTTGAAATCATGTGAAAACCACATAAAGCCTTCAAAATGCTGCATTTGCCAAATTTATTTTCAGATCACATGGATGTTGACATGGACCCTACTTTCCACGTCTCACGTCCGGTTTTTAGTGTGCGCCAGAGCTTGATTGACAGCTTTTACACCGGAAATCAATTGAACCAAATTAAACATTTTCTTTGTGAAAAGAAACTGGTGTAGTTTTAATAAAGTGATGAACTTCAAGTCGAACTTGGACTACTCCTCAGAAAGGATTCAGGATTCAATCATTTCCACGAGCTGGATTCAGTCCTTATCTGGTTCTATTACCTTCGCATTGAAAATGCGGAAGGTAATGTTTTGATCGCCGTGTATTTGTATGCGTGCGTGTTATTCGCATAAGTCAAAAAGTATTAAACCAAATCACATGAAGTTTGGTGGGATGATTGGTTATTATCCGGGGACCATTTGATTCGATCGATCGGGTCAAAGGTCAATGTCATGAAAAGGTCAAAATCTTATTTGTACCATAGCGCGGTCAATTTATATCCAATTGGCATGCAACTAATGCCAACATGTTCATAATTCAATGCTCAATCTTGTGATATGTGAAGGTATGCGCTCTACCAAGTGCCCGTTCTAGTTGATATATTGATTGATAAAATGACTGATTATCCGGTGTGGAGTTGAAATGAAATTCAGGGAGTACAGATGAAAAATAGCCTCTTGGCTAACTCTGGCACATTTACAGAAATGTTTTTATCAATGTGCACTGTCCCTTATTAAATAAACCATATAACATAAAAGAGGAGAAAAGAAAATCCTAAAATCTCTCCGTCGAAAGCGTAGAATGATTCATGCATAACCTTTACTTTGTGGTAAGAGTGCTTATGCAGTTCACCTCTTATGTTAACCCAGTTGCTAAACCTGTAAATATGTACTTGATGTGCTCTTCAACACATTAGTTGTGTCTATGTGAGGCTACGTGGCATTTGGGGACGGGGGCGTGTGCAACCCACAAGCTGTTACTCACATTCAGCGATATTTTTGCTCAAATGACACTCACATACACCATTTACACACATCTTAAATCATCGTATTGTTGGTTTTAACAATGTGTGGTTATTAAACCTTGTTGCTCTCTTTTTTTAGGTGTCTATATTTAAGATACGGGATTTGAAATACATCCAACGATATCAATTAGCAAAACTAAACCACTTTTCTTTCTTTGTGTAATTGCCTCTAATGATGTAGTGACCTGCCACTGAAACAAGTGTTACCATGAGCTATTATCTCCGGAAATTAAAAAAGATTACAAGGCTATCAGAAGGATATAGGCACCAAAGAAAAATGATAATCAAATACTTAATTTAGACTGCTATTTCCATCATTTCATGGAGATTTGACAAGCGCTGATTACAGCAGCGTGTTTAAATGATTGCTATCAAAACCACAAATCATGTTAAAAATTCATGGGTATATTCATACATATGAATGTATTTCCATACATTTCTGCTTTAGAAACATTTAACAAATTAAACGTGTATTTAAATATGATGCCATTCGGCAGCCGCCATTGACCCACAATGCAGCCTCCTAAATGGCCTGATGAGTGTCACTTATGATGGAGAACATAGTGGTTATTATTCACAGCCTGAACGGACAAAATAAAAGATGCATATTTCAACTTAATGCAATATGGCAGCATAACAGCAGCAGAAACGGCATTTTCCACACCGACCATGAAGTTGAATTAGATAGATAGATAGATAGATAGATAGATAGATAGATAGTTACTGTATTAATCCCCATCACAGTAGCAGCAATAAATAAATAAACTAAGCACACAAACATAAAATATAAAAAACAGGGATGAAATATATAGATGTATACAAGTAAAAGTAAAATATAAAATACAAAATTAAATAAAAATAAATATAGACAGACAAAATATAGACAGAATTAACATCTCTTTGAAAGCGTTTCAACAAAACACGCAGACCCGAATGAAGGTGGAATACGCTGACGGGCCGTATCCTTACTGGTGAAAGCGGGAGGCAGTTATTTCTTAAGGCAAAAAAATAAATAATGATTGATTATTACCGATAAATAATTCACGTGAAACAATGTCCACGTTTACTTTTAGTTTCGCACTGCACATGAAAAGAGGCCTCCTGGATGAAGGTCCTATTTGTTTGTTTGTTTGTTTGTTTCAACCTGAAGTTACCTCGCTTTCCCCAAATCCTCCTTCCTAGTACAAGGCCCTGGTATTTGTACATATTGTGTATGTACATGTCGGCTGTGAAATCAACGTTTGAAATATTGATGCAATCAGATTTTTTGGGACTACTTTAAATCTTCATATTCACACTAGTGTTATTGAGTCTGCTGGAAAGTATACAATATTTAAAGTCAATGTCCACACTCCTCATTCTTGGATCTTCTTTTATTTTATTTATTAGTAAGCTCTGAGAACTTTCAACTATTTGATCCATTTGAGATGTGCTTCATTATTAACGACCATGTAGTTTAAACAACCTTTAAAATAGTTTGGCTATGTTCTTTCAACCATATTACGTTACATGCAGCTGAAGAAGTTCGTTTTTTTATCTTCCAAAGGGGTCGAAGCAGAATTTGAAATATTATTACATCCTTTTTTTCACTACTTTTTGACTGAAGATGGATAATTACAGGATGAATCGCTCGCTGTGTGTATGAGAGAGTGACAGAGAGAAGGCGGACTATTGAAGTGTTTATGTAAGTTAATAATAATAATAATTATTATTATTATAATAATCATAATAATAGTAGTGTACATTTTAAACATTATGAAGTACATCTTGAAGCTTAATATAGCTATTAAATAGATAGTGTTGTTTGTTTATGCCAGGATCTAGAGTTTTTGTGTCTTGTATCTTCTTTTATTTTGAAGTCCCCGTCTCTCTCTGTTTCCCTGCACTTCCTGTCCCTGTGATGATCTGCCTTGCCCCTGATTGTCTCCTCCTGTGTGATTGCTAGCCCCGCCCTCATTGTTTACACCTGTGTCTCGTCCCCTGGTGTATTTCGTCCGTGTCAAACTGCTTGTTCTTTGCCAGATCGTTTTCGCTTCCGTTCCGGCGCCAGGCTGTGATTCTGCTCGGATTCAATAAACCTTTTTTATTTTTTTATTGCTACCTAAACGTTTCTGTGTGCTGCTTTTGGATCCACGTTTGTACCAGAATTAACAGATTAGATATCTTAAATAACATGTTCATGATTCGCGTAACATTAACTGTATTGCGTTCACAAGGATAGGTTGGACCTGAGGTCAGAGGGACCTTCATCTTTGACCTCCACATTCTAATCATCCTTGAGTTTGACTGAATATCCGTGCCAAAATATCTCAAAATATTGCTGAGATATCACATTTTCAATAATGTGAAATACAAGATGGACAGACCTACGGAAGGACAGAGGTTAAAAGGGGAGGACCCAAAAACTTGGGCCTATAGTGTCGTAAAAAAACTCCCTTTTCTTCCAAAGTCTACAACCATGGCCTTGAATCCTGAGCTTTATCTCAGAGAAGTGTCTTGAATAGTAAATCCTGAAACCAAATGTTCTGCGAATTATCTCTCCATCGCTTCACCTTCTCTTTGACCCTCCCATTTGTTTTCTCCTCCTTCACCCCCCCCACCCTTTTTGCCATCCATCTCTCTCTTCTGCCCCCCCACCCCCCCCCCCCTGAGATCTCTCAGTATTTGTGCAACCTTCTCCAGTCTTGATGCATGGCCCATTAATGAGGTGAGGTAAAGATATTGGATTAAGAGCAGATTAAAGATGATTAATGCTGCATAATGAGGACTAATCTGGTGCTCCACTGTTCCACTCTGTGTTTTAATGTGTGTTTTGCTCTGCCCCTCCTCGCTGGCTGAGTCATGCGCCTCTAGGTACGGCTGCTGAAATATACATGAGATGTTGGTTTACTGAAATAAAGAAGATCAGTTAGAAAAGAGGGCGCACGAGCTGTTTAAACAAGAAGGCTCGTGTCTCTTAAATCCACCGGGGGTAAATTATTAGCACGTGTCGACTATCCATTATGACACACACACACACACACACACACACACAAACACACACGCAGATACTTACCCTCAACACTACTACACAGAACAAACAGATGCAGACATGCACTTTTCCAGGCCACGATTTACTATTGCAGTGCTTAAAAAGACACACACACACACACACACACACACACACACACACACACACATTATGCCCTTGAACAGTGCAAAGAGAAAGGGAAGGTCACAGACAATCATCCCATGGTCCGCTGAGACCTCTCAGCATTTGGGACGCCACCTTTGGGAGTCCCACCCCTTCTCCACTGCTCCTTTATCTGCCTTTTTTCTGCCCCCTCCCCCTTCTCTCTCTCTCTCTCTGTCCTCCTATTTCTTATACATCCCAATTATATATTTTAAGAGCAGCTCATGCCTAGTTTATTGTTCTAAAATTATAACGACAGTGAGCTCTTTCCGACCAAGTTGGTCGTGGTCGAGTTCTCAGGTTAGAGTTGGACATCCTTCACTCTGGATTGATTTAGATCAGCCTGAACAGCCGTCAATCTGGTGATGGCGACGTACTCTCTATCGCTCTTGTTGCCCGCTTAAAGCCAGAAGAACAGCAATACAACATTGATATGACGGGCGAGATGGAAGAAGAGTTCATCGGATGCCAAAACACTACCCAGTTCATGAAACATACAGCGTTCCTGCTTAGAGGATAATGAGGTGGGCTCGGTTAAATTCAATCACGCCTCCAGCTCTCTCTCCCAAATCTCCCGACAGTTGTCTTAATGTAAAATACAAGTTTTCAACAAGCATTGCACTAGGTGGATTTCTGTAATCTGTAAACAGCAGTAGCGTTACACCGCTATGGTGGCGCTATGTCCTCAACCACCTAGTGAACCAGGGAAAGAGAAAGTCTGGGAAAGAGAAGTCTGGAAAAGAGAAGTCTGGAAAAGAGAAGTCTGGTTTGGGCTGAAACGCTGCAAAGCTGGAGCCCCCCAGCCAGCCGGCTGAAGTCTGTCGCTGTCTGACTAAGCAAGTGATGAAATTACACCATTGGTTATCCATCCATCCATCCCTCCATCTTTTAATCCATTATGTTTTGCGCTTATCCGGGGGCCGGGTCACGAGGGCAGCAGGCTTGCGTTCCAGATGTCCGACACACAAGCATTGTTTTCAATGATTCCAGGGCCTACCCAGGCCAGATGAGCTGTATAATCCCTCCCAGTGTGTTCTGAGTGAACCCCGGGGCCTCTTACCAGTTGGACGTGCCCAGAAAACCTTTAAAGAGAGGCGTCTATGAGGCCTCCTGATCAGATGCCCGAACCATCTCAGCTGGTCCCTTCTGACGTATAAATGTATACATGTGTGTATTTGTGGTAATATATTCAAATGCTGTGTTCACACCAATGTGGTGGTTATCCAAGGTGAACTTCAGATCGCCCATTTGTATCATTAAGTAGTTTTGAGGTTGGAATCAAAGTCTATGTTGGTGTTTGGGAGGAAAAGGTATGTAAAAAGTTCTCCCTCATTGAGCGGTACGGTTTGGAGGGTTGAAGCCTGTTATTAGAAGAAAGATGGCATGCTGTGGCCACATTCTCTTTTCATTATAAAGAAGTGAAAGTACAGGTCTGCTGTGATGATTTTAAAATAAAAGGCTTTGATCAATGGAGAGACCATTCTGCTAGGACCATTCTGCTATCCAGCCGGAGGCTGAAATTCCTGCCAAGGACTTTGAAAAATGGTCCTAGTCTTTCCACACATTGCATAATTGCGAGTTCTTCTTTGCTGCAACCCCGGCATTAATTTGCCCTTTTCATTCCTCCTCCTCTACCTTTTCTGACCTACCATTCCCCAGTCTTTTTCTCCCTCCTTTATATCTACTTTCTACTCCCCAAATCCCAATTCCCCATTTCCCTCCAAGACAGACTCCCTGAGGATTTGAGGCCCCGGCTAGTCAGCCTTTCCCCCATGAGACAAACACACACACACACACACACACACACACACACACACACACACACACACACACACACACACACACACACACACACACACACACACACACACACACACACACACACACACACACACACACACACACACACACACACACACACACACACACACACACACACACACACACACACACACACACACACACACACACACACACACACACACACACACACACACACACACACACACACACACACACACACACGTATATATACACACAAACGCACAGACGGCTCCATACGTGCACACACAAAACACCAATCTCTCGGCTTCATCCCTTTATCCTCAATCACCATCCCTTTCCCAGATGTGCTCCATCCCATGAGAGGATCCCTCCTCGACCCGAAATAATAAAATAAAATCCCGCCTCCTTACTCTCCAGGCACCCCTGCCGCCCCTTTTCTGTAAAGGGCTAGACGAGCTGATGAATGTGGTGGGGCAGACGTGGATGAGAGGAGAGCAATTAAAATGGTCTCTGCTCTCCTTTTTTTCTCTCCAGATCCAGAGGGAAAACTGGGTAGACAGAGATTGTGTCTGGCACTAAAAGCAAAAAAAAAAAAAAAAAAAAATCCATCTCATCTCAATCAAAGAAACCTATTTTGAAGGCTGGATGAAGACAAAAGAACCACTGGCTTTTCATTGGACCTCCCGCATGCAGATTCAAGGGCATGTCGGCCTATTGAGGACAAAACACTAGCTCAGACAAAATGGGGCACGTGTGAAAAATCTGAGAAGTGTGCAACTGTTGAATGGAAGAGGATTTCTGCTTCAAACCGCTCAAGAAATCGAACTGTTATTGGCCTGTTATTGGCCTCTTGTGTCAGAAATCTACTACACGGATGTAACAATATAAAGTGGGGGAAAAAAGTATTTAGTCAGCCACCAATTGTGCAAGTTCTCCCACTTATAAAGATGAGAGAGGCCTGTAATTTTCATCATAGGTAGACCTCAACTATGGAAAAAAAAAAATCCAGAAAATCACATTGTCTGATTTTTATAAATACTTACTTTTAAATACTTATTTTACCAAGGAATTTACCAATTAATTCTTTGAAAATCAGACAATGTGATTTTCTGGATTTTTTTTCTTATTATTTTGTCTCTCATAGTTGAATTTGAGGTCTACCTATGATGAACATTACAGGCCTCTCTCCTCTTTTTAAGTGGGAGAACTTGCACAATTAGTGGCTGACTAAATACTTGTTTTCCCCACTGTATATAAAATATATATATATATATTGGGGTAAAAACAAAACTAATAAACAATATACAATAACCCATATGTGACTGTCTGTGAATTGCAATGCGGTTGATTATTTAATACAGGTTATAAATTGATGTCACTTTTTGCTAAGTGGCCAAATCAATTCAGTTCAGTTTTTCAGAAGTGGAGTTTCCTGACACCCACATTAAAGTTTGGAGGCGATATAAGCACATTTTGTTTTGACGGCGTATTGCTTGGCTGGAATTATTGTCCTTACATGTCCCTGATAACAGAGCGAGATTCAATTATGCAATGCCTTCTTTGTTATATTCAGTGTCCATTTCTGAGGCCTTCTCTCCACTCTAACGCAGCAGAGATCCATACTCTTATCAAAACCAGTTATTTTATTAGTATATGCAAACAGAGGCTACAATGTATTCATTTCTTACAGACCTACATGAGATCAAATTCGTTTTTATGGGCTATTTATGGCTTCCTGTAGATTTATTTGATATGATGATTGCATATTAAGTCATTTCGCTTCAATAGAGAAGCCCATGATTGTCCTCATGTCTCATGATAGATACAAGTAGAAAAGTAATGCTCAACTTAATTAAATGATGATGGATTTTAGATCTAAATTAAATTCAAAGGCAGAACAAATGACTCTGGTTCAGCTCTGTGCTCCCGTGTGAACAGGAACAGGACAGAGGGCTCTCCGGCAGCGGGCATCAGGATGTGTGTGAACACAACCTGCCAAGAGAGACAACACAAACCTGTTTCTAACAGCTGTCCAGCTGACTGAGATCTCTTTCTCTCAACGCCTGCCTGAGTGAGTGAAGGCGAGCCGCGACTGACATTACTGCAAGCGAGCGTTACCCGTGAGAAATTATGCCTCCAGTTAGCCGGCTCTTCCCCTTCTTTAGGGCTTATCCTGGCTCCATGTGGGGCGCAGGTCGTACCATCCTGATCATCTAGCGGCATTTTAGGAGTTCTTATAATTAGACGATTGAAGAAAACGCCTTCAGGGATAATCCCTGGTGGCTATAATGTCAATTCATTAGTGTTGATTTGTAACTTTATGTCATGGTCATAGAATCTGTGTTCCTCAAGTTAGATTATGACCATGAATGTTGATGTATTAAATATCCGACAAAACAACAAATGGGATAAATGCATTTCCGACATCGTAAAATGTTGGCGAACATTTTATTTGAAAGAATATTTTGTAACCTGGATTGTTTACACGCGTTTAAATAGCCTGGCAGTCTTCTTCTTCCCCGCCTTAGTTGGCACACCACTGTGTGTCTTGGCCTGCCAGCAACTGTCGATGAGCGGAAAAACATGAAACCGTCGACGGAGATGCTGATGAGGCCGTCCATGTTTTACAGATGATACCAACGAAGAAGGACCCTCCTTTAAAAACATTACTCCATAGCACCGCCAGTGGACCAAACCTCCACAGGGTACCTTTAAATGTAGCTATATTACATATTACAGATTGTACAAGTCAATACTGTTGTAATAGAGTTTTCTTCCCCTCAAGATAATAGATACATTCATATTCCAATTAGTTTTAACCCTCCTGTTACCTTTGGGGTCAATTTGACCCCATTTAATGTTTAACGTCTCTAAAAATATGATTGACATAATATTCATTGCTTCATATTTCATGACTTTTCCTAATGTATTGGGGACAAATGGGAAAACATCAAATTCCCATGATGATAACTTGTACACATTGGGGTTCTTTGGGGTCAATTTGACCCCAGCCTGTTTTTCACCGTGTAAAACATTTAAGAAATATGATTTTTTTTATTTATTTAAAGGTCTATTTAGGTAGTCAACAAATAAACATAAAGTACCCCACACTTAAACTTGTGAAACAATATTAATTCTAATCTTTTTCTGGAGGATTTAATTGCTGTGGCCAAAAAGGGTAAAAGATGTTAGTACATTTGAAGGTAACATGAGGGTTAAAGGCATCAAATGAAAAAGGCCTGTGTCTCCATTAATGCACTCCACCCGTGAACCTGTGTTGGCCTTCCCAATGAACGCTTATCGATAAGACAAAATAAAAACATTAAAACTGTGACGTGCACGTGAGTATCAGAATAATTCTGCAACTCTTTCATTGGGCATCTCTGAACTATAATAATGTGTTATGCTTGAGTTTAAAGATTGTTTTTAAAAGAAATGGCTCAGAAACAAATCACTTGAGATAATCAAACTACTTCAGCTGGGACTTAGGTAAAAAAATACTTTTTTTCCTCCTTTTTTTTCATGCTAGCAGGATCACTTTTTGTTCTTGCAGAATGCTTATCTGGCGCCATCCTATCATCCCATCAACTTCAAACTCTCCAATCAGTGCAATCAGTCAAGACCAGTGCAATCAGCGTGGCCAACAAATAGAGCTCAAATGATTGGTTTAGATCGTCAGTGTCCTACGGAGATGCAATATCCCAAAAACTCTACTTTTCAGCCACTGAGTGCTGCCTGATTTTCATCCAAGTGACAGGGGCGAGTTTCTCTGTGAAAGTAATGCTGTGTCGAAGATCGAGAAGGTTTCTCTCCCAATGCATCAAAAACCGTAGCTTGATGCTTATATAGTGGCACTGATTAGCATCCGTATGCAAAATTAAGTTTCACCTATTGTCATTATTGCCAATATTAAAGTACAAAATTATGTGATCGTGAGATCAGCATTAATGGTTTCTATTCGGCAATCCCTGATAATTTGTTAAAATATGAACAACAAATCTGTGTTGAAATCAACAAGAAGAGAGCTAGTAAGATTAGCAGCATTGCTAACGGCTAGGGAGGTTGCATTCAGTTTCATTATGACGCGTTCAGGCTCTGTTTAGTGAAAATGAATATTGGGGCGAAGGTTAGCTTTAAGGTTATCATGATATGTTAAAATATAATATTGGAAAATGTAGTTGAGATGGGGGCTGAGAGATGTAATTCACTTATTAACATTAGCGCTCAGTAGCTATTATTACATCATTAAACTACAACACATAAAAAAAAAAAATGATTATAAAAAAGCAAAAGGTTAACATTTAGAATTTGTCATGCTTTACTTGGACTTTTTTTGAGGAGGCAAAAAACTCCACACCATGAATTGTAGGCTATGATCCATTGCACCAACAAAAAACGATGCTCGAGTATGTGACACATTGGGGTTTGAATATATTGCTCAGATACAATCTGAAAAATCTGAAGTTGGTCCTTTCTGTGGTTCCGGTAGTTTGCTCTTGTGCACTTACTTCAAAACTTCCCAATCAGTGCAGAAGAAGCCCGGCTGAGATCACAGATTTGTACGGTGGCTGAGTGAACGGACTACTTTCACACGGTGACCAATTAGTCCCGAGCCTTGCTATACAAGCACATATGTCAGGACTGAACCATGAATAAAAGGGTGATAACCTAAAAATACATTAAACTTTTTCTCAACAAACCAGACCGAAACTTTGTCGCTGAGTCAAAGTGGTGTGACTGTGACTTAAGCTGGGAAGTTGCTCCAGATTGGGTAAAAAATGAAAAATGTGCCACAAATGGTGACCAACAACCATTCAAGTTGCAGGAAATATCCTCCGTCCAGAAATAATATTTTAATAATATGTCAAATTAGACATTAGAGATTAGACAGCAACATTTGACCTCCAACATATAAGCAGCTCATCCTTGAGTCAAAGTGGCAGTTTGTGCCAAACTGAAAGAAATTCCCTGACCTTAAAGCCCCACTATGTAGTTTTTCCCTTGTAGCGCCCCCTTCAGGTATTTAACGTTTACTTCAGTGTCGTAAATACCCAGTTACGATAGATCAGGTGTCGTGAACCTCTGGCTCTGAGCCATATATGGCTCTTCCGGTGACGCACATGGCTCTCTATCCTCCAGATTACAGCAGAAGTCATTTATGGTTCTTTTTTTAAAGACGTCTTTGTTCTGTTATTAAACTAAACGTCTGTTATTGATCGTCTCCACAGCAGCATGTCTCTCTGTCTCTACGCGTCGCGTAGCGGAGACAATAAAAAGTCACCTGTGAGGTGGACTGGACTATGTGACGTTGGTCATCACTGACAGAAAGCAGGTCGGAGTGCAACCGCCCACAGACCCACGATGCCAGTGGCGGAGGCGCAAATCAACATATTAAAAGTCATTGTAGCGGCACCATTTTTTTCAAGCTGTTATTTTAAGGTAGGAATTTTTACATAGTGGGGCTTTAAGACCTGCTAAAAGGGAGGACCTAGAAACCGCTAGATGAAGAGACCCGAGTTATCCTCTCGGGACCATGAATGTCTCCCCAATAGCTGCTGAGATATTTCCGTCTGGACCAAAGTGGTGTATCGACAGAGAAGACATTGCCCTCCCGGTTTGGTCCTTAAAGAGTTTCACCTAGCAGCCCTGATGTTGAAGGGCCCATTGTTCTGGAAGTGTAAAGGACGCCCTGTCCTACACCACGTAGCGCACCACATCGTTTCCCCCCTTCGGACTCTCTCTCTCTTTCTCTCTCCCACAATGCAACGCCTCCCTCCCAGTGGGGGACTGGTGCCATGCAGTGATGAATAGTCAGATCTGAGGCAGGAGGACGCACAATGTAGGTCGAGCTCCAGGGGTTGTCGTCTGCTGGCGTGTGTACGTGTAGATATGTGTGTGTGTGCGTGTGAGTGTGTAGGTGTGTGTGTGTGCATCAATGTACTTGGGGGGGGGGGGGGGGGGGGGGTGCTGGGTACGTGCTGCTCTCCAGTGAGTGGTAGTGTTGTGTGGGGCGAGGTGGGGATGATGGAGAGTGCCTATACCTGCTAGAATATGATGTATGGAGTGTCGGTACCACCTTATCCTTATTCACCTGTTCCCGTTGCCTATTCTATCTCTGCCATACACACAATCACACAATCACACACACACCACCCAGAGACACGGGGTGGATAATCAGCTCATTTGTTATGGTGCAGTCAGATTAGCGCATGAACATATGCATGATGATGAACCGCGCCGCACTAGAGCGGCGACCTTGTTCCGAGGGACCACAAAGTCGCGTGCGACAAGAAGGACGGGGTGATAAACGTCAGCGAACCGAACTTCACACGGCTCTGGGGTCAGAAGAAGCTGGAGTGCAGGGATGTAAAGCGTCATCGAGATACGACGTTACGGCCAGATACCGTCTCAGGGGCCTGAGATGATACCGCAATAGATAAGCGACACTAATGGCAACTTGCAGAACGTTAAAGTGTGGGAGGGAAGTCTGCTTGGACTGAAACGGTAACAGAATTTTTAATTAAAGGTGTATGTTAACGATGTTTATAGGGACGTTTTCACGTTGCATCGTCGATCACTGAATCGTCTTTCTGTTCTTCGTCAATCAGCACTGAAAGCTCACGGAACAAATACGCCTCCATTTTATTACGTGGATCAAACCACACTGACTCTGTGAGATGCCAGATGTCTGACAGGGAAATCTACTCTTCGTGACAGTAAACCATGTGATGATAAACATGGTAATCTTTTTGATTTGTGGATAAAGTGAGTCTCCGGGGGAATGTAAAACCGTTACCATCTTTGTTTTGTATTTAAACCGGACATATTTGCTATAATTAAGATAAGATTAAATCTGCGATGCAACTTGCTTAACTCCACAAGCTGCCTTCAAAATAAAAGCATCTTCTTTCACAAGATTGGGCATTGCATTATGAACATACAAATTGACTGTGCTATGGTAAAAAGAAGAAGTTGACCTTGTCATGCCCTTGACCTTGACCTTTGACCTGATCAATCCCAAAATCTAATCAAATGGTCCCAGATAATAACCAATCATAATTTTTACCTTAAAAAGGTAAAAAAACAGAATTGACTGACAAACAGTTTCCAAAGCCAAAACACAAATCGGATTACTTAAAGTTACATAAAGCTGCCCCTTAAGTGAAGGAGCAAAAGTAAAATCTGGATCAAATCTCCAATTAGCAGAGATTATATTCCTACCTATTATATTGTGATTACAACCAAGACATACGTTTAAAAAATATATATATATATTTTAACCTTGATTTTGTGCCAATACATTTTTGCTATCAATGTACTTATTGTTTTTCCCTGCCTGCACCATCAAAAACTAAGAAGAAAAAAAAAAGACATGACATCTTAAACATTTGAAAAGCCTGTGAGACGCACAAATCAGAGAGGTATTTAAAAATGCTTTGAGTTCATGAACAAATCAAGAGCACATTGATGAAAAGCTTGTTCTCAACCCTGGAAACGCACACCCGGCCAACAGCAGCACACGCCGCACAATGTGAACTTTTTGCAGAAATGCACTTTGTGAGACATAGGCAACTTTTCTTATTTTTTTAAAAATGTACATATAGCTTGAATCTACCAATAAAACAGATCTATTCTAACGCAGTCGTTTATCTTTTGGGGTTGATGATATGACGAGGAGACTTCCCCGCCCCCGTCCCGGGTTTAGAGGCGCTCCCACTGCGTGTCACGTGAAGATGACTTTAAGGCCACATTTACACATAGCGGGTATTTACAGAAACAAATATTTCTGCGCCTCCGTTGTACACACAAGGTCGTTTTCGAAAAAGTTTCTGTTTATATGAACCCGCATAAATACGCCGTCTGCATACGTCCCATAGGACGCTCACATGACGTGAAGCATCTTTAGTCGCACACTGTGACGTTTGACCACCGAACAACTACATTCACTTGCAAAGCGGCGAATTAGACTTGTGGGAATTTTAGTCGGGACACCCCAGTGCTTTATGAGTATTCCATCTCTTATTTGACTCAAACAAATACTTCCTACACATTGCCTGTGATTTATTTCACTTTTTTGTCTTCAAACCACCACCTTTTGGTCCGAAACATCTCACAGCGGTTTGTCTCACTTCTGAAAAGAAGAAAAACCCACACACACTCCTCTCTCTCCTTCTCATGTCTGTTCTTTCTATCTCCTTCTTCTTAGTGCGCCATGGTATTGCAACAACAGGGAGGCACACCCCTAAAGCCTTTTCATCTTCTCTCCGTTTACATCTCTCTCTCTCTCTCTGCCTCTCTCGTGTAACGACCTCAATCTGTCTGTCTCTGTTAGCTATCGCCCCGGCGACAATAATTCTGTGATACGCTCAAGTGGGAGAACCTCGGAAGTGGCGTCTTCGTCTTTTGCTGACTTCGTTGACTGCTTATTAGAGTCCGCATTGCGCATGCGGAGTGCAAAATAAGCAACTGGACAAAGCGTGTAGCATCGATACCTATGTGAGCGTGGACATATGTGTGTGTATGTGTGTGTGTGTGTGTGTGTGTGTGTGTGTGTGTGTGTGTGTGTGTGTGTGTGTGTGTGTGTGTGTGTGTGTGTGTGTGTGTGTGTGTGTGTGTGTGTGTGTGACTGCATGCTGCATCTGCACAAGTACTCTGGCGACTCTCAGCAAATCTGTGTGCGTGTGTCCGAGTGTGTGTGTGTGTGTGTGTGTGTTGGCCACAGTATCGGAGCCGGCCCGAGCAGCAGAACAAAACAAAACAGAGCCGAGCCGCGCTATCATCCCCAGGCAGGCCGCTGCTCTCTGTCTCTGCGCTCCGTTACCTGTTGGTCCTCATATAATTAGAGCAGCCACACTCATCCATCACCGTATTGTTGCGCTGTACGCCGTACGCCGGCCTCACTCTCTCTCTCTCTCTCTCTCTCTCCGACTCAGCAGCGTTACATAAAGAAACAATAACAGAGTCGAAACAAGTGCCATGAGTGTGTGTGTGTGTCTGTGTGTGTGTGTGTGTGTGATTCAGAGAGAAGGACATAGTGCAAGACAACACACACTCACTCACACACACACACACACCAAAGATTATCACACTAAGGTGCAGGTTGTTGTTGTTTTATGTCCTGGTTGGGAGTTTTGATACACAGCCAGCTGGAGACCAGAAGACATTAGAAACACACCGGGTCTTTCTCTGTTATAGATGGGAGCCGGGCGAAGTTTGACCCTCCACAGAATTCACTTTGAGATCTGGTTTACCCGCGAAGGACCGCGGGCTAAAGAGGGGTTTTGACTCCTGCAGACAGCCCAGGTAAGATCTGCCCAACATGGCGGGCCGACGGCTCATATCTCAGAAAAGGGATCAGAGTCAGAATAGGAAAAAGAAATGCAAGCATATATGCATACATATATATATATATTATATACATATATATATATATATATACATATATATATATATATATATATATACATAATACATATACATATACATATATATATATATATATACATTTTTTTTTTTTTCCTTTTTTTTTTATAAAGGTTTAATTTGAGTAATTACCAATACTCATGTCAGATATTGGCGGGGCTCAACAATAAGGATTGCCCAGTACATATTCTTCCGGGGTTGCTGATGGAATTATCTGAGTTGCGAACCTTCTTCCCATAATGCATTGTTGTTCAACCACACTGCAGTACTTCAGTTGTTTTAAAATATGTGCTCTTTGAGCAAATGAAATCTTGAATGTTAAAACTTGAGCCACCTCGCTTCCTACTCATCTCTGATGAGAGCGGCACATGCACGGCACCGAGGGGCTACTCGCTAGAAAGTGACAAACATGTGCGTTCCAATAATCATAGAACCATTTAGTATGCCGAAAAAAGACTTAGAAAGTCCCGGTACCTCGTACTATATGTCAATACAGTGTGCTAAAATTACCACCGTGTCCTACTGCGCCCATTCGCATTGTGCAGGAGGCCAGCCAGCATCCTTTTCTGGCTGTTCTTACCCACAATCCTTTGCAAAGCAGCTGTATGAGCATTAGAGTCAACGTTCGGGGTGCAGTGTCATGATGAATACTCCATGCAACAGTACATAATTAAAGAAAAGCCGCAGTTTATGTAGAACAAGTAAAAAGAAGAAATATGCAATTCAGTGTAAGTTTAAAGATTTGGATTATCAACTGTTATTTGATTTGTAATAATCTAAATTATTTGTACACCAGCAGGTAAACATGTACTCTAAGGTTTCTAACCCTCTTCCAAGTTATATAAAAACAATTAACATTGGGATCAGCGATACAATATTCATTAATGCTAAAATCAAATAATTATTTCCGACAACTTACTTACTAATCTCACGCTCCACTCGCCTAGCGTAAGAATCTGTGGTGCAACTGATCATACAGCTCACGGTTCAGAGCAGAGTCACGCATCGGATCAGCACACAAGAAAAGAAAAGAGCAACGTTTTAGAGATCCCTGATCACGTTCTTTTTTTCTTGCCGCCAGCACTAATTGCAAATATACATATATTGTGTTATTTGAGTAGAGCAGCTGGTCTACAGCGCTGGAGGCTATTTTGAAAAAAAATGTTTGCCACTGTTGCAAAAAGTCTTTTCAACCGCTCTGAAAATTGTAAATGTTATCCTTTTATAGTGGGTCTTTTTCTTCAGAAAATTATTAGTAACTAGAACGGGCACTCGGTAGAGCGCATACCTTCGCATATCACAAGATTGATCATTGAATTATGAACATGTTGGCATTAGTTGCATGCCAATTGGATATAAATTGACAGTGCTATGGTAAAAAGAATATTTTTACCTTTTCATGACCTTGACCTTTGACCCGATCGATCGAATCAAATGGTCCCCGGATAATAACCAATCATCCCACCAAATTTCATACGATACGGTTTAATACCGTTTTACTTATGCGAATAACACGCACGCATACAAATACACGGCGATCAAAACATTACCTTCCGCATTTTCAATGCGAAGGTAAATATATATATTTGTTTTACGAATTAGAACAATTGTTATTATCTCACAGGCTTAGTACAGTTGCTTATTTCGCACTCTGTTACACGAGTCACGAGTAGAACAAAAAAAGACTTTCTTTCAGCAACAAGTGTGAAACTTTGAGAGTAAATCATCTCCACCGCTGAGACACCAGATGGTCCATTAAAATGACGTTTTTCACGCTGAACTCGACATAAACCATCACACACTCCGGGTAGACTAATTTATACATCTGTATGCATAATTGTGTCGCTTCACAAGCTCAAACGGAGTCATTTCCACGGCTTCTCTACTGTATATTAATTTAAAAAACACCCACATGAGAAATGTTTGTGCCCTGGGATCTACCCCACTTAAGACTCGCCGTTAATAATTGTGCGTCTTCTGTCAACACGGATGCTGTAATTAAAAAGCGGCTCATGCCTCTGACGGAGGCGAGGAGGGCCGCAACAATACGCATGAAAAGTGGGACAGACGAGTGGGAGGAGTGACAACGAGATAATTTAATTCAAACCCGTTATATCCTATTTGAATTGACAGACAAATACTCAGTTTGGAGAATTCGATGTTTTCGTTATTATTATTTAATCTCACTTTAACCTAATCTGCCTAGTAAATGATCTCCTTTAGTTAAGTCTTTTCACTCCATTTTTCATCCTAAAGAGCTGCATGCTCTGGTTGGTTGCTCTGCTTTTCCAAGTCCAGAGTAATGAGCTTTACTGGGACTACCAGTCAACCAGGATGAGCCCGGTTTAGGATTCGCCTCGGTCCGGCCGTCTCATCATTAATACGCCGAATAACGGGGCGCACCATCTCCTGTGTGTGTGTTTAAAATGTCAGCAGAAAACAAACACGCACTTCTGTATACTGTCTTTGCGAAACGGATTGAGAGAGAGAGAAAGAGAGAGAGAGAGAGAGAGAGAGAGAGAGAGGCCCACCCCAGTGTCAGTACGCTGGTTTGTGTTGGAATAAAGCGCAAAAAAAACATTTTAATTAAAAAAATTCTGAAGGGAACTTGATACCAGCGGAATGACCAACTTATTTACACCTTAAAATTCAAACTTTAATTTGCAAGAGAGGTGAAATATGTTAATTAGCACACTATTGTAAGTGTTTTACAAGCGTCAGGATAGCGCTGAGGCGTTCACTTTTTTCACCCTTCAAAATACCTCACAGGAGGGAATCTGGAGGAAAGAAAAGTGTGTTTGAAATCGCCTCGATCAGAATGCCGGAGATATGACGCCCCATGTTAAAGCTTTGAATACATGAACATGATTTCCTTTAATGCCGTTAATGGCCGTGTCAGCATGAACTTTGATTCCATCAACACACGGGGGAACAAACGCTCCGGATCACTGACACGTTCAAAGAAGACCTCTGTGATGCTGGAGGTCAGGAAATGGTCACTCATTTCCCCCTTTTTCTCTCATTGCTTTCTTCTTCTCTGAGCCTGATTTATTTATCTTCTTCTTTTTTCTCTCCATTTAGAGTTATTCACAATCAATTAATTCCCGCTGCACTTTTGGACAATAAAGTGTCTCGTTAAACAGCAAAAATATTCCATTACATATCTTTAATATAAGAAACTAAGATATACTAATTATAATAATATCAATAATATAATATATTTCCTCTATTACTACTAATAATACATAAGTAAATGAAGGGTGATACTTCTCGTATAAAGTAAACTACCAAGTCTTCCGTTTAGATAATGAAAGTGATTGTGGTGCGGCTCTGGCTTAGCCCGGTGTTTCCCACAGGTTGTTGCTGAAAAAATATAGATTTTAAGCTAAATGCAAAATAAAAAAGATCTACGGGGAACTTTTTGCTGGTGGAAACACTTGTGCACTTCAAAAAAGCCAACGTATTCCTTTAGTGAACAATTGAATCCTAAAACATAGGATTGTGAGATATAACAGTCCCGAGAGAGAAAAGGTTCCTTCTTCATCCTCGCACTTTTATAAAGTTAAACATAAGCATCCAGAAAGTGGAATAAGTGATGTGATTGTCTGTCCATTAGCCCCATTCAGAATCACTGGGATTGGATGCATTGGGATCTGTCTGATTAAGCTCAGCAGGTGGTTGATTGATCGATGACAGTGGATGCTCACTTGGCAGCAATTAATCAAAGCAGCAGGTCAGTGTCAGCAAAGAGGAGAGGAGTATTTACAAGACGGGGAAAAGAGGAGCTAATCAGTCACAATGAGCTGCTGATTTGTGACGCAGGGCCGCAGACAATGAGCTGCCCGGCATTTAGCAAAATTAAAAGTTTTTGACCGGATAATAAACTGATCCGGGGACGAAAGTCCATCACAGATCATCTCGTCGGGAACGTGAATGATTGTGGTTTTTCGCCACTTCCACGCCAACGCCAAACTGCACACAGCAAATTAATCACGTAAAAAGAGGATATTTTGTTTTTGTTTGACCAAGGTGGACGATCTCCGATAGAGAGACGGTCGACATTTGCCTCCTGAAACCACCGCCACGTTTACACGCTCCGAAGAGAGTTCTCGCAGCAATTCACGGACATAATTAACCTTTGTGCGAGCAGACGGGTTTCGCGTGTGTGAAAACCGCCGTCACGCGCCAGGCTATGCGCTTTACATCCAATTAACTCCATGACCTGTTTACCGAGCACGGGAGGCGACGCCACGCGAGCTACGTCTGCAACTCTAGCACGTAGCTAATCGACACGCAGGGTTCACAATTAATTGCCGCCGTGTGTGTCAGCGAACAAAAAAAAGAAGAACAAAAAAAAAAACCTGGAAGGAAAGGTGTGATGTGTACACGGTGCCGTGCCGACGGAGCTCTCGTATGCTCGGGCTTCGCCCAACGTGCATCCTGAATATCAAATGTAACAACAAGAGCGAGACCACAGCGGTACTCGCACTCAGCAGCAACGCCGAAGCTCGAGTCAGGGAGTCGTGAGGAAAGCGGGTCGGATGGCAGCGAGAATCTAGTGTCCCCGTAAACACGTACTTTATCACTTTAGGTGTAGTTTCACCGCACGCTCGTAGACAGCGTTGTTGTTGTGCCACATCTGAAGGCTCATTGACTTTAACAAGGGGGTTTGTTTGAAGAGAAGTCTTTATTGTTGTTTTGTGTGAATAACAGCAGCTTTTTATGTCACGTAAGTCGAGGATTCTGCACACAGACAAATTAGGGTGCCATCTGGCACCGAAAATGGTTCTTCAGAGTGACGCCATAGAAGAACCAAGTTTGGCTCCGCTAAGAACCTTTCAAACCAAGGTTCTTTAAAGAACCATTTCCTTAAATAGTTCTTCAAATAACCTATAAAGGTGTTTCAAAGAACCTTCAAAAAAATGTTCTTTAAGGCAACATTTCTGGTTCCACAAAGAACCTTTCAAACCAGGGTTCTTTAAAGAATCATTTTCTTAAATAGTTATTCAAAGAACTTATAAAGGTGTTTCAAAGAACCCTAAAAAAAGGTTCTTTAGGGCAACATTTCTGGTTCCACAAAGAGCTTTTCAAACCAGCGTTCTTTAAAGAACGAGTTCCTTAAATAGTTCTTCAAATAACCTATAAAGGTGACTCAAGGAACCTTCAGAAAATGGTTCTTTAAGGCAATATTTCTGGTTCCACAAAGAGCTTTTCAAACCAGGGTTCTTTAAAGAACCATTTCCTTAAATAGTTCTTCAAAGAACCTATAAAGGTGTATCAAAGAACGTTTAAAAATGTTGTTTTAAGGCACCATTTCTGGTTCCACAAAGAGCCTTTCAAACCAGGGTTCTTTAAAGAACGAGTTCCTTAAATAGTTCTTCAAATAACCTAGAAAGGTTACTCAAGGAACCTTCAGAAAATGGTTCTTTAAGGCAACATTTCTGGTTCCACAAAGAACCTTTCAAACCAGGGTTCTTTAAAGAACAAGTTCCTTGAATAGTTCTTCAAATAACCTAGAAAGGTGACTCAAGGAACCTTCAGAAAATGCTTCTTTAAGGCACCATTTCCCAAAAGGATCTTCAGTAGGTAATGGTTCTTTGTAAGACTTTAAAGAACCATTTAATAACCATTATTTTTCCGTGTGTGCTACAGGCAGAATATTTTTCATTTATTGTCCTGTTGGTTCTCTTTGCAATGCCGGGAAATGTAACCCGTCTCTTCTTTTTTGTTACCAAAATTGAATTACTAAAAGATAATGGAAGTAAATTCTTCTTCTTTTTCCAATCACGAATCAATAGAAAGACACAGTGTTTAAAAAACTAAATTGCAGATAGTCACAGTGAGAAAAAATTAATCATGAATCCAGAAACGTGGATGCATCGAGATGAATCAATAATCGTTTTATAATCGCATCGCGGCCGTCGGAATCGAAAAGGTGCCGAGAGATGCCCACCTCTAATCTGCGTGGAATGAAAGCCGCTCCGAAGGGGAGATGCGATTATGCGTGTGTCAAACAGAGGAGATTCTTTATTTATTTATTTATTGTATATAGTGATGAACGAAAAGCGATAAGTATCTTTATAATTGCTCACCGCCTCTCGCCGGGGAGTGAAAATATAGATACTTCGGCAACGTCCTGGATGTCTTCACAAAACATCTAATTTCTCCCTCTTTATGCGCTACAAAGGGAATAAAAAGTTGTCATTACAGCCGCGAGAAAGTATTTGCTTAATTTACAATTTGACCGACGCCAGTCCCTTATCGCCGGGATGTTGGATCCTAACAGGACACGCTCATAATCTCCCATTAGCCACATTAGGGTCTTCATTTTCAGACAGATCTCTTTGATGTAGAGATGGGGCCTGCTGAGGGACAGCCCACTCATCTATTCACACCCCAATATCATGCGGAATTTAATTTCCCCGACTTGTGATGTTGGCGATATCGTCCTTCATCCCCCTGTTTCTCTTCTCCTTTGTCAGAGACTTCATTCATAAAAGGTTCGTATCAGTCGGTGAAGAGCCATGGCGTCAACTGAAATACGATGACCGCCGTCTCAAGACTCGGAGAGTGTTAGCGGGAGTTGTTCTGCCATTGGATGGAGCTGCTTCCCTGATTGGTCCTGTGGGAGTCCATAGAGAGCTGGGTAAGAATTAAAATGAAGAACACAATCATGAAACCGAAAATGAATTGGCTGAATTAGCCGTGCCGGTTATATTCGCCGGTTATAACTTCTCTATTTTCATTTCATATCATGACTCGCCACTCGTTGGCGGCCCTCATAGGAGCTCCTCCTCTTAAGAGTTCCCCCTCTTAGGAGTTCCTACTCATAGGCGTTCCTACTCATAGGAGTTCCTACTCATAGGCGTTCCTCTTCATAGGAGATCCTCTTCATAGGAGATCCTCCTCTTAAGAGTTCCACATCATAATAGTTCCTATTCATAAGAGTTCCTCCTCATAAGAGTTCCACATCATAATAGTCCCTCCTCATAAGAGTTCCTCCTCATAATAATTCCTCCTCATAAGAGTTCATCTTCTTGAGAGTTTCTCTTCTTATGAGTTCCTCATAAAATTCCTACTCATATGAGTTCCACATCATAAGAGTTTCACATCATAAGCGTTCCTCCTCATAACAGTTCCACATCATAAGCGTTCCTCCTCATAAGAGTTCCTCCTCATAAGAGTTCCTCCTCATAAGAGTTCCTCCTCATAAGAGTTCCTCCTCATAAGAGTTCCTCCTCACAAGAGTTCCACATCACAAGAGTTCCTCCTCACAAGAGTTCCTCCTCACAAGAGTTCCTCCTCATATGAGTTTCACATCATAATAGTTCCTCCTCACAAGAGTTCCTCCTCATATGAGTTCCTCCTCATATGAGTTCCTCCTCATATGAGTTCCTCCTCATATGAGTTCCTCCTCATAATAGTTCCTCCTCATAATAGTTCCTCCTCATATGAGTTTCACATCATAATAGTTCCTCCTCACAAGAGTTCCTCCTCATATGAGTTTCACATCATAATAGTTCCTCCTCATATGAGTTCCTCCTCATATGAGTTCCTCCTCATATGAGTTCCTCCTCATATGAGTTCCTCCTCATATGAGTTCCTCCTCATATGAGTTCCTCCTCAAAATAGTTCCTCCTCATATGAGTTCCTCCTCATAAGAGTTCCTCCTCATAAGAGTTCCTCCTCATAAGAGTTCCTCCTCATAAGAGTTCCTCCTCATAAGAGTTCCTCCTCATAAGTGTTCCTCGTCACGTTTGGTATTCTCGATCATGCCAACGACCTAATTTCCCCCCCAATTGATTTATAAATGTTGTACTTGATGAAATCTCTTTTTCCATAAAAAAAAAATCTGTCCCCTGACTTCCAAATAAGGGTCAGAAGGCCTCCAACAAAAAGCTTCTGAAATCTTCTCATGGTCAATGGGCTTGCATTTACACGGCGCCCGTCTAGTCTTCCGAAAACTCAAAGCGCCGTCCACGGCATGTCACAGACGCCCTCTTTTTCCAATTTACGCCACTACCCGTGTGTTCCGACACCTCGGCTGCCTTTGAGGAGGGACTGGGAGAGCCGTCTGAAAGATTATCACATCTATGACAGACGGCTCTTCGCACCATCTTCGAGTGTGGCCGTCATATTAAACTAGTTTTGTTTCCGGGCGTGCTACAGCATATTATTATATAAAAGACAATATTGCCCTTCAAGCTGTCTGGGAAGGGCTCTCTCCGGTACCGGAGGAAAACGGGAAATCTGTCCAATTCAAGAGGGACAATAACATGGGTTGTAAAAAAGTAACTGCGGATCCAATCGGACTCGAGCGCCTCAGCTGATATTTGGTGTCAACAAACTTTCATTTCTAAGGGGGACGGATTTTACCGGAGGTTATTCTGACTGGGCATCATCGAGGATGAGAAAGAGGCGGGGAGTTTCACCCACACATCCTCGTAAAAAAAGAAAATTTGGACCCGACTGCAACGTCAAGCGTGTTGCGGTTATTAATATTACGTTCCTCCCCGTTCCCCTGCCACACCGATCCCTTCCCACGTTTCTCTTTTGTCTCCCTCTATCCAGAGACTAATTACTGAGAGGAGCCGTTGAGTGTCTCCGATACAGAAACACACTGGTGAGAAAAACAAAGCGTGTGCTGGTTCAGGAGCGATGCTTAATAACCCGGTTTCTGAACACAGCACACAACCTGAGGAATGAGGCGGGAGCATTGGGCATGCAGTGAATCCACACACACACACACACACACACACACACACACACACACACACACACACACACACACACACACACACACACACACACACACACACACACACACACACACACACACACACACACACACACACACACACACACACACACACACACACACACACACACACACACACACACACACACACACACACACACACACACACACACACACACACACACACACACACACACACACACACACACACACACACACACACACACACACACACACACACACACACACACACACACACACACACACACACACACACACACAGGGTGGTTACTGTACCGCATCCACAACAGAAGCTATAGCTTTGTTCCATAATACATCGACAGACTTTCATAGCTTCTCTTCCGCATGCACAATACATTAAAGCGGAGGAGAGGTGATGAGGGAATAGTTACGGGCTTATTTAAAGGTTGCAGCTTCACAGTGGTTGTCTCTGCCTCGCTGGTACTGATCTACTCGGTGTGTGTGTGTGTGTGTGTGAGGGGGGCTCTGTAACCACAATGCCGTACCGTCTTATAGAGCACGCAGGGGCTGCAGGGCGCATGCCGACTGGAGAGACGGATGAAGGAAGTCGAAAACGGGAACAATAAATAGCGTGAGAGAGGGGCCTGCTCTCATTAATTTAAAGTGATACTGGTAAATATCCTTTTGCAATCCTTTGCCACCCTCCACCCCCCCGCGTATCGATCTCCCCCGTCGTCGTGCGGCCTAACGCCGTGCCATCATTTACAGACCGGGTGCTCAGCTTATCGCGCCCCGAAGCCACTATTACATTTAAGATTAGATTATGAATGATTAAAATGAACCAAGGCTGGGGCTATCGATTGAAATCCGGAAACTCAAAAACACTGGCTGTTCGCTCCAGAGGCTTTTATAGATTTGGCTTCGCTCGGCCCCGTAGACGACGTTCTCCGTCAGCTTCGCATTGAAACATTGAAACCCACTCCGGATGAAAGACTTCTTTCACGTGGAGAATAAACAACAACAACCACATAAAAATTCACAGAATGCAAATCATGATAAAATGAGGCGGCGGCACTCGTTAACCAGCCGCAGAATACACAGCGGCGGTGCTGAAATTGCTACCGGGGGAGCAACGGTTGGGAAAAAAAGAAAAAAGAAGAAAAGATTATTATAATTAAGTCGGCGCAAACCAGCCGCGTAGACGACAAATCATTTAAAGAAGACAAAGTGCGGCGATGACACGATACATGCCGTCGAAATAGAAATAACAAATACCCAGAAAGTCATGTCACAGGGAGACAAGATTGTTTTTTGTCGGAACGGATTGACAATCAGGGCGAGCAATTTGCGTAGTAGACCGATGTGAGTAGAAACTGCCTCATGTATCGACGTGTCCGCGGGACCTACGTCATGCAAATCCTTAGAATGACAAAGAATACAAGAAAACAAGAATGTTGAGCATCGGAAGTTCAGCCGCCGGCAACCCCGGTTGGCTCGGTGGAGGCTGGAGGAGAACCAGGAACCAGGAAGGACAGAGCAGTGAGGAACCGTTTAGTTTAGTTTATTTCGGTAATATACAAAAATCTAGATTTTACAACAAAAGAAGAAAAGCGGCTGATCGAAAGGGTCGAGGCTGAAGCTATCAAGCTGCCCTAACCTATGATTTCATGAGAAAACTTAATTCAGAGAATCATATACTGTACATATACCCATATAAATATATCCATATATATACACACAAACTATATATATATATATATATATATATACACATACACCCATATACATCTACACACACACACATAAATCCACACATACATATTTACATAAAACAATAAACAAAACAACAAAAAACGTGTCCCCGTTAACCGTTACTTATGATGCTTCATTAATTGATGATACGTTTGTACTTCTACCGTTGTTAAAGGCACAATGTCGTATCTATAAACCCTTAAAACACATTCACAAGAGCAGGACCAGACACAACTATTGCAGCGCTAATGCTCATTATTGATGAATCGTCATTGATTACTTTGGTAGTTCATCGATTCCTCATTTAGTCCATAAAAAGTTGAACATCATCCATCACCAAAGGGCCTGGGGCCAGACGTATATAAGTAACATTCACGAGGTACAGTTGAAGAGAATTTGCTTAAGGAAAGGTCCAAACATCACAGTAACGTCTAACTGGAGCTACAGTTTAGTCCCGGAGAGAAGTTGGACTGTCAAATCAAATGAGGAATTTTCAATTGAACAATATCTTAAAATAAAGTGCTTCATTTTAGAAAATGCGACTTCTCTTTGCCGTGAAGCTTTAAATTCATATTTATTCAGGTGTGAAGTGATGTCAATCAAAAGAGCCTGGATCAGTACCCTCACCTTCTAAAAAGAGAATACCATGCATGGATTGTGGCTATTGAAACTCTATTCTCCTCTCTGTTTTAATATTATTACTGTCAAGATTCTGATCATATTGGACTCTTCGGTTTATTTGTCTGTGCCTTAATTCTTCGGATGCGAGTGGGTACGTTTTCTCAAAAGAGTTGAGCTTTAGTCTCGTAGCGGAGCCTCTTCACGTTGCTGCTTTTAACATCCGTCGGTCTCTGAACACACGAGGCGCACTGGTTCTGACCGGTCCGTGTGGAGAATACTGAAGAGTCTGTCCGATCTTGGTTAAACCCCCACTATGTAGTTTTTCCCTTGTAGCGCCCCCTTCAGGTATTTAACGTTTACTTCAATGTCATAAATACCCAGTTATGATAGATCAGGTGTCGTGAACCTCTGGCTCTCGATCCATGTATGGCTCCTCCGGTGACGCATATGGCTCTTTTGAGTTTGAGTTAAAAAAAAAAAAATCTCTAGCCGCCCCCCTGTAACTTTCTCTATCGCACCAGATTACAGCAGAATAAGTCGGTGCAAACCAGCCGCGTAGACGACAAATCATTTAAAGAAGACAAAGTGCGGCGATGACACGATACATGCCGTCGAAATAGAAATAACAAATACCCAGAAAGTCATGTTACAGGGAGACGAGATTGTTTTTTGTCGGAACGGATTGACAATCAGGGCGAGCAATTTGCGTAGTAGACCGATGTGAGTAGAAACTGCCTCATGTATCGACGTGTCCGCGGGACCTACGTCATGCAAATCCTTAGAATGACAAAGAATACAAGAAAACAAGAATGTTGAGCATCGGAAGTTCAGCCGCCGGCAACCCCGGTTGGCTCGGTGGAGGCTGGAGGAGAACCAGGAACCAGGAAGGACAGAGCAGTGAGGAACCGTTTAGTTTAGTTTATTTCGGTAATATACAAAAATCTAGATTTTACAACAAAAGAAGAAAGCGGCTGATCGAAAGGGTCGAGGCTGAAGCTATCAAGCTGCCCTAACCTATGATTTCATGAGAAAACTTAATTCAGAGAATCATATACTGTACATATACCCATATAAATATATCCATATATATACACACAAACTATATATATATATATATATATACACATACACCCATATACATCTACACACACACACACACATAAATCCACACATACATATTTACATAAAACAATAAACAAAACAACAAAAAACGTGTCCCCGTTAACCGTTACTTATGATGCTTCATTAATTGATGATACGTTTGTACTTCTACCGTTGTTAAAGGCACAATGTCGTATCTATAAACCCTTAAAACACATTCACAAGAGCAGGACCAGACACAACTATTGCAGCGCTAATGCTCATTATTGATGAATCGTCATTGATTACTTTGGTAGTTCATCGATTCCTCATTTAGTCCATAAAAAGTTGAACATCATCCATCACCAAAGGGCCTGGGGCCAGACGTATATAAGTAACATTCACGAGGTACAGTTGAAGAGAATTTGCTTAAGGAAAGGTCCAAACATCACAGTAACGTCTAACTGGAGCTACAGTTTAGTCCCGGAGAGAAGTTGGACTGTCAAATCAAATGAGGAATTTTCAATTGAACAATATCTTAAAATAAAGTGCTTCATTTTAGAAAATGCGACTTCTCTTTGCCGTGAAGCTTTAAATTCATATTTATTCAGGTGTGAAGTGATGTCAATCAAAAGAGCCTGGATCAGTACCCTCACCTTCTAAAAAGAGAATACCATGCATGGATTGTGGCTATTGAAACTCTATTCTCCTCTCTGTTTTAATATTATTACTGTCAAGATTCTGATCATATTGGACTCTTCGGTTTATTTGTCTGTGCCTTAATTCTTCGGATGCGAGTGGGTACGTTTTCTCAAAAGAGTTGAGCTTTAGTCTCGTAGCGGAGCCTCTTCACGTTGCTGCTTTTAACATCCGTCGCGGTCTCTGAACACACGAGGCGCACTGGTTCTGACCGGTCCGTGTGGAGAATACTGAAGAGTCTGTCCGATCTTGGTTAAACCCCCACTATGTAGTTTTTCCCTTGTAGCGCCCCCTTCAGGTATTTAACGTTTACTTCAATGTCATAAATACCCAGTTATGATAGATCAGGTGTCGTGAACCTCTGGCTCTCGATCCATGTATGGCTCCTCCGGTGACGCATATGGCTCTTTTGAGTTTGAGTTAAAAAAAAAAAAATCTCTAGCCGCCCCCCTGTAACTTTCTCTATCGCACCAGATTACAGCAGAAATAATTTAAGGTCCCTTTCTTAAAGAAGTCTTTGTTCTTTTATTAAACTAAATGCCAATTTTTTTAAGGTACAATTATTACATAGTGTTGCTTTAAAGGCGCTGGTCTCGCTGTCCACTTTTCTCTTTTTAGTGAACGGCGTGTGAAATAACGTCAGTACATCTTGCTGCAGTGACTCTTATCGGAATACACACCTTTGATTGGCTGAGTAGCATCCCGCGATACGACGTACAAGTATCGCGTAGGGCTCGGCGGTGTGGCCAACGTTTTATGCCGCCGTATAATTCTGAGAGGGGCAGAGCACTGGTATGGCGAATGCATAAATTCAAGCATCCCAAAGTCAATGGAATGTAAAGTCAATGTTATCTTTTTACTTTTATATTGCTCTGCAGCTCCGAGCTGCCAGCAGACAAGGTGGCCACTGTGATTAGTCAGAGTGGCGAGATGGGAATGAATTACAATATAATAAGTGTCTGATTAAGTTAGTTGTTCCGAATGCTTTTGAGGTTGTTCCCGACTTGCCTTTGCGGCAAATCAGGTCATTAATGTCTTCTCCGCTGCGTGTGCGTGTGCGTGTGTGTGTGTGTGTGATTTTACTGTCCGTGAAGTCGTGTGCCCCTGTGACATTATTATGCGACCCTTGTATAAAAAAAAGAGACACGATACAGATTGCCACATTATTGTAAAAATTGATACTTATAGGGGAAATTCGCTCTCTATATACCTTTTCCTAAGTTTGTGCGTAAAAGGTGACTTCAATGACCACTGAAGAGACCGCGGCGCCCCCTAGTGGTGATCTACCTTAAAATAACGTAGTTATGTGGTGACGCTGGGGGACAAAAACGAGAATATGTTTGCCAATTTTCGCAATTTGCGATACAACCATGTCTAGAGAGGAGAACTAAAGATGTATTATGTATTGTGTGTATTTTGTCCTTTTTCTTCTATTAGTCGATTCATAGCAGTGGCTCCAATTTAAGTCCAACTCATCCAACAGAAGACTGCACTTTTTTTCATGTGAACCTGTCTGTGTGTGTGTGTGTGTGTGTGTGTGTGTGTGTGTGTGTGTGTGTGTGTGTGTGTGTGTGTGTGTGTGTGTGAGAGTGTGGGTGTGTGTGTGTGACATTACCGTCTGTGAAGTCGTGTGCCCCTGTGACATTATTATGCGACCCTTGTAAAAAAAAAAAATGCGGTACAGATTGGCACATTATCGTAAAAAATTATACTTATGGGGGAAATTCGCTCTCTATATACCTTTCCCTAAGTTTGTGCATCGATGGAATAGAAATGCGTCAAAGTGGAATGGAAAAAGGTGTCGCGAATAACTGAGGCAGGTGACTTCAACGTCCACTGAAGAGACCGTGGCGCCCCCTAGTGGTGATCTACCACCAAATAACGTAGCTATCGTGTGACTGTGGGACAAAAACGAGAATATGTTTGCCAATTTTCTCAATTTGCGATACATTTGGATACAACCATGTCTACAGATGAGAACTAAAGATGTATTCTGTATATCTTTCTTCTTCTATTAGTCGATTCATAGCACTGGCTGCAATTAAAGTCCAACTCATCCAACAGAAGACTGCACTTCTTTTCATGTGAACCTGTGTGTGTGTGTGTGTGTGTGTGTGTGTGTGTGTAATGTCACGACTTCTGTGCGCCTGCCAGAGTGTGTGTGTGTGTGTGTGTGTGTGTGTGTGTGCTGGAGGAGAGAAGGCGATGAGAGGACCACCACCAGTGAGTGTCTGACTTAACAGAGATAAGAGGCAGGGTCAGCGAGGAGGGGAAATGGCTCCCGGGCAGTACCTGACCCTGGATCAGAGCCGGGGAGCGGGAGGAGGAGAAATGAGACGTGACTAATGGAGACACTGGAGGCTGACCCCCTGATCAGTCGGGAGCAGGGAGAAAAGAGAGGGGGGAGAGAGAGGTAGAGAAAGTGTGGAGCGGAGGGAAAGGACGTGCCCTGAATGAGGGGAAGCAGATTGAGGCTGGGAAGTGGGGTGGAAGGTGCGCTCGTGTTTGTGTTGGTGTGCGCCGCGTTAAACGTGACGGTCGGGGGGTGATCGCCGGCGTCGGGAGAGAGCCGAGACAATGTTTGCTCCCGAGCGTGTGCTCTCTTTAAAGAGAGTTGAACGCTGGGATCCCGGGCGGGTCAGAGCACCCGCAGTAGTGAAGAAGAAGAAGAAGAAGAAGAAGAAGAAGAAGAAGAAGAAGAAGAAGAAGAAGAAGAAGAAGAAGAAGAAGAAGAAGAAGAAGAAGAAGAAGAAGAAGAAGAAGAAGAAGAAGAAGAAGAAGAAGAAGAAGAAGAAGAAGAAGAAGAAGAAGAAGAAGAAGAAGAAGAAGAAGAAGAAGAAGAAGAAGAAGAAGAAGAAGAAGAAGAAGAAGAAGAAGAAGAAGAAGAAGAAGAAGAAGAAGAAGAAGAAGAAGAAGAAGAAGAAGAAGAAGAAGAAGAAGAAGAAGAAGAAGAAGAAGAAGAAGAAGAAGAAGAAGAAGAAGAAGAAGAAGAAGAAGAAGAAGAAGAAGAAGAAGAAGAAGAAGAAGAAGAAGAAGAAGAAGAAGAAGAAGAAGAAGAAGAAGAAGAAGAAGAAGAAGAAGAAGAAGAAGAAGAAGAAGAAGAAGAAGAAGAAGAAGAAGAAGAAGAAGAAGAAGAAGAAGAAGAACGTGTGAGGTGGGAATAATGTGCAGACTTCTGCTTTTAGATGGAGACCCATCGTGGGGCATGCAAGGCTCCAATGTAACACAATTAATAATAACAATAAGGTGACTGCACTAGGATTTGATATATGCAACCCATATTTTGATTTTCAAAATAAAATCTAGAGTTTGACCTCTCGCCAGAGTATATTGGTTAGTCTGGTTTGTGAGGCTCGGTTGATATTTGTAGTTGTTTTTTTCATCAATTGCTGAGGGCTGTACCCAATCCTGAATGGATTATTGACGCTATGGACCCCATACGGTTATGTACGCGTGTGATTCAGTTATTTTTCTCCTGAGATGTCTTGAAAAAATTACATTATTGATGATTAGTATCGTTACACCTGACATATAATCATGAGATTGCCTCTTGGCTAGGTCATCATTGTTAATGAGAATTGGTTCTCAATTGATTTTACCTGGTTAAATAAAGGTCATATATGAGAAGCACTTCACTACTCACGAGTCACTCCAGCAAAATGTCCTCGTACGACTCGTAGTGCCTTAGATTATCATCTCTGACGTGAACATCATACGCACTAAAAAAAAAATCTAATTTCCGTGGTGATCATCGCTCTTGCTTCTGTTTTCCAATACCGCGTGTGCTCGTGTATCAGCGAAATGCAACGCACCATATTGAGCAAGCATATGGAACAAAACACTTATTTAAGAAGATGTATTAAAATAAACTATAAAACAAACAAACCATCTAAATATTTAAATTTTTAATAATAAATTGGATTGTTCAGTGGAGCTGGATTAAATGACAACCACATAAAAAGAGTAATTACAATTCACAACAACATGTACACCTTTGGATGAATACTCAAATACAATTTAAAACATTCAGTTATAAGGGATGTGAAAGAATAACTCTGTTTACTTATTTACCAGATTATTGATGTATTCTCTGTTTTCATGGACGGTATAGTTTTGCCTTCCAGCTCATGCAGGAAGGAGTACCAGCCGACTCCTTCAACAATGACCTGAGAACTAAAAAAGTTTACAAGTGAGCAAAAGTTGTCTTCCCTGAACTCTGAGTTGACAGTTTGGGAGCAGCGACCCAGTGTGTATTCACTGCAAGACACACAGCTTCCCTGAAGCCACTTCCTCTTTTCCAGCTTAGCTCTGTCAATTTTTCCATCTGCGCTCCACGAATCCAACTGGGCGGGAAAAAAGATTCCCTTCCAGAGTCGGACTGTTCTGATATACTGGACCAGTAATTTAATTAATTAGGTTAAAAAATAAAAAAAAAGATACGAGTTAGTAGATACAGGATGTTGTCCCGACTACTTTCCATGGATGGGTCATGATTTATTTTCATGAATTTTGAAGTCATTCAATTAAATTTCTTCTGTTTTCCCCTTTTTTTCAGCGCAGATGTGTGACTGTAGTTTTAGCCGGGTGGTGTTTTTAGTGTTGGAGCATCTGGAAACATGTTTCATTCAAACAAAAAAGATGAAAGTAAAACTCACCAAGACCATCTTCATTAGTTCTCCCATTGTGCCAACAATGTAGTTGAAATGAACCTTTGATTCATCAACTTTGATAAAAAAATGCCCCCAATGGCCCCCAATGGCCCCCAATGGCCCCCAATGGAGCAGATATTCAAAGAATGATGGAATTGTTCTGGAATAGTATTTTATACTTGAAATGCCCATCCCTGCTAAATTAAATTGAATTCAGTTTATTTTGTATAAGCCATTATCACACATTACAAATTTGCCAATCTGTACACATACAACATCCCTGACCTTTGACCTCACATCGGATCAGGAAAAACTCCCAAAAAATAGAATAGAATAGAAAATTCACAGGGAAAACAAGGGAAGAAACGTTCAGAAGAGCAAGAGAGAAGGATGGACAGGTGTAATAGATGTCATGTGACCAGAAGGAATCAGATGTTGTCGTAGATTGAACCTATATTGTGACCCACACCATTGGTACGTGATCAATAGATTAAATATCTTAATACCGTTATTGCGCCGACGTCATAGGGTTGATCGTTGGCTCCTTCTCCAAACCTGAGAAAACAGAGTAAACAATAATGATTACAAGCATAAAGGCAAATAATGTACAGTCTGATACCATCAGGAAATGAAACATAAAAACTCAAAACAACATGGAGCAGCAGGTGAAGTGCATCCTCGGCGTACACGGCACACCTACGGGAGCATAGTGGGAGTCTCAGACTTTTTATTGGCAATAGGAGAAAGCGATGATAACATCAGAAACATTAACCTTGATATCCCCACAATCACTCGCCGCTCCGGTGCAACTTTAGTTTGATGGTGCGTGTGCGGCATCATCTTGCCTCGAGGCTTTGTTCTTTGGCTCCGCGGTTTGTGATTACTGATGTCTTTCCTACTGCCAATTCCTCAGCTCTAACAGCAATGCGTTACTCGTGGACGCGGTTAGATATTGAGAACATTTGTCTTTTACGGCGACGAGGAACACAGAGTTTTTGTCAGACATGCAAAAACAATCGAAGCAAAATATGTGCAACTGTGTATTTCATTTAAAGACTAATACAAATCTAACGTAATGTTTTACTTGGAGCCCAGTAGACAGTGCATGCTTGTTGTCTGTCTTGATTTGTAGAATTGGTTGGTAAAACTACTTGCGGAGTGAAATATAAACCTAATAGACCAGAGTCAATGATCCCCCTTGTCATTATCACTGTGAATTTATTATTATTACCGTCAGGTTTTTGTTACTTTATTTATCAAAGCGAGAGAGAGTCGACTATTGCGACATTAGCACAATGAGTCCTCCCAAATGTTGAAATGCTGAGCCTCTCGAGGTCGTAGCCTTTGTGGTCATGGGTCGAGCCTCTGTAGGTCGTAGTTGGAGCCTCTGTAGACTTGAGCCTCTCTAGGTCGTAGGTTAAAACTCTGTAGTAGCGAGCCTCTCTAGGTCCTAGCCTTTGTGGACGTAGATTAAGCCTCTGTAGACTTGAGCCTCTCTAGGTCGTAGTCCGAGCCTCTGTAGACTCATGCCTCTCTAGGTCGTAGGTTAAACCTCTGTAGTATGGAGCCTCTTTAGGTCCTAGCCTTTGTGGGTGTAGATTGAGCCTCTGTAGGCCGAGCCTCTGTATTTCTTAGTTTGAGCCTATGTAGATCGTAGGTCAAGCCTCTGTAGGCCAGGCCTCTGTAGGTCGTAGTTCAAGCCTCTGCTAGTTGTAGGTCAATCTCTAGGCCAATCCTCTGATGGTCGTAGGTCGAGCCTCTGTAGGCTGAGCTTCTGTAGGCTGAGTCTCTGTAGGTCATAGGCCAATCTTCTGCAGTTCGTATGCCGAGCCTCTGTAGGCTGAGCCTCTGTAGTCTTTGCAGCAGCCATAACGTCCTGGCGTTTTAGAGAATTGAAGCACTGCCTGTTACAGAGACACCGGGCACACAGACACACAGTGTATCCAGGTTGAAAATAACCCACCCGCTTTTTGAAGAGACAATCGCTAACATGCCTATTGTCACGTCATTAAATTATTCAGAAATTATATTTAATAAATGTACACCATTACCTTCCAACTACCGATGTGCTATTACTGCATCTTGGCGTGACCTTCCCTGGTTACAGGCCTAAGTGGCGTGCTGCACAAGTGCCACTTGTTGTTGAACACTCGCTGTACTTTTTCTGAGAGCTGCTCTACTCTTTAGAGAGGAAGTGCAAGAGGGAAATAGCAGACTTGAACATGGCATCAGTTTTTAGTTGGGGAAGTCAGCCCCGACTGTGAAAAGCAGTCACTTTCAGAGAGCGCGAGACCAGAAGCCAGCGGGGAGAAGCTTAAACGTGCGACAGTGCTTCAGTGTCAATGAAGCTTTAAGTAGGAGGACGACAGGTCATCCATATCATCCCGCCCAGCCATCACGCTCATCCTTTGGAGGGTCGGGGAGCCGATCCCAGCGGACGTTGAGTGACAGGTCGCCAGTCAATCATGGGGTCTACGCGGTATTCAAGTGTTCTTCGGGGGGGCAATATGGCCTTAGAGCCATATCAGAAGAGTGTCTCCTCTACAGCACAGCCAGCATCTTACTACATCTCCTAACCTATACAAGTCAAAAAACTGTGATATGTCATATATGTATGACATTAAGGTGTATAATGGTATTAACATTGACTACACACTGTGTATCTGCCTAGCGACCTTCCTTCATGTCAAAGGATGGACTGTCGGGTGTCGGCGCCCTGCTACATGGAACCTTTAGACAAACTGGCCTTCCCCCATCTTATTTCATTATCTCCATCATAGGCTTATCGCAATTATTACAAATCGGCCTGATTGCAATCATTTGAGCGGACCCTCGCTCCTTTTGCATAATCTATGGATTGAGTTGTCACTTCTATCCAGTTTTTCTAATTTTAAATAATTCACTTATGAATAAATTCATATGGAAACGGCTCGGTGCACAGTGTGAGCGTAGAGTGTGATGTCATATCTTGATGTCTAGACCATGATCTGGAAGCCGAAGCGGGAACGGTTCAGAGCGGCTTTTTTGTTTGGTTCCACGTTGTATAAACTTTTGGAAATACAATCAAGCGTCCTTCTAATGACTCGAATCACGAAGTAAACCGACCTAATGTGCTGGAAACATCAGTTTGAAAACAAGCCATTTAAAACAAATGTGTGCAGTGGAGTGAGAGGTGAGAGTGCAACCCACAGCCAGAGGTTAGCAGGTCCGTCTTTCAATCAGAGGGTTGGCGGTTCAATCCCCGCCCTAGTCGATGTGTCCTTGAGAAAGACACTTAACTCAGAATTGTTCACTGTAGCTGAATATACGGTTTATGAATTAAAAAAAATTATTGTAACTCGCTTTGGATAAAAGCATCAGCTAAATTACATAATATTAGAACACTGACTGACAACTCTTTGACAATGACCTCATCATTTCCATGAGCAGCTATCACATAAAACAACAACACAAAATGAACATAAACATTTTAGTCGTTGATTGCAGTTATTTGTATGTAAATTAATTATTAAAAGCAAATTATGGATCGTGACCAATACAAAATGAACCCCTTCAAAAAGAGTTCCTTACATACTTCTAACACAGTGCCACGGATGCTCTGAAAGCACATCAGATTCATCATGTATTATTCCCTCTTTTGATACTTGGGGTCTTCTTCATTAAAGCGACACTATGTAACTTTTCCCCTGTAGCGCCCCCTTCAGTAGGGTGACCAGACGTCCGGTTTTCCCCGGACATGTCCTCTTTTTGAGACCAAAAAAAAGGCGTCCGGCAGGGTTTCCAAAAACGTCCGGGATTTTGCTTCGTCCGATATTTCCGTTTCTCTGGGTCTTTCACAAGATTTTACCCCTTACAAGTTTTGTAAATGGTATCTCCCGTACGTTCCACCTGAACAGTCATTGGTCGACTGATCTCAGGGTTGCCAGATAAACGAAATCCCCCTTTTAGGCTGTATATCACAAAACAGGCAGAATAAGAGAGATCCGTCTGCGTCTGAGCGCGCGCGCCTCGCTTTGTGATGCGCGGGTGGGAAGACTTCCACTAGCACACCCCCCCTAGCACAGCCCCCCCCCCCCCCGTCGTCGACGCTGCTGGAAGCCCTTTTCTATCTATGGGGGGGCATCATGAAGGAGTTATGCCGAGGTGTCCTCTTTTTCACAAACTCAAATCTGGTCACCCTACCTTCAGGTATTTAACGTCTGGCTCTCGAGCCATATATGGCTCTTCAGTCACGTGCCCTCACAGCTGATCTCCCAGCTAGTCGATGCGCGCTACCGGTGTTCTGTCATTTTTTGCTGCCTTGTAAAAATGTGCTACCCGCTGCATAAACTGATAGGTGTGTATCGATTTATGCTACCCTATAAAAAAAAAAATGCTACTTTATGGTTTTATACATCTGTACATCAAATAAAGGCATAAAGTAAGTGGTTTTTTTTCTGTCATGAGTCTAATTATAAAAAGTGTCACTCACCGTTATCAGCCGTGCATGCCGTGCATGCCGTGGATGACGTGCAACTCGGAAAATCGACTCGGCGCAATACCACAAGGTATTGCCTCTCGGCAGCCGCAGCGAGCCGTTCAGCCGCGGCATGTCACTGTCTCTACACGTCGCGTAGTGGAGCAAATAAAAAGTCACCTGCGAGCGTGGACTGGCACTATAAGACGTTGCATAAATCTGCCAGACAGCAAGTTCAACTACTTCCGCCGGAAGTACCGGGCCGGTCGCAACCGTCTTACATTCAGCAGTTTTCAGCCCCGAGACAGCGGATGTCAGTGGCGGAGGCGCAAATCAACATATTAAAAGTCATTGTAGCGGCACAATTTTTTTCAAGCTGTTATTTTAAGGTGGAAAAGTTACATAATGGGGCTTTAAGATGACTTTATCATTTTACTAGAGCCTTTTTAAATCTTTCAAAAGAGATCATAAATAATCTAAATCGGTCAAGAAAAAATAAAGGGATATATAAATGTATATACATATTATATATATATATATATATATATGTATATATATATATATACTGTATGTATATATATATATGTACAATATATACATATATATGTATACATATATACTGTACATTTATATATATATATATATATGTATATATAAATATATAGAATATATGTACTTTACATGTATACTGTATATATATATATATATAAAAACGTACTGTCACTGTTTCGACAACAACAGAAACATAATGCCACAAATTAACATAAATCTACTCCCCTCGAGGAAGTTATTTGGGAAGTTGTCGACCTGGAAAACAAAGTGCCAACTTCCAGTGGCGAAGGCAAGGAAATAATAGTGCCATGCACATAAATCAAACCGGTCTCAACGGGCAACTGATCCTAGAAAGTAAACAATAATGTCCGCGGTAATGTGGGTGCAGCAGTGCATTGAGAAGCAGCCGGTAAACACGGTCCTCGTATAACAAACTAATTATCCCGGGACTGAATTAGGCCTTAATACGCTGCTGGACAGTTGTTAACAGATTAATTGAACGGCCTGGGTCCGTCCTCGGTGCGTTGCCATGACCAAAGCTGCGGATGACAATAACCAGCCGGCATCAGGCTTCTGGGACGGGCTTTCAAATGCGGGCTAATCCAATTAATATGAGTGATTACCTGCACGCAGCAGCGACCAGTAATTCCGTGCTGAAGTCTGATTTCTTCTTCTTTTCCTTTTTTTTTTTTTTTTTCCTATGCCACAGAAATCCATGGAGTGCAAAGTTGGAGGGATAATTTATTTCAATTTAAGGACTGTAATTTTAACAGTTCTTCAATAAACCATTATGAACCTCTTTTCCCCTTTCTGCATGTTTAATTCAAGCCGATACCCGACCACAAAAGACAGATTAAAGATAGTTTTCAATGAAGTATTATTCAAAGTATCTTTAAACCGATTCTTGGTGACTGTAATCCCCGTTACAGGTACCATGTTACTCTTGTGGAGTAGCAGCAGCTCTTATTGATAAGCTTAACAGAATGTCATGCTCTGAGGAGATTCTCTTTAGATTCATCCCCTCCTCCCCTCTCCTCATTTTCTACTTTCTTTCATCCACCTCGGTGTCTTTCTGCCTCGGCTGTCGTCTCAGAATGAAATGCCATTCTGCATTAGGCAGTGAATTGGTGAAACCGATGGTTTTTGAGGATCTCGGTTCGAGAGCTTAGTCGAGAGTGAAAGAGTGTGTGATGGTGCGTGTTTGATCCTGTTTATCTGCGAGCGTGTGTGTGTGTGAGTGCGACTGTGTGTGTGCGCGTGCTACTGCAAAGGTGAGAGGCGAAGAGGAGAGAAAGTGAGTGAAAGAGAGCTAGAGAGGGAAGGAGGGAGCTTGTCAGCCAACATGGGTCATGAAAAATGCATGGAGGTTGTTGGTGTCAGTTTGCTGGAGCGAGAGCTGCAGAGAAAAAGAGCGCAGACAGGGTTTGGTGAACTCTCGCTGTCTCTCAGTCACCCGGCCGGCCCCTTGAACTTCTCTCACGCCGCCTCGCTTCACAGGTCCCGCTCGACGCTCGCCCGCCCCGTGCTCTACATTCGTCTTCTTTCTCTTCTTCACTGTGTTGTTAGCGCTGATTCGGAACAGTCGATACCTCGCATCTTTATAGGGAGGTCCTCTTCATACATGTTCTGTAACAATCAGTGCGTTTACATAATGGTATCATTGGAATCTGGCTTTAGTCGGACTATGCTAGCTTTTGGGGGATCTGCTATTATCCCACTATACATGGCAGTGAGTAATTTGAATCATTGGCCGAAAGCATGTCACCTCCGATATGATAGGTGGCCCTGTTTTCCCTACAACTCGCGGCGATATGGACGTTTCCGCTTGCGTGCGCATGCGCAAAGACGCAAAGTCCGGTTCCTAATCCAATTCACCGTTACATGCCTCAATAGTCGGATTATCAACCGGATCGGATCGAGTTATCCAGGGGTGTTAATCGGATCGTAGTCGGGCCGCACGTAGTCGGACAAAGGTGTTTACATGAAACGGATAATTCGATTTCATTCCGACTAAGCCAGTTATTAGAATGCATGTAAACACGGTTACAGAGAGAAATACACGTGGCGGGAACCAAATCCCAACGGTTTCCTCTTTGGTCTACACCTGTACATGTGGGTTTCCACCAGGGGCGTCGTTAGGCCTGTTTTAGGGAGGCCAAGCTACGTCTCTCATCAATGACAGCCAGGAGGTTAGCTCAAAGGAAATGATGCAGAGTGATATTGTAAGTCCAGGTAGTTACAGAATCTTGCTATATATAATATTTCTGTAATTGTTAAAGATTTTAACCTGCTTACATTTAGCTTTATTTGATGCAAATGAAAGGGAATAGCAGTTAGAAACTGTCTCCAGTGAGCGAGAGTTTGAACGAGTGAATTCAAAATACAAGACGTAACTATTGACATCTCTCTATTCTTACCATTATTATATCTTATTATAAGATTTTTGTCCATTGAATGATATATCTGACACTGAACTAGTTCATCTTTATCTCAGGGATAGTATCCAAATGATCATACAATGTCACTATGACCCTGAAAGTCTGTCTCTTGTGTTATATTCTGAATGAAGCCAAACTACAGAGACACATCACTTTTTGATTTAACCAATCTATGAACTGTCGGAATCAATGGATATTAGGACACAAGGAGAGGAGTGTACCTTGACATAGGACACAAGGAGAGGAGTGTACCTTGACATAGGACACAAGGAGAGGTTTCAACCTCGTGAGGGAACATAGTTTATAGTAATGTTTTTCTCCTTAGGTTACAGGAAATGCCACCCTCAGTAATGATCACATCAACTTTGCATACATAACTTTGGTGCTTCCGACGGTAACGATGGGTAACGATATGCAAACATATGGTCATCTTAAGAGGTTTAGTCCCATTTTTATAGTGAATATTTTTGCTTACTTACTCAAATATACAGCGTCCTTGAGGGATAGGGACATCTTATGTCATCGAGATAGAACTGGCAAGAGTAGCGAGAATCACTAATCAGGGATTAAAAGCCCAAATACTGAACGCAATGGGCCCTCCTCACACTTAACATGATGACTAGACATATAAGAACAGCACAGGTGTTAGTGTTGTTTTTCTAATTGCATTGTTATCAATAAACGCAAACTATAAAATCAGTTTTTCGTCTTCTTTTTAATTGCACTGTTAAAGTGTTGAAATATATATCATCCCTCTCGTTCAAAGCAGTGCACATCGTGCCTCAGTTCACCTTTGCAGTCGAGGGGAAGACAAAATGCAGAATGTGTGCGGCAACACATCATGTTGAGCGCTCTAGGAGACAAAGGCAGTGGGCCAAATGTGCAACTTTAAAACTGGCGCACCACTGTGGCAAAATAAAAAGACTGATGTAGTAAACTACTGTTTGACCGAAGAAGAGTAGACCATAGTAACTTCAACCTACCTAGTTTAGGGAATGTCTGTTGAAAAGTCGAACATGATGAAAATAGTTGCAACCGATCTGCATGGTTTACATGACACACAAGGAGGAATGTGGGAACGTCTGGGGATAAGGCAATTATTTTTTATAAAAAACATTGAATATCCCAACCTCTTCATAACTTGCCATCGATGTCCTCAACCACACCCAAAACGATAATGGAGAAAAGAAAGAGCGGGATGACAGATAGTAGAGTTCATCGTACGAGGCCTATGTTAACGGAGATGGAGGCGGAGTTCTCGGAAAAAGAATGTGGACTAAACCGTCGCACAACGAAACAACACTTACAGCTGTGCATCAACACAGCTCTGACACAGTTGAAATTAGATTTGCTATTGTTATCCCACACTACTTTGTCTTCATCAGTATGCTTTTTAATTTTGAGGTTGTCCGCCTGTCTTAACATCTGCACCAGCAACCGGCCGCTTAGGAGGAGGAAGAAGATGCTGCAAGGAGACTAGAAGGAAACTAGAAGACACCAACATAATAAAAACACACAATACTGATGCAGTCAGAGTAATGAAGAGGAGGAACGCGCAAAATACATTGATAGCTCAATATATAGGCAAAATGTTAGACTAAAACTGGCATATGCTTGCATATTTAAATCAATATTTTGATATTTGGTGATATTCAAAGTAATGAAGTAATATAATATATTCCTGGATCTTGATTTCCTCCTCCACCCTGAGTCATTTGCATGTTTGTGGGTCTATAATTCATCAATGATAAGATGAATTGTCACACAAGCTGTTATTACGTTACAACTGGGGAAACCCTCTGGGTTGTACGCCTCCGCCAACCAGTCGTGTTAAAGCTTACATCCATTTCAATTAAAAATGCCATCACTTCATCATTTTATCCAAATGGACGTTTGTGTGAATCCTCATTAGCATGTATGAATTGAATTAAAAACACGTCTTGTGAGGTCACAGTGACGTTGACCTTTGACCACATTGGTTGAATTCAGGTGGACATTTTTGCCAAATTCAAAGAAATGTCATGAATTCCCATTCCTGCATAAAACACATCACTCCAAGTATATTACTTTTTATTCAGCAACAAATAACAATACAAACAACGAACACTAGAATAACGGAATCACTAAAAACGGTTGCCTCTAACCAAAATATTCAAAAGGCCGTCCATCCCATCCAATAACAGGGATCGGTCCTCTTGGAGTCGTTTGACTCTCATAATTCGGGAACTGGTTCCGATTAAAACCGGTTCTTGATGCCCCGACCCTAGAGGTCCAGGAGAGGCTTGTCAGATCTCGGTCCCTGCGGCCACACAAGGACAAACATCCCTAGTTACCCCGCTGATAACCGTAATGAAAACGAAAACAAAAGTCAAATGAAAAGGCTTTCTCCTCATTTGCCGTGTCACGAAAAAACTAACCTTGTTTTGTCGCAAATTACACTCTTCGGGAGTTTGCCTCCCACCCACGATCGTATTCATTTTCAAATTCACAAACGCTAAAAACACGCCGTCAACCGAAGTCGCAGTCGCCTCCTGCTTCCAGGGCTCTGGAGAACGAGTGGGAGAGAGACATCAAGCCGTTTCTCGTTATACATTAAGACATCGTCGAGCCATCCGACCTTAATGGACTTTGTGTGTAAAACATCATCAACGAACGTCACGATGAATAATTAACTGTGTTTCTGTAGAAGACGCGGCCGTGCTTTCATTCACTCGCCCACTTCTACGTAGTCCATGCAGTCCGTGGGTCTTGAAATCACAGTGTTCCCACTATAGGCTAAACTTTGAGTTGAAACAACGGCACTGTGTTTCTGCTCGGTTCCCAGTCGATTTTTAGGCCACGCCTCTTCTGCCTGACCTTTGGCAGCAGACGAGCGGTGCTGTCTGAGTCCCGCTCCCCTCTGGCGGTCTGCTGTGCGTTGCCAGCGTACAATATTTGTCTCCGGACTCTGAGTCACAGGGAAAGCTTTACGCTCAATACATATGCATCGCCTGTGTGTTGGCTGGCCAAACATCTTTATTTTTAGACGTTACTTCAAAACTGTGGCGTGGGTTTGGCCCTCCCTATGTATGTGCGCGGGAGAGTAATGAATACGTCTCCGAGTTTCGAGTCGGCTGCGTAGATCCTGCCCTACTTCGACAAAGTGTTTTAATTATTCCGTCACTTCAAATCTCGGGGATGAAACCTGAGTTTGAGGCGAATTCAAGGTCAAAGAGGGAGCGATGTGTTTTTGCTTGAAACTGTGACAGAGTGCATTCCTTAATGACATACTAACCGCGACTGTGGCTCAGTGATGATCGAGGTCGTCCTTCAATCGCAGGATCGGTGGTTCGATCCCCGGCTCGAGTAGACCATGTCGCTGTGTCCTTGGGCAACGCACTTCATGCACCCCAATATTGCTCCTTTAGCTGAGCTAACAATGGATGGATGTGAGTCAGCCATGATGGACAGGTGGAATCTTAGCTCCTCCCATCCGTATATGAATGATATCCTGTAGTGTTAAAGTGCGTTGAGTGGTCAGAAGACTAGAAAAAGGCTCAATACTATTGCCAACCAGGGCCACTTCCTGAGCAACGGCAGGTTGGTTAAGTTTGAACATTTGGTGTCAGCACAGAAAACAACAGGAAAAACACAACACCGGGAATGCCACTGAAAATACTTTTTTTATGTTTCTAATTTATAATAAACTAATTCTGCAAAAGAAATCCATGGTGATCTCGATCTTAATCTTTAAACTCAACAGAAAGTAATATTATATATATAAATATATATATAATATTATAAATTGTAATATTATATATATATATAATATTACTATATATAATATATAATATTACTATATAATTATTATAATTATATATATATATATATATATATATATATATATATATATATATATTTATAAGTATGGTTCCACATCTCCCAGCCAGACCACTATGTCTAAAAACGGAATACTTGACAACCTGGACCTGCTCTTGTAGACTTTCCAGTTCACATAACTACATCCTGATCAGTTGTTTAATGGTGCATTCAGGTGGTAATTATCATCTGATCTATTTTCATCAGGTTGTTGGTTTCATGCGACAGAACGAGCATTCAATTACATTCAATTCAGTTCATTTTATATAGCCTAGAATCACAAATTACAAATTTCCCTCAGCAGGCTTAACAATCACATACGACGTCCCTGACTTTTGACCTCACATCGGATCCCAAAAAACTCCCAAGAAATGGAAAAAAGACTTTCACAGGGAGAAAAAGTGAAGAAACCTTTAGGAGAGCAACAGAGGAGGACCTCTCTACAGGATGGACAGAAGCAATAGATGTCATGTGACCAGAAGGAATCATTACAGTTACATAAATACATGAATAAATATGATAGAAATTATGAATAATGAGTGGTAGCATGGATCACAATCCAGATGACCACAATCCATGTAAACAGAAGGCGGTAAAGGGGAGGGGCAGCTGTGCCGTGGCAGCATCATATCACTCACAATGAGACTCATTTCAATAAATTAAGCGGATAATTTACTACGAATAATGACCTTCAGAATGTGGAGCCTGCGAGTTTTTACGTAACAAAGTGTGCCAAAAGTCGGAAGGCCACTGTCACTTCAATGTGTAATTACATTGTATATCTCCTGCAGCTATGCACATCTATTTTAATATTCATACTGAGCATCTTAGACCCCAAAATATCTGGAGGATGAATTAGATTCCATGTTATCACATTGTCAGGCTGTACGCACAGCTTGTGAAAATAATATACAATGCAAAAAGATAATTCAGTGAGGTATTAATGACTTAATATTAGGACTTTTCTGCTTTAAAAAAATATGTGGATACATCTCGATTCTAAATAAATGCTAACCCTTTTAGAATGTGTTATTAAAACATATGTATGTTTTTAAAAGCAATATTTTAGTTGGGTAGTGTTGATAAGAGTATGTCCTAAAGATAACTCTCCTTTACCTCAAGGCCACCGTAGTTCTTCAACGCGCTGAGCGGAGGGGTCTTCAGGGGCCCCTAGATGCCACTAAGTCGCACACACACACACACACACACACACACTGTTCCTTTAATTTCTAGAAATTAAATAGAATAAATAAAAGCGTGGGCGTGTTACCTGTTTCTGCATACAGGTTCAAATATAGAAGGTTACTTCAACTTTCTGTATATTAAAAAATGCAAATTAATTCAGGTGTTTTGTTATTCGCATTTTGGTTTAAAATAATCATTTACAAAATCAAATAACGGTAAATTAAAATCAAATATTCTATAGGAAGAACCAGGACCACTTTTTGATGGATTCAACTCACCAACAAAGAACTCGGAGTCAGAGACAAGCACAGCAGTTATCACAGCTTTTAAAAATCCATTTTTTATTATCAATTAGATGAAGTGTTGAGTTGCGTTATCGCTTCCTGAAAACAATGAATCATCAGTAGATGGATACATCTGTAGCGTAGCTTGTTTTTAAATGACGCTAAAATTTCCCATCTGCTGTGATAAAAACGGAACCAATTACATTTTTAAAAAGTGACTTGCCAGTGGAATTGGGACATAATCCCTCTCGGATGAAGGGCCGCGGCTCGACCTACGACCTCTAAAGGAGGGCAGTGGAAAGGAAACTGCGAAGTCTCGACGTATTTCAAATAGCCTCAATATTTTTTTTACTTTATTCAATTTGCCCCGACAGTGATAGCGTCTGTGTGCAAAAGTGCTTCAATCCACCTCTCTCTTTACCACATCTCTCTCTATGCCTGGCTAGCCCATCTTATTACCTTCAACCCTCCAAGGCAATTTCCAAACAATCTTTCATTATTCCTTCTCTATACATCAGTCCTGTCAGCCGGACTGTCAGCCGTCTCTTTCCCCCTCCATCTTTTCTCCCCTCCCGCGTATCTAGATCTCTGTCTGCACTTCCCTGAGTCCATCGCGAGGACAAAGTGTCTACCCGTCCTATGTTTAGCTTGCCCGGCTCGCATCGTGTCGGCCAGACTTCGCCGTCTTTGTGCATCACTGTCATGTTCCTCGACAGCCACACCTGTCTGCTAAGTACTAGTGTTTCTCCTGTCCGTCTCCATTTGTGTAGTTTGCGGTCTCCGAGTCCGTGAAGCTGGTCGTCTGAGGCGCTCACGCCGCGTGTCGGATAATCAATGCGACACGCGCGGACCCTCGGTGCCTCGACCTTGTCTGGTGCAGTGAAGTCATCTCCCGCAGGATTCTCTTTGTCTCTGTGGATAAGGGATGTGGATTCTCTGTCGGAGAAAGATTCAAGCTTTCCGAAGCTTACGGACTCGTTTGATCACGTTCAATCCCTCAGACTTGATCAATTTACAGCTTTGCTTAGCATAGGAAACGAGGATCCGTCGCTAAGCAACCAAACATTGCTTTCTTTCATGGAAATGAAGTGGCGTGTCCAAAATGAGGCGTTTCTCTAGCCTGGATACCAGACCGAACTTAGCCCCGCCCTCAACATTTGAAGTCGGGAAGTTCGGTCTGGCATTGCTCCATTGGGGATAAATTATCTGCGGCCAGAAATTGCCGGACCAATCAAATTGCCAAGGCGGGCTTTATACAATGACGGACATATGAACAACAGTAACGTAACCAACCACGTCATAAAAAGGCGCTTGGTTTGAATTTGTTTACAAGCGTGCGTGCAGTTGAGTTCAACAACTATGCGTCGCTTAAAATACGTCACATACTCCGTTGCTCTGATTGGTTGTAGCTCTATCCAATTGAGCGAAGAGGCATTTGCTTTCCTGGTTCGGTTGAGACACGCCCCATAACCACAGCCCAACGGAGCGGTATCAGACTCACATTCTGACTAGAATTATGAGTATGACATCGTCAGGCTAGCGTTTCTCTCGACTCCACCACTGAGTGTAGACGAGGTGCACTCACTTATCTTTTTCAGACGTCAGGAGATGGAAGTACTGCATGGAAGTTGTCGGAAAGAAGACAACAAGATTGTGACGGACCGACTCCTCGCTCGGCCTTGTAAACGTCGCCGATGGCCCCCGCGCCGTGCAGATTTCATCGACCCTGCTTTCAGTCGGAGTTTTCACGTCTTTAAACAAAGCGCTGCCCAAGGATTCCTGTCTGCCGTCGGGCTCATAAAGGAAGCGAGAGCTCGCAGATGTAATTTGGTGCTCGTCCAACACATGCCTCAAAGCCATTCTGCTAAATTACTTCTAAAAGCAGACGGTCTAAAATAGAGCAAACGAGGACATGTTTCGAAGAATGAGTTCACAACCAGCTGTGATCTAATAGATTTCGAGGAGCAGGCTTTAACCCTCGAGCCGACAAACATGAGACTGAGTGAGTCATTTTTTTATTTTGCGTCCCAGAAGCATTTCATCTCAGTTGATTGTAACTATATATCCGTAAGGCAGACGGGTCTTTAGAGCAAGTTACCTTATATGGAAATATAGAGTCCGATGATATCCAATACCAAGATTGGAAGACCAGAGATTGTCTATAAGAAGTAGATGTAGTCATCGTTACGTCACCCAATGGTTTGTTTATTACAGTTTTGAATTCTGTTCTGTATTTTCCCTTCGGGAGCTTCTCCATTGACTTTTCCGAACCACGATTTTTCACCGGGTTACGACTGCTGAGTAGGAGAAGAATAAGTACCAAGAATTTAACTTTGAGGCAATAAACTATAAAACATAATTACATCATTAGAGATGATTTCCATGTTTCACAAAGCAAAAGGTCACCTATTGACTCATTTTGACCGTCTAAACTCGGCTAGTATATAAAGCAGAGCCACGTAACGATATGCTCAGAGCAAAAATAAAACACATTAGAAGGTTGCATTGCTGAAAATAGAAATAGTATAACATAAATGTGTAAATAACATTGACAATCGTAAATCAGCGTTAAAAAAAACACTCACAGCTGCGGCTCACATACGGCAAACCTGTTGGTCACTTTCTCTGAGAAACCATCACTTAAATGCTCAAAGTAATAAGTTAAGACGTTAGCCGTGGCCCACGCGGGTCACACGCTGTGCACAGCGCCGCCAGCATTAGCTTACCAATTAGCAAAGCATAAAAGCAGCGCAGGAGTGCTCATTAGACCAGCAGTAAACAGGATTAACACAGCGGGCGGTCTTATAATATTAGCCCAGAACCACGGTCCATTGTAACTTTTACTGCCAGCCGTTCCGTTTCCATCCCTCCACTTGTCTTGGTTGTTTGTGGCCTCGTAGCCCTCCTCGTGTTATTGTAGCAGCCGTGAATTTGTTCTTCTTCCCGTAAAAAAAAACCCCGTTTCCATCATCAATGTTACTCCGTGTGTCCAGCAGCTCCAATAAATGTTTATTACAACTTTTGTTAATAGTTGTTGTTGCTCAATTGATCCATTTCTGAACAATAAATGTACGTAATGAACAATTGAGCTTCACCATGCCGATGGCGTCTGGCCTCAGCCTCCATAATCTGGTGAAAACCACTTTCATTTGTATCAATGGAAGTTTGACCACACCTGTACACGGTTACCACAGGATATTTTCTCGGTAGGCTATGCTAAGCTATCCGCTAATCCGTTGTGCTCAGTCTTTTAATAATGTTGTCAATGAGCGACCAACAACATGAATTAAAACATGAAAGTGATGAACTTCTTTTTTTTTTTTTCATTATCCTTTAAATATAATTATTTTATTTTTAATTGTGTGTGGACAAAAACAAAATACAATATCAAAGTGGACAAAAATTTAATTTTAAATAATTCTCCTCAGAAGAAATAGAAACATCTGTTTGGTCATCCTAGTGAAGAAAGTGATGAACTTTCTTTTTTCATTTTTTTTCATTATCCTTTAAATATAATTATTTTATTTTTAATTGTGTGTGGACAAAAACAAAATACAATATCAAAATGGACACAAATAACATTTAAAATAAATAAAAATAAAAACATCTGTGTAGTCATCGTAGTGAGGAAAGTGATGAACTTTTAAACCCAAAGATAGAAAATAATGAAATGTACGTCCAGGTTATTACGATAGGACGGGAACTGACCTCTGCACAATGATTAACCCGGGGTGTTGAAACGTTTGCGTTGTGTGTGATCCCCGCGTCAAAAGCAGTCTGAGTGGTCTGACGTTATCTCAGGCAACCAAATAATGCCGAGAAGGAGCGCTCTCACGGGCGCCTGCTGCCCTCAGCTCCATGTAAGTGACTCGTGAAACCGTATTAACTCCAGTATGAAAATGTCCTTCCTAATATTAGAGATCGGGTAAATTAGCCTTGATGATATTGGAGCGGTTCGGGGGTCCCCTCACCTAAAAATCTAATTATGGTAATTATAATGACACATAATGCCCTGCATTTTCCTTGACCTTGACTCCCAGCATCCTGTGCTGTAGGGCAGAGATGATGCAAACCTGCAGCACACGCTACACCTGCTTGGTAAGACGGCTGTGAAGGGAAAGACGATGCTGGTGTGACCTTATGCATCAGGGGAGGTAACATCCTTGGGCAAAGAGGAGGTTGGAAGGGACTTGTAAGGGTGCGGCTCACACGGGAAACTGATTAGGACTAGAAAAAAAACAGCGAGATTCAAAAGAACTTCTTTGCAATAGGAGATCAGAAACAGTGTGAAAGCTCCAGTGTTTCATGCATTTAGGATTACAGCGCTAGAGAAGTCAAAGCAGGCGCCGTGAACGTTTGATAGAAAGGGTGTTGATAGAGCAGCAAACCACAGGTCCAACTGCCACTTTGTTATGTAAGCCGGGCTAAACTAATGCAGTCTAATACAACAGACATGCAATAAATGTTGAATATTTTCCAGCCCATTGATATCAATGAGTATACACAAAAAAATAGAAAGGTCTTTCAGTATAATGTCCGGCGATCTAACAGGGCCCAGCGTCCAAAATAGTCAGAAAGTTTAATCAACAAAATAAATTGTTTTAATAAAAACGGCACATTATATTTGTTAATAAAATAGGATTTATGGTAGGGCTGTGTATCAGACCTCTCAGTTTTAGAGAAGTGTACCTAATAAACTGGCAACCAAGTGCACTGAGCTGAAAGGGAAACACAGAACACACAGGCATAACAAGCCTGACTAAAATGTGTTGTGTTTCATTACATGTAGAAGGAAACTTTGACATTTTAAGAGTTTAAAAAAAGAAATTATATTTAAATGTCAGAGTTATTGAAAATAAGCATAAATCAAGAAGTCAAAGGACAACATTAGCTGATTGTAACTGCCCTTTAAAACGGCTGGACCCTGGTCAGGTCGGTTTTATGATGCTAACGGTTTGGCTTGGTTGAGGTAATAAAACGCCTTTGGTAGGATTTAGATAAACATTGTGATTTTGAGTCTTTTTTGCCTAGATTACAATAATAAACATGTTGTTGAAGGGGACATAGCATGCTAACTTTTAGATTCATGCTTGTAATGGTTGACACAAGTACATCTTTATATGCTTTAATGTTCAGATCATGTTATTATTCTCCCACTGTCTGTCTGAGTATACCTGTCATCATCACCTTCGGCCTTAAAACACACAACAAAAAACCAGCCTGCTCCGATTGGCTGGCGAGAAGCAAACGCAGCACTTTTGAACAGGTATGGTTCCCCAGCTGTGGGTGGAGTCACGGTAGGTTCTAGAGAGCTGCTTAGTGCCGGATCTGACGCCAAGTTTTCCCAATTAGACCCGATCTCGAGGTGTCCGAGGCCAAGTGCTCAGAGCCATCTGATCGCTTTTGTGAACCTCTCCAAACCAAAGTGCTGGGATGCTTTTCGGAAGCCGGGCTTAGCTCTGCTTAGTACCAGATGACTCCTCAAGCCCCATGCTGCTTCCAATACCGCAGCATTGCCTGCAGCCAAGCCAAGTGATGCAGAGAGAGAGAGAGAGAGAGAGAGAGAGAGAGAGAGAGAGAGAGAAAAGCAGGGGGTGCCAGGAGAGGAGAGGCGGCGGGAGACGGAGGGGGTAGATGAGAGGTCGGGAGAGATAAAAGGAAAACAGGGGATGTGGAAGAGTGACAGAGGTGGATGGAAAAGCAAGATAGAGAGAGAGAGAGAGAGAGAGCACAGTGGGGTGGTGGTGGTGGGGGTCTAAGATGACTAGTTTGTTTGAGCATCCGTCCCTGCCCGCTGAGACAGAGAGAGATGAAAGTGTGAGGATAGCTTCGGCGGCTAGTGAGAGGAAAGGTGAAGTGAGCTCCTGCAGGGACGGCGAGGAGCGAAGGAGGCGGGGGAGGGGTGTGTGTGTGTGTGTGTGGGGGGGGGTTGTTTGCAGTTGGTGAAAATAGCTTGAGCTGAACTACAAGCTGAATTCCTACTGCCACTTTTGCTTCTTCATTGTCTCCGGCCGTCTGCCCGGCTAACGATAACAACGCTAACGTGACGATAGTGTTTCTGGGTTTTTAACGTTTAACATTTATCGCCGTCTCGGTTTCAGCATGTTAGCCAATAATTAGCACCAAAAACAGAAAATACAGCTGAGGGGGAGCGACTCAAAGTATTGGACAAGTGGATTATTTCGACCGGATGAGAAGGTCTGGGAGATCACCAGCGTTATTACAGATTCCTCCTGAGGGGACCATGAAATGCCTGGACCAGATTTCATTGCAATCCGAGAGGTTTTTGAGAGATTTCCCTCTCTGGAGTTGGGTCGACCTCCATGGTGACGCTACATGAAGAGTCATTAGATCACCAAAGTCATTAGAGCTTGTCCTCCGGGCAGCACGGACATCTGTACAAAACTTCATGGCAATCCATCCAAGTAGTTAAAATACAAAGTCTTTGGACCCAAAAAACCCGACCGACTGGCCCACATTGCGATCCCCTGGAGTCACGGCCCCAGCACGGCTAACATATAAAAGTAGTATCGCACCTTTTTCTTCTTGCTGTTTCTAATGGGACGTCTCCGCCACTCGATCTTTTTTTTCACGACTGATTTAAAGCGACACTATGTAACAATTCCTACCTTAAAATAACAGCTTAATAAAAGAACAAAGATGTCTTTAACCCTGTAAGACCCCTGGTTGTAATACATCAACATCACTTTTATCTCTCTAAAAATCACATTTGCAAAAATGTTTTTTGGGGAAAGACCATATTTACATAGTCAATGGGTCCTATTTTCTTGCCTTTCAATGCCATTGGATTGTAAATGTAGGTGTGGCCATAAGGCCATGAACTCACTCTACCTGCAAACTTTTCCAGAAGCACATCTCCTTGGTTCATTCAACTGGATATATCAACATTGAAATAATTAAATTCCATGAAATATTTTTTGGGTGATTGTTAGACTATGTACTTCATGTAAATACTAAGTTATTGTGGAATTAATGCATCACATTAGATTTACAGCTTCTTATGTCATTGCTGTTTTTTTACAACGTTGGGTGAAATGGTAGCTAAAATAGCAGGTGCACCTTGCACACTAAATGGAGACATTCCACTCTCGGATGTTCAGATACAGGATAAATACTTACAGAAATATAATGTATTTGATGATTCACACTTTACAAAAGGGTTCTTTCTTATAATTTTAAGTTTAGACCATATTTGAATATTCTAAATGTGTTAGGGTAGCATGTTTGTAGAATGCTTTGGAGGATGGTTTCAGGGACAAGTATAAATGTTCAGGAGTGTGGGAGTTGCATGTATTTTGTATTGGTCAGGAAGAGGTGTGAATGTCTTGGAATGTGGGGGTTGCATATATAATCTATTGTTCAGGGAGAGGTGTAAATGTTCTGGAATATGGGGATGTAAGAGTTCTGGGTGGGGTTGTATTTTCCTTTCGTAAATGTAAGTAGAGGGCACATTAGGCTAGCCAGACAGTATTATGCGCCATCAGTGGAGTGTATTGCCTGAATAGGATTAATTTGCATTGGAATTAGTCATACTTCCATTTCAGAAAGCCACCAGCAAGAAGAGAAAATGCTGAAATTCTGCTACCAACTAGGCCCAACGGTGCAATATCACAGCGTTTCCCTAAAAACTTACAAAAACATTTATTTTTATTAATCTTTCATTATCTGCCTTAGAATACTCTCACAACAACATCTGACTTAAAAAAAAAAAGATTTAGATATTATTTATACGTCTGGGTCTTACAGGGTTAAGAAAGGGACCTGACATTACTTCTGCTGTCATCTGGAGGATAGATAAAGTTACAGGGGGGCGGGCGGAGATTTTTTTTTTTTAACTCAAACTCAAAAGAGCCATTTGCGTCACCGGAAGAGCCACATGTGGCTTGAGAGCCAGAGGTTCACGACACCTGATCTATCGTAACTGGGTATTTACGACACTGAAGTAAACGTTAAATACCTGAAGGGGGCGCTACAAGGGGAAAACTACATAGTGGGGCTTTAATAGTGTGAAATTGTGGATATTTGTAAAATGGGATTTGGGTGTTGCGGAGTTCCTGCAATTTTGTGATTTACATCCAATTCCGATGAGTCCTTTGTGGAACGAGGCAGAGTAAGATCGAAGAGCTCACGATCCCTCGAGAGGCCGACGATGTATGTCGGCTTTTATTTTTATTCGCATAGTTAACACTCAAAGTTAACAAATACTTCTGTTGGCACTTTCAGAAATTCTAAATATATTAAAAAAAAATGTTGACAGACATGTCAATCAAGCAAAACATTTCAACATCCTACGAGTCTGAGGTCCCGTTCTGCAGAATCACATCAGGAAGCAACAACAACCCGTTTGTTGACAGACCTGTCAGATGTCACATGAATAGTCTCGAAGAACTTTTTTCTTTGCCGTTGGGATCCGTGATTAGTTTGAATCATGCGGGCTCACGTACTTTCTGCTGCCACATCCCGACACGCGCCCACGCAGTCGCAACTTAGCACCGCACTTAATTCATCTTTGACGGAGAGGAAGCAGCGAGGGGCGGACGTGACTCCGTCTGCCGCCCCGAGTCGGCGCCGCGGTCTTATTTCCCCCGCCGCTCCTCATTTATTGCGGCTTGATGCGAAGACGGACCGAGAGAGGCCGCATTAACCTCCGAGGCAACCCAAATCCACGCTGGTCCTCTCGCTGTCCTTCTTACCTCAGGTTGCTGTATTTCCAGGTCTATATTCTCTCTCTCTCTTTCTCTCTCTCTCTCTCCACTCTGGAGAAACAGAGGGGTCTTATTCCAGTATAATCTCCAGCTGAGAGTCGGCGGTGTGTGGCCCAAGCCAGTTTATTATGCGTGTGTCGAGGCGATGGAATTGCCAGAGAAGCCTCTGGGCCCGAATAAAACAAAAGAGAGAGAGAGAGAAAGAGAGAAAATTATCCCAACAAGCACAATTCAGACATGGGGGTCTGATGCCTTGAGATACTTGAAGACATAGCCAGACATTCAGGCGGTGGGTGCCGGGGGGGGGGGGGGTCTGCCTGTCTGTGAGAGTGCGTGCAACCCGGGGCGTTGTATACGCACTGCCGTGCTCTACCCACTGTGACAAGTGCTACAGCCGGCAATCCACAACAACATGCAAGAGGCAAATAAAAAAAAAAGGAGTGGATGAAGAGGAGTGGGAGGTAACTGTGGAAGCGTTGCCTCCCTGAAGGACCGTATTAGCTAGAGAGAGAGAGATAGAGGGGAAATGGGAAAAGAAAGATCAGAGACAGGCAAGACAGATACGGAGGGGGTAAAAAGAAAGAAAAGAAATAATTACAAATACCCCGATATGCATTCAGGCCACGCGTCAGCTTGAAACCTCCCCATGCAGAGGAAGAAATGAGAGTCTGGGATGGCCCCACAGGTGGAGGGAAGACGGAACAAAAAATAATCACTTAGGGTAATAAAGAGAGGTCAATCCCATGGAGAGCAAAGACGAGGTGTCTGTGATATCCAGGTCAGATTCTCTCCGGAGGTCTGAATCTCTCCTCTTTATGTTTTTGTAATGGGCTTTTTAATTTGATTGACGGGTTGCCTGTCAACCCGCCCGCTCCCCCAGGGCGGCGGGCTGCACACATTTTAAATGTTACATTTTCCAACTGGTAATGGGCAGTCGGAGGGACGCGAGGAGAGAAAACGACACTTGATCTGTTTGCGTACCATTTGCTCCGGAAGGACGGATGAAGAGAAAGAGAGAGAGAGAGAGAGGGCAACATAAATAACGCACCAAAGCAGTGTTCTGAAATCAAAATGGACACCGTGCCGTTGGCTCATTGCGTAGAGAATCATTGTCATTTTGTGTCATTGCTGATTGATGGAGTCACGCGACAGTCATTTTCTGCATCAGCGTTTGACTGATTGATTGATTAATCTTGTCTGATCGTCGTCACAAAGCCGTGTTCTTCTCCAGGGAGAGAATATTTTCGTGTTATTATTGGAGTCTTTGAGCGCGCTACACGGCACAATAATTGCACACTCAATATTTCGGACGCTGATTTAAACGAGGCCGTCGTCACATTGGAGGATGAGACTTTGCCTGAGGCCTCCTTTTTTTTGTTGCTTTCTGTTCAGACACTTTGGACACCGTTGAGCCCCAAGTTGGTTATATTGGTTCCCAGGTAGTTATGGAATTTATGTTGAAGTCCATTAGCCATTTAAAAGTTTGTAACTCTTAAGAATGATAACTCAAATTTGAACGTAAAAATGGCTCCAGTATCGAGGGACACATACGCAGCTCCTCGCGGCCGTCCATCCCAACGTCAATGTCGTGCCAATCCGTCCCGTAAACATCGAGATATTTCACTCCATGAAGGGTTAAAGTGCGACCTGCTGGTGGTGCGAGATAAACGGTAAATAACAGTTTTTGATTGGGATTCATCCTTTGGGGACGACGGATATGTGAACCAAAGTTCACGCCAATAGATTCAATAAGAAATTCATGAATAAAAAAACAAATGTCAACTTCATGGTGGCACTAGATAAAATGTCATCAAATCATCCAAGTGCTTGAGATCCATCCTCCGGGAACATCGAATGTTTGTATACCATTTCACGGCAATCCATCCAAGATATTTTAGTTTGCACCAACGTGGACTAAAGAAAGAAATGTGTGTGTGTGTGTATATATATATATATAAATATGTGTATATATTATATGTATATATGTATATATATTATATATACATATATATATGTATATCCAAATATATATATATACATATATATAATATATATACATATATATAAATATATATATATATATATACACATATATACACATATATATATAATATATACATATATAAATAACATATATACACATATACATATATATATATAATATATACACATATATATATATATATATATATATATATATATATATCCCTATATTTTTTCTGGACTCAGTGAAGCCCATTGTTTAACAGATTCATATTATTTATGATCTCTTTTGAAAGATTTACAGCATATGAAAGATGAATGGAACACCGAGCACCTGAAGCCCATCTATCACATCATAACGGCGACATCTCTGACAGTGTCATTTAAGGATTCACTGGCCTCGCACTCACCGGCACAATTTCAGTCGTTTGACAAGTGTGGGAAAGCGAGTGGATACGGATGATTGTTCTCCTGAAAACCTGCTCTGCATCTTCCTGGCTCGCTGCAGGAAGGGATTTCTGACTGGATTTCCATCTGCGAGGGCCTCATTATAATTTCTTCTATCTTTGTCAATGTCCTCATCACCATCACCGTGGTGGAAGTGGGGAAATCAAACAGGAGCTGTGCCAGAATGCATAGAGGACAATCATATTTTAGTCTCATGTGCTGCTTTTCATCTCTTGAGGCCTTCTGTGGCGACGTGCACTTCGAATAAACCGAAAACTTCTCACGACTTTCAAAATCCACAACTTAGAGGCTATACGGGGACGGGAAATGAAAACACGAGACAGATTTAGCAAAAAAACATGTTTAATCTTTCCTTGATGCGTGTCTATTTACACGTAATAAATCTGCAAAATAGGAAAGAGCAGGATATTTACACGGCAGCAGCTCCAAGTCTGAAACTCTCAAAAAGGTATCAGAATTCATAAAGTATTAAAACTCTTCAAGATATTTTTTCTTCTCTCGACCGCTCTCTTCTTTAATCTGTGTGTGAAGGTTGTTTCTTTTATTCACTTTTTTTTTACATCCTGTGCTCCTTCTCTGAAATGTACTCTAATGGAAGTGACCTCAGCAGGTGTGGAAGCTGGAGGGAAGAGAAACTGAGTGTGGGGGACAAAATAAATGTCACATTAAGTGTTAAGCTTGTGTGTTGCAGTAGCAGCTCATGCCGAAAATGAGTACATTTTCTCGCACACTTCAGAATAGATTGAGAGATGGCTTTCTGAAGGGAAATGTGTTTAATTAGAATTATTATTAGTTTTTGTTTCTCATTGTTGCTGATGAACCAATAGTTTTTAAATTTGATAAATGCCCTGGATTCACTTTTTTGCTGAGAATTATATGTAAAACAACTAATATCGATTTCAGGTCAGAAGCATTATGCTAAATATGAAGCTAAGGCTACGTTAGCTTAGCGGGGATACGGAAGTGGCTAGTCCGGCTCAAAGGAGTTATTAACGGGTTTAGCAGCGCTTGTCGGTACGTTTCATTTGTTCCCTCTGGGCCGAGCTTAGCGAGCCATTCTCCCCGCTTCATGTCTTGGTGCTAAGCTAAGCTAACGGTATTCTCTCCCCAGCTTCACACTTAGCAGATATGAGAGTGGTATCGGTTTTCTCTCTGACTCTTCTCCACGAAAGAGAATAAGCACAGTTTCGTAACGGGATAATTAACTTTTCAGCTGTTTGCTTGTTTAATGAAAATGTGAAAATAATACAACATATTTGATTGAATTGGGAGTTGTGCGTCAGAGATTTTCTCCGGTCACACTCCCTAAACCCACACCCAGTCTTACATTATGCTAAGATAAAATGAATAAGATACAATTAGTTTTGTCGGTAGGCATATTTTACTTTCACTACGGACCGAGGCAGGTTAGCTCTTTAATGTGCCAGGCTAAACCTAAGCTGACATTTGATTTCTTCGCCAACAAACTTCTCACCTCAGACTGCAAAAGAAAGCAGAACTATTGCACTTCAAAGTACTTCTTGAATGATGTTGTAAAAATACATTTTGAAATGCGCCTTGAATCAGAACCCTTCAAGTTCATGAAAAAGAATAGAAATTCCCCACTTTCAGTTCGGCCAGAGCCAGACGCGATGAACGCTTCTGCGTCGGCCAATTGTCGAGAGAATGTCTTCCCCTCTCTCTCTCTCTGTCTCTCTCTCTCTCTCCTCCTGCCTCCTTCATCGCTGCACGTCTCCCTGTGTGGAAGTTGAGCGCCACGGATGCAACGGAATAAAGAACGAAGCGTTGCCGTGGTCTTCAAAGCGCTTCCTCTGGCGTTTCATCTTTTACCCCCAAACAAGTGGTAAAGCAGGAAAAAAAACTAGGGAACAAAAGCACTAGAGACCACGTCGGCCTTCTCCCGCCATCTTGCTGATTTTTTATTATTTTTCTCATCTTTTTTTCCCCCATCACTCACTAAAAGCCTCATTACTATTTCCACATCACTGAAAATTATCGTCACAAATCTCCACCGACAGAAACGGTCGAGCCGGCGAACAGCGGTCCGACGCAAACACGTCAGGCCGAGTCGGTCGTTCGATCGACGTGAACAGAACGCTTTAACGAGCCTGCGGAAGTAACGTGAGCTCAAACTCACCGTTTACCAAGCGGAAATACAAACACTGAATACCTGCGATGAGGGAGTATTTTTAAACGGCTATGAGGAAGTGCTGAATCGTGTGTGGAAGAAGTGAAACGTGGACGCGAGATCGTCTCGAGTCACGAAGCTTTTCCCCCGGATGGCAATGAGCTGTGTGTTGTGTCGTGTTACCCTGTGTATATCAGTGGTTCAAGTATTGAAGCACGTACAGTACGGTTCACTCTGCCCAGACGGCAGATACAAAACAAAAAGAAGAGCTAGCATCTTTACGACAACTACAGGCTAATGTCTGGATGTTTTAAAGGGGTTCATAATCATCCTATCGAGGGGTAGTGATGCACGTCTTTTCCACATTAAGAGTTTTCACTTGACAGCAGCAGCAGCAGCAGCGTGTGTGTATCTTTAAACCTCCTGTTACCTTCAAATTTACTAATATCTTTTACCCTTTTTGACCATAGCAGTTAAAACCTCCAGAAAATTATTAGATTTAATATTGTTTCCCAAGTTTAAGGGTCAGGTACTTTTTGTTTGTTTGTTGACTACCTAAACAGCCCTTTAAATAAATTAAAAGGTTGATATTTCTTACATATTTTACACAGTGAAAAACAGCCTGGGGTCAAATTGACCCCAAAGTACACCGATGGGTACGAGTTGTGTTGAGTGAGAATTTGATGTTTTCCCAGTTGTCCCCAATAAATTTGGAAAAGTCATGAAATATTAAGCAAAAAAGATGTCAATCATATTTTTAGAGACGTTAAACATTAAATGGGGTCAAATTGACCCCGAAGGTAACAGGAGGGTTAAAAAAAAATATATGGGGCTGAAGAACTGTGTTACGCAAGTTTAAATTTAAAGTGATTCGCTCATTGTCGGCCATGTTTGAACTGTTGGGCAACCATGGAGAGAGACGATGTCCAGTAACAGGAAGAAATCTATATGTTGTACACTTCCATGGCGATAACATGTGGAAACGTGCACTCGGATAAATTTTTAGATGAGCGCGTTAGCTCGATAGCAGACGTCAGCTAACGCGCGGCTCGTACCTAGCAGTACCTCGTAGTTACATCGTAGTTACATCGTCTGATAAAAACGCTAATTCCGGGGTCACCGTAATCTGGATCTCATCAGAACTCGGGTATTGTGCGCCGATTCTTTACAGTTCAGACGGGAAGAGGATCTCTGCTCCGAGACACAAAGAAAAGTGTCTTCTCGCTCTCTGAAGTGACTAAAACTCACCGATCTGAGAAATGAAAAAGTCACAGCTGCAGCTGAACAAATACCATCTGGTGCTTAGCTCACGCACTTACTAGCGACAGGTTAACAAGTGTGCAACCCCAACATAAGGCATGTTATGTATAAAAATGCGGCGTATTGTATTTGTAATTACAGTTAAGAAATGTACGTCGCTGTAACGCGTTTCTTCCCGGCGTGAGCGCGCGACTGCCATCGGAGCGCCGCGGCAACCGCCGTTAAAGAGGCGTCTACGCCGGTGGAGGCACGCGGTGGAGGTCCATGTGGGCGGGACGGACTGCAGGTGGCTTCTTAATGTGTCGACAGAGTTTGGGGAGTTTAAATTGGACTGGAGACGATCTATCACCGAGATGGATAGTCTTCCATTTGAGAGAGAAACCAGACGATTGTCCAGGGTTCTGCGTAAATTCTGTGGCGTCTGATCTGGACTATAGTGTCAGCTGATTAGGCCTTTCCTTTGTGTGTGTGTGTGTGTGTGTGTGTGTGTGTGTGTGTGTGTGTGTGAGGGGGGGGTAGAGGGAAGCACTGCTGAAGAGAAAATGGTTTTGAGGCATCTGGACCGATTTCCTTTGAAGTCGCGTTCTAAAAGCTGCATTTGATGCACTTGAACCTACTTTGTTGCCCTCGTTGTTTTCCCTCCATACATTCGCTCTCAAACCAAACAGACGGGGACTCGATCTCCACCCCGTCCGTCCGATCCGGTTGGCCGGATCGGCCCGGTTTAGTGCTCCACGTGTCACAACGAGCTCCTGCTGGATGGATGATAACACACAGTACATCTTACCCCGGTTTTGTTCAACATCTTCCAATCTGGGTTTTTTTAATCTGTATTTTCTAGCCGCTGTTATTAACCGTGTACCATTTTTATTTATTTTTTTACACTCATAGGAGAAAGGAATGTGTCGTTTATGAATGCATGTTTTTTTTTTTAAGCGCTGCAAGATAATGCGGAGCAGCACGGGACTGGAAAGGAAACATTTAACGTGTTGTTTTTCTTCTTTTTTTCGTTTTTTTTTCGTTACCCTACAAAACCACAAATGAAAAAAAAGAGAAAGGCCTTCGACTGGTACGAAATCACTGAACATAGATCAGGCTACATTTCATCTTCTTTTCATAAACCACATTCACGTTTTTTCAAAAGTGGGAACCTTTAGCCCGAGCGTCTTTCGCCGCCGACCACAAGACCGCGAGGCCGATTCTTCGAAGCCGGCCTTCGTTCCGGAGCGCATGGTTGTTTTTTTCCAGGGAAGAGGAGGAGTCTAGAAAAGTGGATCAATAAGTCGTAGACACGGCGTGCCGGATGTCCAAACGACCGGCTCGGGCCTCTCTAGTCGTCTGCTGGCGCAGGAATGTCTCTGTCATCTAAACCGGCCGACCGGGCCTCCGTGTATTTGGTTTCTCTAAAACAAACACAAAAGCACTGTAGGTCGGTTTAATATACACATATATGAATATACATATATACGTGTATAGATATACACACGTATATATGCATATACATATATATATATATATATATATATGCAATTGTATATAAGTTAACTCTCACTTGTAGTCACTAAGCAACATTTTCATCATAGCACATCTCATTTGCACTAAACAACATTCAAAGTAAAACATGGCACAGGACGACTTATTCCTCGTGTTTTCATAATTTGTCATCTTGGAAATATCAAATCCTCTTCTCAAACTTTTTTTTTTGTACATTACTATGGAAAACATCTTTTTTTTCAACTTTGTTTTTAAAAACAAAAAAGGTTTGTATTTATATATCTATATATCTATATATATTCATATATCCTCTTCTCTCTTTTGATTTAGCTTTGTTGTGCAAATTCAGCAGTAACACAAGTGGCACAGCACGGGGGGGAGAGCACGCAGTCACGGGAGAGAACAACGGAAAGAGAAGAAGAAGCTTTGAGTCAACGTAAGCCGAGTCGTGAAACTGAAGATGACGCTGCAGAGTCGGCTCCGGAGGAAGAGTTTCCCTGCAGTGTCCTTCCTCCTGGTCGTCCCTGCAGTGGCGGCGGCCCGCGTGTTGCCGAGCAACCGTCCTGCTGTAGTGTCTTTGAGCAACGCGATGAACCCTCACCGGCTCCGAGGCTTCTGACCCCGACCCCTGACCTCTGACCTCCGGCAACAGAGAATTCCTCTCGGGGGATCGAGGCGTCGAGTATCGCGATAAAAAGAATCCCTGATTCCTATCGGCTCGCGGTCCGAGCGGCGGACGCCTTTCCCGGTGGCGTTCCGGCTCAGGGAGCTTCCTGCGTGTGCCGGTCCTGATGGGGGCCAAAGTACCCGACTGCTGTGAGAGTCTGGATGAGATGAGGGCCTCGGTGAAGATAAACACTCTCCTGAGCCGAGGTCCATACCCGCCGAGGCCGAGGGCGCGCTCCATTTGGTTGTCGGGGGCTCAGAGACGACGACAACAACAACAACAACAAAGAACTAAAGAACAAAAGAGGAATAAAAAGCCGGCGTGGCGCGGCCTCAGTTCCAGACTCGGCGCCCCCCCCCCCCCCCCCCCCGTGTGCCGCTGCTGCTGCTGCTCGGGCGCTCGTGTCCTGGCGGTCTCCTCCGAGGGGGACGGCGGACAGACTTCAAACGTCGGAGGGTCAAAAAAGTCGAAGGTTCGTGGTGGGAAGGCGTCGGTCGGCCGGCTCTCCCCGAGCCGAGGGGCGCGGCGGGCCCGTCCTCAGCTGGCCAGCGCCATGGTGTCGATGACCTGCTCCAGCTTGCCGCGTAGCCGCTGGCGGCGCGACTGCTCGTCCTTCTGCAACTCCGACAGGATCTGTGGAAAAACACGCGATGCGGAGGCCGATTAAAGCCGGTGGGTTTTATGTGTTGCAGCTCTTTGGCCAAAGAATAAACGACAAAAAAACCTTCATTTGAGCTCATTTCAGCTGCCCTGATAGTGATTACATTTCAAACTAATGCTGACAACATGGGGGGGTAAGGGGGGGGCAAACGTAATGCCTGTAAAAGGCACGCTGACGGCTGCACGGAGTGTGTAGGGGTGTGTGTGCTGAGGTCTGAACAAGGGAGGTGGGGGGGGCTGTATTCATGTGTGCATTTGTCTTGGGTATGCGCCATGTCGTTTACTGTGAATGTGTGTGTGTGTGTGTGAAGGAGCGTCCGTGTGTTTCTGTGCGCGTGAGGTCAGGGCGCGTGTTGGAGGCGATTGGGGACCCAGCAGCTGCCTACATCTGGATAATAGGCTGTAATGAAGGGGAGCAGTTGGTTTGAATGGAGCCAGCTGCAGCCAGCCGGCATAACTACTGTAATACTGTTGCTAGGGATGGGGGGGGGGGGCTTATCTTTCACTGCATAAATGCTTGATGGAGTTGGGAAAGCAGAGGTTGAAGGAGAAGCGTCTCTGAGGAGCTCTGATTCGACGCGCCGCTCGTCTGTACGGACTCGTCTGTTCCTCTCCTCCTGAGTCTCCAGGAAGTCGATGCGCCCGGCCAAGAAAACACAAATTGATACTTTTCACTTTGGTTTTCAGAGGACAGAAACCGAATGCCCGGCACACGCGCACGACTCAGGGGCGCCGCGTTGGAAATGTTCCCGGCGTGCGATTCATTCGCAGAGAGCGAGTTTCCAAGATGTGTGTGACACCGGGAAAAAAAGTCCTTTGTAATACCTAGAGCTTCTTATTTACTTCCCAGAGCCTCCGCCGGTTGCCTGGCAACCGCACTGTGTCTCTGCCTGCTGTAGTTTCATTATTGGCCTTCAGAAAGGGGGGAGTGGTATTGATCTTCTCATCTAATTTTCAGCAGCAAAAAAAAGAAGCAAATAAGCGCTTTTTTTCCTCTCTCAAAATGATGAAACCTACACACACACACACACACAGAGTCACACGCTGATGGTTTTGTACATAAATGTTGGGTTTTAATCAACCAGCAGCAGCTCTAGCATACTGTGCACGCAGGTCTCTCCTAATGAAGCGCCATTAGCTCCATAATGTGTTAAGCTCACGCTTTAATTGTGCACCCTGATGGCGATAACACCTTCCAGCTCTCACCGACGTGGACCGGGTATCAGCGTAATTGAATTCAAATGACCTCTCGCTATTAGTCAACACGAGTGAAGTGAAGCGGGCACACCCTGCTACCGAGCACTTTCAACGCTCCGGTTCCCCTCCCGCTCCGTTTTCCTGCATCTCGGGGGGGATGGGGTGGGGAGGGAAGCTCACCTCGTCTTTGTATTTGATGATGTAGGAGTAGATCTCGTGCAGCGCCGACATGCTGTTGAACTGGCTGAGGTGCAGCCGGGACTGCTCTGCAAGGTAGGCACTCATGTCCTGATCGCTGATGACCGGCATTCGGGAGATATCGGAGTAGTACCTGGGGGAGAGACGAGAGTTTTAATGCACCGCACAACATTTGCGTTGTGTCACAAAAGCTTGGCTCACGGCTCGGGATTAAATACTCCGGATGCAAACGGAGGCCGCCGGGCTCCTCGCCGAGGGGGATGGATGCAGTTCACAGTTCCACGCTCAATATTTCGTATCTCGCTCGAGGTCACTTTGTGGTGGACCGCGTGGCGTTCAGGGGCATATCAATGTTGAATGGGAGGAAAAATGATTATAGGGGGGAAAAGGGAGTTTATTTTTTGCTCTGCGCTAAGTGACTGAACTTTCAGGGAGGAGCAGGGAAGCTCCTTTTGCTTTGTTTCACTCCAGATTTATATCGTATTTGAATATTCCCTCGCGGGCTGTGAAAGCTGCGGAGCCACTTCGGAGTTCAGCTTGGAGCCGAGAGGAGGCGGGGATCGCTCCACCGACTTTGTGATTAAAGGATGACCTGCTCCCTCCCCTCCCCCCCGCCCAGCTGATCTGATACATAGTGGGCGACAGCATCACCTAGTATACAAGTCATGTTAACGATTCTAATAATTTGAATTTAGGGTGGGGCGTTAATAGTTCACTTATTCCTCCCTTTCCCATCCCAATCATTCCCATCCAGCTCCTTATTATGATACAGGGTTCTCACACATTTTGACCAATGGATTTTCATGACTATTCCATGACTATTTCCATGAACCAAACTGAAATCTCATTAAAAACATGAACAATTCAGAACATTTTGTGCATTGAGAGCGTACGCCGGCTTATATTTTGAGCGTCTTTCTTTAAAAAACATATTCATTATTTCAAACTAATGTGATTATGACAAATGTCCATGACTTTTCTAAAACGTTTATGATTTAAGTTTTTTTCCATGACTTTTCCAGGCCTGGAAATGACCATTTTAAAATTCCATGACTTTTCCCTGTTTTCCATGACCGTACGAACCCTGATGATAACTCATTACCGGGTATCGGACCGAATGGCCTTAAACAGTGAGGCGGGAGGACAATAAGAACGCCTCATATTGAGCTGTACGCAGACCTGTTTGCAGAGTCCACCATCAACCATCTCAGGGTTTACAGCAGCGGAGCATCCTGGGCGGAGCGTGGATTTGGAGGCATAATAGAAACACGGTTTAACTGCAGCCAATTAACCGTCCCCTATAAATCCTGATCGTATACTGCCTGCGGACGCTCGGAGCCCGAGGACTCGCCGCAGCACGCTCAAGTGTGTCGCTCGGCACAGAGAAATGGACCCGGTACCGGGATAATCGTCTCCTCTGTTGCAGCGGGAGGGAACGGGGACCCTGCCCCAATGCACGCGCCATTGATTTTATTTATTTAACCTTTATTTATCCCAGTTAATCCCATTGAGATGTTTTTTAATTCTCTTTTACAAGGGGCACAATGACCGAGATGGCGGCGTGGTTTCACACATGGCCACGCGTAAAACACAGACGCATAAAAATGAAGATAAACACTTAAACAGCACGAGATAAAAAAATGAATACAAAAAGCCATCGTAAACACAAAAAAGAGAGATGGACCTTAAATAAACCAGTAAATTACTTTCATTCAGTGATTAAACAAAGTAGAAAAGGTATAAAACAAAGTTTATAAAAAATGCATTTGTTTTAGATGCAATTCATTCTGCCAAAGCTATTTAGACCCCCCCCCCCACACACACACACACACAAGAACACGCAAGAAAAAAAGGCGTTGTTTTTTTGAGAGCAAACAGCTGCAACCAATCCTTCTCCTATTTGTATGTTTTTACAGCGCTTGCTACTTTACAGGTGATTTGACGCTGTTGTCTTGGACCTTGATTCAAATGGCATTTTAAAATGTCACCGACGGAGCTGACATTTCAGATACGTCCTCCACTCTTTGTGAACTGTATTTCATATTCACGGGACCTGGAGCGAGCTGTAATTAAAGTCAGGGACTTTTTTCTAGTGTGCGCTAATTCAATAGAAACGTGTGGGACCAGAGAAAAGCTTCCAATGCTATAGTGGCGGACAAAGTTCAACCTGTTATGTTCTCCTAATCGGCCGTTTTAAAAGAATAATTTACTCTACCAACAATTTTACAGATAAGACAACCTTCCCAGCTTCAACAACTCATATGGATTTGTGTTCCCTTCGCAGTAAGAACTGTAGATGTGCTGTAGTCACCCAGAAATATACCCAGAACATACCACTGTTATCTCACTTATTCCCCCTGTGTTACCGTGAGTGATTTTTATACTCATGGTCTAGTGTGGCTGAAGTGATCCTCCTCTCTGCCTCCATCTCCTGATGGATGGTGGAGGTCTCCAAACTCTCCATCATGGAATATGCCTAATATGATCTATTGATAAACTCTGTCAAATAAACTGAATGTATTTTAACTTTAAATCTGTCCTTCTGTAATAATAATAATAATTATAATAATAATGCATTATATTTTTATCGCCCTGTTCCTTCAAGAATCTCAGAGTGCCACACAGATAGTAAAAACAAATAAAACCGATTAAAACATAGTTAAAGCAACCCATCAAAAAATGAATTTAAAAAAAAGAAGGTAATAGCTGACAATAAATTGTACACATGACATCTATTGTTCTGTCCATCTTGGAAAGGGATCCTCCTCTGTTGCTCTACTGAAGGTTTCTTCCCTTTTTCTCCCGCCCTGAAGGGTTATTTGGGAGTTTTTCCTGGTCCGATGTGAGGTTTTGGAGCGGGGATGTCTATGTCTACAGATTGTAAAGCACTCCGAGACAAATTAGTAATTTGTGAAATTGGGCTCTACAAAATAAACTGAATTGAATTGAACGTGAACGTCGGCTCGTCTGCGTTCCACGTTTGACGTACCTCTCCACCCAGTTCTTGTAGTTGGGGATGTCTTTCGCGTAGAGGAGCTTGTTGGAGGGCGAGTCCTTTCCCAGCTTGTGCTCCGACGTTGAACAGGAGTCCATGAAGGTCTGGGCCACCACGGACAGACAGGCGTCCGTGATGCTGTTCTTGTGGATGTCGAATACGAACTGGGGGTTCTTGATGACGTTCACCCAGAACCGCAGAGGAAGACTGGAGGGGCGATACAGAAGAGGCCACTTTGTTCAGGAGAACATTTAACGACACCTAATTAAATGCAACGCGGGACATTTGAAGTGACCGAGTGCCTCGCTTCGGCTGCATATTTGATTATTTTCCATATTGCATAACTTGTGTGCATTAAAAGCTTGTTTTCCCAGTTCATATTGTGTTTTTAATAATCTTGCACAGTGGGGGTGCCACGGCCCTCAGGCTGTGTATCAGCTAACCGGTAGAGCAATCTAATTGGTCATAACTTAAGAAGAGTGACCTAAAATCTTTGCAAATATAGCAAACCCTGTTAATGAAATAAATGCATAAAAATGCTGCAATGCCGCTCTGAAGATGTTATTAAATCGTTCAGTAAATTATGAACAAGCATCCGACACAGCAACTATTTTAATTTGTTTCGCATTTTGCAGACCTGGATTTATTGATTTAATATAATACTTTGGTTCATTTTGGTTCAGCGTTGTTCGTAAAGATATTTACTTTCTAGACATTTGCAGATGGGGTATATAACATTACAGTGCTCCCAGGAGCACGGCCGTTACGCTATGGGCTATTAACAGTTGGAGCTGCAGGTCGCAGGATGTCCATCTGGCTCAGAAAGACCTGCAGCTAATGCATTGCAACAGTAGCAAATGCAAAACTATCATAAACATTCTTAATGTAGTCTTTGAATGATCACATTGCGAACGTTTCTAAAATGTAGGAATGGACATCAAAAAGTCGAAAGGTGATGTCATTAAATTGCCATGTACACTACCGTTCAAAAGTTTGGGGTCACCCACCCAGACAATGTAATGTTTTCCATGAAAACTCACACATTTATTTATCAAATGAAATGCAAAATGAATATAAAATATATTCAAGACATTGACAAAGTTAGACATAATCATTCTGATTTGAAATATTAATTTCATTCTTCAAACTTGTGGCTCAAAGGAAGGCCAGTTTTATATCTTCTCCCACCAGCATAACTGTTTTCAGCTGCGCTAACATAAAAATGGTTAGTCTTCTAAGGCGATAACATAATAGATACCATTTAGAACACTGGAGATGGGCCTCTATACACTTCTGTAGAGACTTCATTAAAAAACAGATGTTTCTACCTAGAATAGTCATTTGCCACATTAACTATGTATAGAGTGTATTTCTCATTTATTGAATGTTATCTTTATTTAAAAGTGCTTTTCTTTGAAAAATATGGACATTTCTTAGTGACCTCAAACTTTTGAACGGTAGTGTAGATATCCGTGTAACCATCACATTGGACCAAGACGAGCAACAGATTCTCACATTTAAAAAAAGTGGAATCAGGCAACGTTTAACTTTTTGCTTGAAAAAATGAGTTGGGACGATTCTGGTACCATCCAATTACCGTCCGTCTGCCAGTCACTGAATAACTCTCGGGCTCACCAGTTGCTCTTCCAGGTGTGCCGTACGTCGTAGTCCGTGATGGAGTGCTTGTCGGCCTGCTCGTCCAGGAAGTCGAACATGTACTTGATGGCCAGCGGCAGCGCGCTGCCTCTGTGGGCCGTGCTGAAGATGGTCTCGAACAGGTCGTCCACAAACTTCTGCAGCGTGCCCTGAGTGGAAGGACGAGGACAGAGAAGAGGAATTTAAACTGCGCTTTCTACAAAGTATGAATTCTTCACAAACATATCGTTGCTTGAGAGTTGCTCGGTGGTAAAACATTAAAGTTTTAACATTGTAATATAGAAGTAGGAGCCGGGATCTTTTGCAAGCCGGTAGTTTGTCTCTGGTTCCTTTCGACGTTTTAATAAAGCTTATATCGCCTTATTATGGGAACTCACGCTGACCTTTGTCTTCAGAGGTTTTACGGTTTTGTTTTATTACTTGTATTGATTTCGGTCATTCGTGTGCTCATGAATTAATCCATATGGCCTCGCAAACACCCCCTAAAAGAAAATCCTATGTGCCTAGGTTCAAATTCCACCTGTTAATCAGGAGAGGACCGCCGTGTGAACGCTTCAAAGAGAAAGCAGAGGATGGAAATAACGACGTTCTGTATTGTGTGACAGAATGTAGTGCACCATTTCCAGCCACTTGTAGCCGCAGCACCTGAAGTGTGTTTCCAGTGCGAACGGCCCCGCTGGGAAACAAAGCAATAACCCGGGCTCTGTGACTGCCTCGCTCTGCCCACTGAGCTCCTGCAGAATCACAAACAGGAACTCCGGCTCTCGGGTTTCGGGAACGGCGCGATCCTCCAATGACGGCGCCTCGACGTAATCGCATCAAATGAAGCTCAATGAATTCCCCTAACAACACATTTGTTTCCTAGATTCCTCCATCTGGCAGAATCTATTACCGAGGAGATGTTCGGGGATCGTATTTAGTCAGCCGTCGCGAAACAGAGCAGGAATTAATTCCTCGCCCCGGTCGCGGATCAAATGCACCTAGATCTACATAGACGGGCAGCAGACGGACAGATATTGAGAGACAAGGACAAGATGAGTTTCACAATTGCATTCGCCTCTGTTTTGTCATCTCGCATCTTCCATCCTTTAATCTTCAATCCCTCGACAAATTACCTGCCTCCTGACATCTCCTGGATCTGCCTCCCTGCCCCCTGCACCACGAGCCCACCTTTTATTAATCTGTTTCTTTTTCTTATTACCAGTGGAAATTGAAAAGCCGGCTCACTTGTAACCGCTGCCCGTTGCTATATTTCCATTCCCCCCGCTACAATTAGGAAAGAGACAATGAACTGAGAGACACACCGGGGGAGGAAGAGGAGCCGCGTGCTGCAGGGATGGAAGATGGAAGGAATTGTTATGGGCCTGTTTATCCCTGTGTGTGTGTGTGTGTGTGTGTGTGTGTGTGTGTGTGTGTGTTTACAATCCGTTCTTACATTGGCAACCAAATTGGTTTGGTAGGTCTATTTATCCTTCCTGAGCAGCAAATATATATCTTAAAATACAATATTTCATTTCACCAACAAGAGCTCCCCCACAGCTGAAACAGCTGAGTCTATGTGGCACAGCAGACGGGGTGTGGGGGTCCCACAGGGATCAGTGCTGGGTCCTCTTCTCCCTAATCTCATGACGCATCCACATTGGCGAAATCAGCGAAATCAACACAACAAGCTCTGACAACATCTCCCTTGTGTTTCCACAGTTGTCTCCCAGCAACAAGACACAAGCAACACGACAACAGACGGGAAGAGAAAGTTAATCAAAAACCTTTTAGTCCTCTGTATTCCTTCCTGTAATGACACATAATAACAATCTGAGCCTGTCGGGGGCTAAACCGAGCACTTTGAGTGGACGCACATTGACCTCCAGAAGACGGCTGCTAACCCCCCCCCCCCCCTCCATCAATACTGGAAGAAAACAAAAAACGGTTGTCTCCATTAGATACTTAGGATGGAGAAAGAAAACATGAGAAAAAAGGGTCCAGGTTTATAATATTTTGAGTTTAAGTGATAAATACAGTGACAGAGTGGCCACTGGCTCGACCCCCAAACACACACACACCCTGATTCACCACGAAGTGCAAATCAACCCTCATTACATGTCAATCCTCGCCTCTTGTGTGTGTGTGTGCTTCCTTGGAACAAGTTACTCAACTTAAATAACAGGTGTCGTCTTTAGAGTGTCCCCCCCTCACTTCACATGATCTCCCTCCCTCCCTGTTTCTACCTCTCTCTCTAAAGAAACTACTCTCATTTCTCTTCTTCCACACTAATGTGTAACTTCATGCACCTGCAGCCTTGTGTAGCACTTGGATCTGAGCATTGTGACACTTGGCTTCTCCTCGATCGACTATGGACCAAAACGTCTGCCGACCAAATACATGCAAATGTCAATATGCTGACGGAGGAACACTTTGAATTTTGATGATGTGTTTTGATGTATTTTAAGACTCCTCAATGACCCGCAGACTCTCCGTACTCGCAGTTTCCTCAACCATCAAAGAGATGAGGTGGATCCCTTTGCTTTACAGAGCTGATAATGCACAACAACAATACCCCATTAGATATACCCCACAGTGGTAAGTTGTACTGTTCCCCAATGGCTCCAAGTGCAGTTTGAGAGTTTTCTTTTCCCCTGACTTGACATTTACTTTTCGACACACTCCTCCGTCTTACTTTGGTAGCGAGCAGCCGTGTCAGATAGATCTCAGAGACCATCTTGCTGCCTCGGTCGCCCTCCCTCTGGTCCGAGTGGTCGTGGTTCTTCACCAGATGCCACAATTTAGTTCCGCTCTCCAGGTCAGGGGTTATCATGGGCGTCCGTGATCGGAGGCTGTCTGGACTACTGGCCGTCCTCAGCATACTCTCTGAAGACGGAAACACACAACAGAAGAGTTTGGAACGCGGTCAGCTTGGAAACCTTGTCATGCAGTGATTAAAAAAAGAAAAAGAGGCAGATTTAACTTTTTAGAGCAAATACGTATTGTTTTTTAAACGTCTCAAATAAACAGACCTGATATTTTAACATAGCATTAGCAAATACATGACATGCTTGCTAATGGCATGACGATACTTAGCACCTTCAGAGTAGTTTGACAATATTCACATAAAAGTAACCACATCTAAGAAATAATAATACATAATAATAAAAAAATAAACAATTCAAAAGGATTCTTATCACTTAATATCATGGTGTAGAGTTGGGAAACAGCGAGACAGAGACGTAGTTGCAATCGAGATAGTTTACTCCAAACTCCACATAAAATGTACAATACTTGTGCGTCACGATGGCGGCAGCGCCACACACACACTCTTTCCGGAAACCGAAGAGCCAGACCCCGAAAACCCCGCCAGCTCTTAAAGGCACAGTAGCTCTTAGGTGAATGTCTCTCACAGTTCGTATGTGGGTCACCACAATGGAGTAAATCCTTATTGTGTCAGGTTTTACATGATTTATCTTCTAATTACTTTTAGGACAATAGCTGGATATACTTTTCTTGCATGTTTATGCATGTGATGTCCTGGATAGGGAGAAGGCACCGATTCTCATTACCTGACAGGTACAGTAACCAATAAATCAACACTCCAAAAATTTACGTCTGTCATTTATTTTACTCTCTCGCTTCCAGACACTTACGATTTTATTTATCTAATGTTAGCATTAGCTCTCACCAATCTGTCCCTTGCGTATGAACATGGGATGCTTTTTTCCCACGAGACGGAAACACACGATTGCATCAACGGATTTGTTCACCTACGTTGTCATAGATCACAGCACCCGTGTTTATCCCCCTTTAATTTTCTGCCTCTGACCATCACAAACACCACCCCACCCCACCCCACCCCGCCCCTCGTCTTCATCATCTGTGTCTGTTTCATTACTCTTGACCTGACCTGTCAAAGTTGATTCGAGCAAAACAAGGAGATGCATTTATACGACTGTTTCATTTAGAAATGGAGAGGGGGCGGGCAACAAGGAAGGTGGGGTGAAGGGGTGGTGTGTGTGTGTGTGTGGGGGGGGGGGGGGAGGGGGGTCTAGCTGTTGCTCCTAGAGAAGAGGGAGATGTATGGGATGGACAAAAGAAAAGAGAGAGAGCTGCTGATGCATGTTGCAATTCCTTTATGTCCGGTGAAAGCAGGGAGAGGAGATGACAGAAAAAGCTGATGGGTGGGATAAAGAGACAGAGACACAAATAATGTGGAGAGAGAGAGAGAGAGAGAGAGAGAGAGAGAGGGAGGGAAGGGTGACTTGGAGAGTAATGGGTGATAGAAAAATGAAAGCGGCTAAGTGTCCTCGTGCTGTTGTTCCTCTTGCTGGCGGTGTGCTGAGTGGCTTTAATTCCAAACCCATCACAGCCACTGGTGGACAACATTCACCCGTGCTCGTAAACACACCCGCCTACTCACGTGCACACACGCACACATACACACACACGCACACACACACCTACACACGATCGCTATTAAACCGCAAAACACATAAAAACTATTTCTTCCCTTTTCATTTATTCGCGTTGAAGCTAAATATCCACAGCTGTGAAGTTCTTGCAGGTTTAGATGATTCATAAAAATAAAATAAAAACTTTGATTGCAGAAAAGTAATTTTCTCTGACGGCGTTGCTGCCCAATAATCCAGTACTCAAACAGTGTAGGTTTTGTGTGATTGCTTTTCATCAAACGTTTCCATTCTTGTTTAAGTCAAGGAGCCTTTGTATTATTAGGGTTATTACAGGTTTGAATAAAGGACATCTTCGGGAGAGTTAAAGTAGTGTCACAGTCATACACACACACACACGCACACACACACACACACACACACACACACACACACACACACACACACACACACACACACACACACACACACACACACACACACACACACACACACACACACACACACACACACACACACACACACACACACACACACACACACACACTCTCTCTGACCTCCTATTGGCTGTCGGTCTGGTGACAATTTAGCTTCTCGGGGCCAAGACTTCTTTGGTGCACCCGGCTGCTTTCAGGGCCAAGAATCATTTGGTTCCTCTTCCTCGTACCGATCGTTGTTCATCGTTTGACAAGCAACTTGAGACGCAAGGATGGACTTTTTTCCCGGTGTTTTAGGCCCAGAAAACATTTATGATAATCTCCATAAGCAGATATTTTCATTTAAATACAGAAAAAAAGAAGAAACAAATTCAAAATTGGTATCAGGCAATTTTGGTTTTCCAAGATTTCGTTTTGGCCCAATGGTTAATGAAAATGAATTGCATCCCGTCGAGGACCTCAAGTTGCGTGTCATATCCTCCTCTCTGCCCGATCTACATTGTCGAATTGCCTTCTAAAGAAAAACACTAGTACTCCAGTACGCATGCAAAAAAAGTATTATTAACATTCTACCCTCAGTGTTTAATGGGTACCGTTAGAGTAAATCCAGGTAGGTTGTGGGTTTAGATCAGCAGCGATGATAACAGCTGTGCATGCCTGAGGCGCTGCCTATTTTGTATCAGACGAGGCTGCATTCTTTTTTCTTTCTTTTTTTACGACAGAGTAATTTATCTTCCAAATTGTTTAATTTTCCAGTGAAGTATACCATATTGATGCCAGGCATCTGCCGGTCGCTGACTGCCAGGTGCTCCCTGTCTCTCTACTTCTCTCTCCGTCACTCAGCTGGGAATGGAGGTGTCTACTTTAATGCCTGTCATTTACAGGCTGCTTTTGAAATAGCCGTGGAATAGCTTTGGCCCCGGCTGATAGCGACGGATAAAAAGGATTGCCATTCACAAAGAACAGAGTTCAATCATGGCCGCGATAAACAAAAAGACAAAGAGAGTATATAAAGGAATCGGCCGGAGGGGCGGGAGTCACCGACGGGACGGTTTTAAACAGTGTGAAGTCAAGAGGGAGGAACGGGAGTCCTACCGTATCGGCTGAGGCTCTTGGTGAAGGTGGAGGAGTTGGAGATGTTGTAGGCAGAGTTCTGCTTCGGCACCAGGGCGATCACGGAGCCGTCGGTCACCTGCACACAAAAGCCAAGCGGACAAACATTCAGCGCACAAATCCAACTGAGCCCCGAACCCCGAGCCACGAAACAGGGTTCTTACACATTTTCACCAATGGATTTCCATGACTTTTCCATGACTTTAAACAAAATTTCCATAACCAAATGAATAACTGGCTTAGTCGGACTGAAATCAAATTATCCGTTTCATGTGAACACCTTTGTTCAACTACGTGCGGTCCGACTACGATCCGATTAACACCCCTGGATAACTCGATCCGATCCGGTTGATAATCCGACTACCGCTGCATTTAACGGTGAATTGGATTAGGAACCGGACTTTGCGTCTTTGCCCATGCGCACGCAACCAGAAATGGCTGCATCACCACGAGTTGTAATGAAAACAGCGCCCCCTATCGTATCGGAGGTGACCTGCTCTCGGCCAATGATTCGAATTACTCACTGCCATGTATATTGGGATAATAGCAGATCCCCCAAAAGATGGCATAGTCCGACTAAAGCAAGATTCAAATTATACCATCATGTAAACGCACTGAGTGAAATCTCGGCATAAACATGACATTTTTGAACATTTAGCGTATTGAGAGCTTACGCCGGCTAATATTTTGAGCGTCTTTCTTGAAAAAACATTAATTTTGTCAAACACGGTGTAAATGAACATGGGATTACAACAAATTCCAATGACTTTTCCAAAACCTTTATGATTTAGGTTTTTTCCATGACTTTTCCAGGCCTGGAAATTACCATTTAAAAATTCCATGACTTTTCCAGATTTTCCATGTACGAACTCTACCGAAACACCAAAACCCCGAGCCCGTTTTCTTTACCTGGTAGTGAGCCAACGTGTTGAGTCGTTTCCAGTCGTTGTCGATCTTTGTTGTGACATCTTCATCTTGCAGAATGATTCGGGCCATGCGACCTTGGCGCCATTCTTCAGGGGAGAGATAGCAGACGTTCAGAGCAAAGAACACAACATGTGTGTGTGTGTGTGTGTGTGTGTGTTTCATTTGGCCTTGCATTCAGCCGCTTCTACTTGGAAATCTTTTAGCTCAAATTGCTTCTGGTCCCTGTCTGTATGTTCATTGGGACAGGGATGTCTATGTGTACGGATTTTAAAGCCCTTTGAGGCAAGTTTGTAATATTGGGCTATACAAATAATTTGAATTGAATTGCAACTTCAGCTATTTGTCCTTTCCCGAATAACTCCTCTAGTCTAGAATAAATCAAACAATGGCCCTGTTATTAGAAGACAATGTCACATTCACTTCAAAAGGCCCCTCGCAGCATCACTCGGACAGACATCAACTCCCGGCGGCGCGGTGAGTTTTGAGTAGTTATTCGACATTGCCGGTCAAATTCATAAAGAATGCAACGCAGCCCATGAATTGCGTATTACTCGCAACCGCTATCTGGCCCCGCCGCAAGGTCCACAACAAACAAAGGATGTTGTGCTAATGATATTACAGCACAAATCCCTTGTCGTGTGTTTCAGAATGAAACGTCGGGCAGCTTTGTTCATTTATTCTACATCACACGACCACCCCCAAAAATAAATTAGCTTGAGTGGAGTGTGACGAGCCCGTCGTCTGGATAGGATCCCCGCTGGCATGATCACTGGGAGGTTTATTAATGCGCTTCGCTCACCACTGGCTCTCTGAAGACGCTAACAATTACACCGTTACCGCGCGGGGGATATTATCGCCCATCTTATTTGCGCTGTTTTATGCGATTTGCACTATTTTGGCAATGAGGCTCAATTGTGAGGTAAGATGCCACTGTTAATAAGATAACAGTAGTAATAAGTAATAGTAATAATAAGATAAGATATTCATTTATTAGTCCCACAGTGGGGACATTTCAGGATCACAGCAGTGGATGTACATTAGAGCATTAATAGGAATAAAAGATACAAATAAAAACACAATACTAAATACTAAATTACAAAATACTAATACTACTACTAAAATACAAAATACTAATACTACTACTAAAATACAAAATAATAATACTACTACTAAAATACAAAATACTAATACTAAGTTACTAAATACTAAAATACAAATACTAAATATTATAAATAATGTCTGCATATTGATATAATTAATTAATTAAACACATGCGTATAACACAGAGACACAGAGACACAATTTGCTTTGCAGCGCAGTCATCTGAACCCTCTGCGGTGCAGAGTTTAAGAGTGACTTTAATAGGAATGACTTTCTTTGTGTCTTATTCATGCAGGTTTAGCGGTCGAGAGAGAAGCACAATCCTTTTCGTGAATTCGCGCCCGAGATTAGAAGCAGTGTACGCCGTCGAGCACGTAAATACACCCCATGGCCACCGTTTTGTTCACGCGTCTCATTCAGTTGGATATGCATATGCAATGTGCAGCATCGCGAGCCTTACCCAGGTCCATGTCGGAGGCCTTGGGCCGCTGTGAATAGGGGCTGCCCTTGTACACGGCGTCCAGCAGCTTCTCTTTGACCTGAGTGATGGTGTCACAGTTCAGACACTTGACCGTCACCTCCTGGGCCGTCTCGTTCTCTGGGTTCACGCAGTGCAGCGTCTGGCAAGGAGATCGATAAATACAAATAAACAGGTGGAAACGAGGGGAAATGGAAACAGAGGCGAGATGTTTAGCCGTAGGCAGAAACTGTCGGGATGATCGCAACGCTGCATTTGAATGAACACGACGGGCATTTCCACATCTGGTTTGTAAAAGAAAAAAGAAAAGAAAGAAAAGAAACTGGACATTTGTGTTTGCAAGTGAGAGCGTGATCGACGCCGGGCGGGTTCACGGCCTTGAACTCCTTTTCCCAAACACAGCTGATGCTGCGGCCCGGTGTTTACGCTGGAGGAAGCCTTTCCTCCCCCTTTAGCATCAGAGCAACGGAACCAGCGGTGGCCGCCGCCTTACAGCCGCTGATTCGTTAGCGGGTTGCTTTAAAGGGGACATATTATGCCCATTTCTCCACAACTTGATATGGTTCCTTGGGGTCTTAATGAAATGTTTGCAACATATTTTGGTCAAAATACCACAAGAATCATTTCAAACAGCCTTTTTACCCTGTCAGAAACACCTCCCCACAGATTGACCTGCTTTGAGTGCCTGTACTGGATTTGTCATAGGCTTAGGCGCGCGCCCAAATGTTCTCTATGCAGGAAAAACGTTGTTGATGTTTATGTGGTGGTGGGGGGGCGGAGCCAGACTCCCTACATGGGCGTGCTTTGATATCTACATAGACGTTGGTGGTGATCTCAATCGACGCACTCAAGCAGATCGTTTCTGACATAGAGGAACCACAACGAGCCGCCTGAGTAGTTTTTTTCCATCGCTTTTGTGTTGGGAGACATGCCAGATACCCAAATGAACGTACAGAAACACTAAAAAAGTGGAATTGTCATATAATATAATATGAATCATTTCAAACAACACCCTTTTTACCCGGTTTAAAACACCTCCCCACAGATTGAACTGTTTTGAGTGCCTGTACCTTTAAATGCCTTAGGCGCTCGGGAAAATGGCTTAGGCGCGCGGCCAAATGTTCTCATTTTCCAGCGTTTTTGTGTTGGGAGACATATCAGATACCCAAATTAACGTATAGAAGCACTAAAAAAGTGGAATTTTCATAATGTGTCCCCTTTAAGAGAATCTGTCGTCGTCAAACTTTGCAACTCCCGCCAAGGCAATTTCAGACGGAAAAGTGTGGAGCCGCGCAGACGGTCCAACTGACCAGGGTTTTGTAGTCTAACTGCTGCCGGATGAGCTTGTCCTCGCTGAGGGAGTAGCGGGCTTCTCCCGTGATGGCGTCGATGGGCCCCTTCTCCATCTGCTGCTTGATGGCACAGTAGAGCATGAACAGAGGCTCGCCGGCACATTCCTGGTGAGAGAGCAGACAGACAGGAGATGTCAGGGTTTACTTTGAGTCGACTTCTTTTCTTTTCGCAACTTTTTTTCTTCTTCTCATGGCCCCGAGGAAGGAAAAGAGGTCCAGAAATTTCAAGTCAGAAAACCAAAGAATCAGAACCTTTTTACTGCCGAGTATATTTTCACATACGAGGAATTTATCAATGCGGGCCTGGGGAGGGGAGGCAATTTTGCGCTGTTATTTCCCATTTTCTGTCCCAGCCCATGAATCATCACACACACCCCCGTTGGATTATTGATCGAAGAGGAAAAAAAAGCTTGCGAGGGCGCATTAGTCCAACAGAGCCTTTCTGCTCTTTCTTTTTTAATCGAGTCAAAGTCATTTGAAACGTACCGTTTAACCCACTATGACATCATCCTCCTCCACTTAATTGGCAGGAAACTGTTTCGCTGTTATCAGGTTATCGTGTTGCGAAGCGGCCGCACAAGCAAATCAGAACTTGCTCTTGATATTATCGGACGTTAGAAGACGTATACGTCAGAATCCAGCCAATCAGGATTAAGAGTGGTATTGAGTTTGGACATATTTGAATACATACAGCCAAAAAGGACATTTCTTATAAAGATGACGTTCTCATAATCGGTATCGGGAGGATCGAAACCAAGAGGCCTCTCTCTCTCTCTCCGTTTCACTCTCGGTTTTCTCCCCTCGTCTACATCTCGGCGCTCATTCGACCCGGCACAGATGTTATAAATATGTTTCCCCGCTCAGAGACACTTGCCAATCAATAGTGTCGGTAGTCATCACTTGGGCCCAAGGAAAACACTCCCGACTGAAGTAGCGGCAATTTAGAGGGGAGCGAGAGGACACAGCGCGGCCAATACTAATCCTGACGAGAGCTTAATGATCGACCGTGCAGGGCTCAGGGAGATACTTCAGTCTGTGTGTGTGTGTGTGTGTGTGTGTGTGTGTGTGTGTCGGAGATGCATGAGGTCCAGAGAACAGGGGAAAGTACTAATTCATCCGTCTCACCTTCAAGCACACTCTACAAATCGCTTTTTCTTTCACACACACACACACAGACACCCCCCCCCCCCTCTCACTGTAATACACCAGTGCTCATCGCATTACTGGCATTTCATCTTCCTTCCCCATTTTTCCTGAGTTTCCATCTTCTTACCTCTTTTACATTCGCTAACGATATTGATGTGATGTCGTAATACCAGACGGTTGTTAAAACACATTTTCCTAGATTTGTGTGTCCGTGTTAATTGTTTGTTTATCTCTAGCTTGATGACAAATCTATGTAAAATAAAAGCAGTATCAGAGTCTTTATTCATCACGATCTCTGTCATCTGACTGCTGTAATAGGGGTCAACATTTTTAATGACCCTAACCAAAACCAAATGTTTAAATAAAGCAGAGAAGAAGAAACCTGGAGAATCAAGGACCATGACCTTCTTTCTCATCTTTTATTTAACACCTTAAATCCCCTTAAACCCTTAAATGGTTAAAATGAAACTTAGACTTTCAACTTTGGGTTCTCCGTCTCTAGAAAAAATAAATGCCATTATAACTTTTTGTTTCCATCCATGCACTCTGTTTGTCCCCCCCTCTCCCCCCCCCCCTCACCATGCGCAGCACTGATCAACAACACGTCCCACCACTTACAAACCAATGTTCCCAATGTGCTGGGCATGACGACAAAAAACAACATCTAATGAAGAAATGAAGAAAAAAAGAAAGAAAAGTTGATGCCACGATTGCATATTTTTTAAATTTCTTTTTATCTTGTACCTATGATGATCTGTATATATGGTTCCTTATTCAGTTCATCCCACATCCTTCTCTCTCTCTCTCCTTTTCCCCCACCTCATCCTTTCTTCTTCCTCACTTTTTCCCGCCTCTTCCTCGGCTGCTCTTAATTGTCATGCCCTCCTCTAATCTTCATATCTCTCCCCATCACCTCTGACCCCCCCCCCCCCTCCATCCCTCTCGTCTTCCCCGTCCCGCCGCCCATCGAGAAGCTCGTTAGCATCTGGGCCAATTAGGTGGGCAGCTGCTAACGAGACAGCGCGAGCATACATCACGGCTGCTTTGCTTTTCGCCTTCCGCGCTCGTCTTCGAAAAAATGTGCCTTTCGCGGCTTCGTTAAGGCCCCCTAATTGCACGCTGACATTTACACTTCGGGGACATCATGCCGTCTCTTGCTGTGCTGAAGGAGGAATGGGCTCAGATTCCTGCATCGCTAACAATCAATCGGAAATCTGCACGGGGAGATCGTGTATTAATTATTTCCTCATTCGAGAGATGTGAGACGTGGGAGATTTAGTACATGCCTGCACTACAACCGTGCTACGTACACAACACACACTATGTACACAACACACACTATGTACACAACACACACTATGTACACAACACACACTCGTACCGCGGTGGGGATGATACTGGCGTACAATGACGACTTCACAATGTGTCATCCATAGAGAGAGGAAGAGAGAGAGAGAGAGAGAGAGAGAAAGTAAGAGAGAGAGAGAAAGACGGAGAGAGATAGAGAGAGGGAGCGGGAGAGAGAGAAAGAAAGAGAGATAGAGAGAGAGGGAGAGAGAGCGAGCAAGGGAGACAGAGAGAGAGAACAAAAGAGGGAGAGGGAGATAGTGAGAGGGAGATAGACAGAGAGATAGAGAGGGAAAGCAAGAGAGATAGAAAGAGAGATAGAGAGAGAGAGCGAGGGAGAACAAGAGAGGGAGAGAGAGAGAAAGTAAGCGAGAGCGAAAGACAGAGAGAGATAGAGAGAGAGAGGGAGAGAGAGCGAGTGAGGGAGAGAGATGTAGAGAGAGAGAGAGCTCCCTTCAGGAGGCAGGCTCCGTAAAAGCGAGAGAGAGAGAGAGAGGAAGAGGACAAGGAGGAAGAGGAGCGGGGCCGTGGTGAGGCACGTGACCTCAGGGCAGCAGAGGGGAGACCGACGGCAGAATAATGACAACGGAAACCACGCAGATGAAAGAGAGATCAGAGGGAAAGAACGACACGGAGATCAGGGAGGAGGGGAGGAGGGGAGGAGGGAAGGAGGGGAGGAGGGGAGGAGGGGAGGAGGGACGAGTCGGCTACAAGAGAGAAACTGGGAGAGCGGAGGAGATCCGTGACTTCAAAATAGAAGAAAAATAACATTAAAACAGCAGAAGAGGAAGAGCTGCTGTGGGGCTTTGATGAGCTCATGTTTGCGTACTGCAGGGGAGAGGAAGAATATTTAAACGGCTGTGGAAGGAAAAAAAAAACTTTTAATAACCGCAACAAGGAGAACGAATAAGGTTTTATTAAAACCCTCAAAGACACAGGCGCTATGAAGACGATGTGAATCCACTTAGGAGGATGAGCTTTCATCCGCGTTTACAAAGAGAGAGACGGAACGAGGACGTTGTTGTTGTCGGGCTTACCTTGAGGAACTTATACAACAGGAACGTAAACCAGTTGGTCAGCATCTTCTCAGCCACCGACTCCGTTCTGACGAGCAGAAAGACGACAATGAGAGGAGAACGCTGGAAACATCGCAGAGCGACGGGGTTATGGAAACGAGGGAGTTGAGAAGCAGTCGATGGTTTCCAGAAGAATGTCTCTAAAAGTGGGCAATGTGTAAGACTCCGCAAACAATACACTATATCCGGGATTAAAACACAGATTATCACTTCAGTGGCTCTTAAATATCTCTTATTGTGGTACTCTTGTAGTTTGACTATGTTGAGGAAATGTTACTTTCTGTATTCTTGTTGTTCTTAGTTTGTACTCTAGGTTGAAATGTACTTGTTGTAAGTCACTTTGGATAAAAGTGTCTGCTAAATGACATGTAATGTAATGTTGATCCAATAATCAATTTTTTTGGCCACCTTAAATACTTTTCGAGAGCCCTCAGATTCATCCTCCCCAACTTCGGATTGGATTTATTACTCATAATTAATTTAACATTGGAAAATGAATGTGGATTTTCTGTGCAGGTTAGATGTGCTAACATTATTCATTATTGTTCACACAGCGCTTATTATAAACTGAGGAAACAACTGTAACTTAAAGAGACGGTGTATGTCAAAATAAAATTAAAAAACATGTTTTTCCCACATTACCTGTCGTGCTATTTATCAACCAAGTATCTTTTGGTTTTGGAGTTAAAAAGGTGAAGTCAGCTTTGTCAGCCGTCAAATTGAGCAACTTTAACACTTTGATTAAATACTTATTAAAGAAGCGTGAGTGTTTTTCTTCAAACCACGAGGCAGAAGGATCTAAGAGCAAGAAAAATAGTTCTCACCCTCAAACAATGCATGCTGGGAAGTGTTCCTTTATGCTGACCCTCTTTCCTTAGAAACTTAATTTGATGAGTTTGGTGAACCAGAACCCGTTTCAAGTCAAAAGATCTCCAGTTAGACCAACTTACGTTGACAAGTTCAACAACGACTGAGCTGTGTGTTTACATTAAGTTTGAGTCGACACTAAATCCCTGCGTGGCGTTTCTCAGCGCCGCCTGTGTTTGTCCCAGGTCTCTCCCCGGCGCCCTCACCTCCGGAGCAGCAGCTTGGGATGGTTCTTGCTCTCCAGGTTCCTGTCGATCAGGTCGGACAGCAGCTGCTTCAGGACTCCGGTGGCGTACTCCATCTCCCCCTGCAGGGCTGTCATGATGAGAGATGCCACATTGCCTCGGTCTCGCATGGAAAAAGACCTGCAAATAGACAAGAAACGCCACAAGTTGTTCAATAAAGATCTGAAGCTGTGCCTCAAACGACATGCCTCACATTACAGCAGTTTGTTTAATTATTATTGTACGTTTAATCGTATTCAAAAGGTGTGTAGCTCGGTTTTGCCCAAGACCATTTGGTGAAGTGCTTCAGGCTTATTTTAGATGTTTATGGATTTTTCTTCCGCGTCCTAATAAAAGGGAAAGGGCAGCCTTTCATGTTGATTCAGTCAGATTTAATCAGTGATGAATTACAGTTTTTGAATCTAATAATCAGACTTGTGTTACAACGCTTATTTCTAAGAAGAAGAAAAAGTTTATTTATGAACAGAAATCTCTTTTGGAATTTTGTTATCACTAAAAACAAACAATATGTGAACAATAAATGAAGACGTGAAGAAAGGCAGACACCTCTGAGCCTCCAGGGTTCGTATGAACGTCAACAGGAAGTGCTTCTTCGTCAGCAGCTGGCCAAACAGCGTCAGAGCCTTCTCGACGTTCGCCTGGACCTGGAGAAAGACAGAGGCGGACGGTTACATCACCTTGCAGAGCAGCGGAGAGCTTCAGTTCTGCTCTGAATGAATGAGCATGTCTTCTTTGTCTTGTGGGGGGTGGGGCACCTTCATCTGCTGCAGGAGAACACACTGACCGTGTTTTAGTACCTCACACAACCCCACTTCAAATAAGAAGAGCTGTGTGCTAAAGTTTGCTTGATTGTTCTCCTTCATCTTTAACCCAGAGACTTTCCATTATAATGCAGCTGCAGGTACATAGCATTTTTTAGATGACTATTCTATTAATCTACCAAATCGCTTTATTTTGTCTGATAAATGAATTAAGCAATTCTCAGATTCGCATGGCGACGTCTTTGACTTCGTTTTGCACGTACAACAGTCTAAAAACTCAAACTTTCAAAAGAAAAAGCTGCAGATCATCGCGGTCTGGAGGTGAAATTCCAGATATTAAAAACAAATGCTTAAGCTACAATATGATGCACTGTCCACTACATTTGTTATTGGTATTCAACCCTGTGATTTTGAGAATTCAAATGGTGTTTCAGTCCGAACGGTCACGCAGGTCGGTGAGGATCTGGTGTGTGCACAATCGATGGCGATGAATAGCAGAGACGGGATATAAAAGCTCCAATGAAACTAGGATTCACTCCGAGGGGAGGGAGACTCTGAACACACGTTGTTGTTTTGTCACCGTGTAATGGGCTGAGATTGGCTTGTAAACAGCACGGTGAGACCGATTGGCCGCTGCCTCACTGCCGTGTGCCGCGGTACGAGTGTTTCCGCACTCGTGTTGATTTTTTTCAGGCATTTGAAATAAATGTCTTCTCAACATCGAGGGTCAGACGTTGGGTGTGTGGATCGGTCAAAGCATCCTCCAGTGGAATGCCTAGTTATTTGTCATTAGACGCCGAAACAAGAACGTGTGCATGTCCTGTATTGATCGCACAGGTCTTAAAGAAAGTTCCCTCATTTCCTGTCGCAGTCGCCACTTTACTGAGTCGGTTATGTAACTTTAAAGCCGTCAAACTGAATCTTTTAATAGCGCTTCTGACTGGCCCGGACCAGAGAGAAATTTCTATGTCAACTGGAGGAGCGAGGAAGAGATGGAAGGATGCATGGCAGGATTGTGTGTGTGTGTGTCTGTGTGTGTGTGTGTGTGTGTCTGTGTGTGTGTGTGTGTGTCGTGCTTGGTGACAGAGGTGCACCCTGCTTGTTCCACTGGCTGGCACCTGTCACTTCTCATCAGCAACACACTAAACCCCCTGAAGACCCCTCTCTGTCACTCAGTCCTCCTCACCGCTCTGGTTCTTCCCCACGCGCTCGCCGTCGACTGTTTTGCATCATTGGCCTTCCTCCCGTATTAATTTATCCTGCTCTGCGTCTCTCTAACACACACGTCATTTCCATCTCTCTCTCTCCTTCTATCTATTGTCATCCTTTCATACCGCTGCGACATCTATACTTCTTCCTCCGATGCACCGTAATAAAGTGTCTGTGACTCTCTTTAAAGTGCTAAATGAGATTCTCGGGCCTCCAGGGTGGAAAGGGACTGTGATGTGTGTGTGTGTGTGTGTGTGTGTGTGTGTGTGTGTGTGAAAAGAGATTGTGGAAGCAAAAGGAGAAAGAGAGACGGATGGCGATGCATGTATGTATGGCACACAATTTAACAGATGGCTCTCTGTATACATGTACTTCGCGTGGTGTGTGTGTGTGTGTGTGTGTGTGTGTGTGAGAGAGCATCACTGGTGAGTAGTGTGGCTGTCTAGCTTAGGGAAGAGAGCAGTCACACAGAGCAATAAAGCTAGGAGTGTTAGTTTACACAGGCCATTGGATTACACCGGCAACCCCTGGGGGAAATACAGAAGGAAATGGAAGGAAGTCTAGACATAACTATAAAACAGGTAAGATCCCTCCACCTCTCCGCCTGCCTGACACTTTAAATTAAAGGTGGACTGTATTTGTATCAGGGGACGTCATACGCCGGCTGTCATATTTCTAGTGTGTATTTTGATGTGACCCCCCCCCCCCCCTGGAGAAACGTAGATATTTTAGGACCTCATAGGCAGATAAAACCCGCTGTGCATATTCATGCGAGACACGAAGCGTGACTTGCTTTCACAAAGTGAGAGAAAACTTGAGCTGATTCTATGTGGGGCAGAGACGTACAACTTTATATAATAGCAGTTTGGGGTCATCCTGGAATCGACCGCCTCTTTTGCCAACTAAAGTAACAAACGTCGCCGGCGGGAGCTTTTCTTTTTTTTTGGCGTAAGCTAATTAACGTTATATCCTTCCCAGCTGCGAGGGAACTTCTGGCTGACGTCGGGTTCATGTGCTCTCTGCTGGCTGGTGTCTGTACAAGCCCAAAGCCAGTTTTATTTATTGAAAAGGAACCGTACTCTCAACACACGCTCTCCGACGTTGTTTGGGGCATTGTATATTTCCTGCAAACCACTGGCAACTTTGAGCTGGAGCTTCTGAATTAAAATCACGTTTTTTAGGATTTTGTTTAAAATCACCATAACCTAACGTGTCACGTTTAGGTTAAGGCAAAAAAACTACTTGGTTGAACGTCAGAAAAAAAGGCTAATAAAAGTGAAATAAAGTAGCTTAACGACATAAACACTAACTAAATAATCACCTTTCTTAGGTTTCGTTGTGCAACAGCGTTCAATGTTTACCGTGGGACACGAACAACGGCCTACAGGGTGAAGGTCCTGAGTTTGTTTCATTCATTCCACCATTATTTCTTCTTCAATGTTTGCTAACATCGGTTGGTGTACTGCTGCGAGTCATGTCGTATTATGGGTTCGTAAAGGTGTTTTTTCACTGTACGTATGGTTCCATTGTCCATGACAATTTAGTTTAAAGCTAACTCTAATTAACAATGGCTCAATACTGCCGATGCGTTATGATCTGGAGTTTTTGTGTCTTGTTTCTTCTCTTATTTTGAAGTCCCTGTCTTGCGTGTCCTACGTTTCCCTGCACTTCCTGTCCCTGGTTGTTTCCTCCTGTGTGATTGCTAGCCCCGCCCTCTTTGTGTCCACCTGTGTTCAATCACCTGCACCTTCCCTGTGTAATTAAGCCCCGTTTGTCTCATTCCCCAGTGTTGGTTCGTACTGTTTGGTTCATTTTCATCATATTTGGAAAAACAAGCATCAGAAAAAGAAGATGTAAAAAGTAGACTACGCCTGCGTCACATAATTAATCTACATTTCATATTGTATGCTGCTTATTATCAATTTTTTATGTATCTGTTGGTTGGGAACGTTTTTTAGGTGTGTTTCTGGCATCTTGCACAATAAGATGTCATTGCAAAACTTAATTAAATGTTGAGTTTTTTGTTATTTATTACTTTATGAATGTTGAAAACTGGAACCGAATTAGATTTAAAAAGATTTTGATTTTGATTAAGCAGATGCAAATCAGCAAAAGTGGTCAAACAAAACAATAGAAAGGATTACTTCGTAAATTCGTAATTTTAACCACCTCTGTCAGTATTTTTCTCTATATCAGCCATAGGCGTTTAGTCTCTCTATGGGCTACTTTCTGTATCAAACAATAATTTGACTGTATTTAAGTAACCACTACTGTTTTCTTGACCCAGAAATAAAATAGGATGATTTATAATGAATCAAAAGAAGAAGACGTGGCGGCTATGAGACGGCTCTAAGCGCTTTTACTTCTCTTCTTCTTCTTCTTCTTTGTCTAGAAATATATAAATACACTTTCTGGATTAGAGAGATTACACAAAGCTGTAAAAGGTCAAACAAATTATTCCCTGACTCCAAAAAGTCAGCTCTCCAATCAAAGTCAATGGAGCAGCACCAGATTCTACATCTTAATGATACTGCTGATTACAAACTTGGCTCTCTGGTTTCCAGTTTTGGAGGGGAGTAGTTTATGTTGACACACTATTAATTGTACTTCCCTTGGTCTCAGCCGTAGAATGTCCTTATAAATCGTGTGCACTCTCTCCATTGGGCTGTGCTGGCAAGGTGGTTGCATGTACTGGTTTAATTAATAACTTAACAGTGATGTATAATGCAAGTAAGCATCCTAGTAACCCTGAATCTCATTTCTCCCTCTGCTCTAATAAACTTTCCCTTCATATTTTGCTTTGTTTTTTGCTCTGCACTCTTTTCCCCCTCCTCTATCTTCTTGTACTTCTTTACATAACATTTGATTTCAGTCAATGTCAAGCATTCCTCACTTTGAAACTTCCCTCCCCTACATCTAGAGAATCTGGTGAGCGCCCGTCCCCGGAGATCAAGCTAATGACGATGAGACGCTGAGGCGAGCCGAATATGTCGTCACAAAATGTAGGTTAATTCCTAAACATGCAGCGCGAATGAACCGTTCAACTGTAATAATGAATTAAGTTGTAATTTTCTGCTAATTTGAAACTAAACAAATGGTTGTGGTTATATACGTTTCTAATTTCTTTCCACCCCATTGAGCATTAAAAGATTGAGTGATTGTGAGTGTGCACGGATGCATGAGCGGGAGGAGGGAGGAGATCAATATGAAGGGATGAAAGTTTGGGTTCAATCTACTTTTTCTACCTCTGATGTTAGTTAATTAATTAGTGCGAAGGCTTGGTTCTTGGTTTGACTGGAACTGACCAATTACGGTGAGTTTGTTTCAGTTTTAAGCTCGGTTGGGGGTGTACTGACCCGTACCTCCATCTCCTTTAGCACAGGGTGGTCCTCAATGCCCGGGAACAGGACCCTCATGGCGTACGTCCGATAGTCCAGGAAGGGAATCCCCGCTCCGTCCAGCTCCTGGGTCAGCTCGTGGATGTCTGTCTGGAGCTCGGCGAACGCTGTTTGGTAAAATAATCGAGAAGGTGACAGGATGAGGGATGGTGAACACGTACGGTTTTGTACGAACAAACAGTGAACATCATATAAATTAGGGTGACCAGACGTCTGGTTTTTGAGACCTAAAAAATACGTCCGGCAGGGATTCCAAAAACGTCCAGGATTTTGCTTCGTCTGATATTTGTGTTTCTCTGGGTCTTTCACAAACAAGTATTACCCTCTTACAAGTTTTGGAAATGGTATCTCCTTCTTGCGCGAGCTGTGTTGCCAGATATCCGAAAATGATCCTCCTTTTAGGCACGTATATCACAAAACAGGCAGAACAAGAGGGATGAAGTGTCCTCTTTTTCACAAACTCAAATCTGGTCACCCCATATAAATGGCAATAATCACGGAGTATTGCCATGTGAGAATTAATCTATTCCATCATTTTATTGTTGTGGTTTGTTTTTGACCACACGGTCCCAAAAAACAATCATGTTTAGTTCTAAAAAGCGGACACGCCTTTGAAAATGTAACTCATGCTGTTACCTGATAGGAAATGATCTTGCATGGGCGGACATTTAAGGGAACAGCGTGCCGGAGAAAGCTAACGTAGCTCATTGTTGGGCCATCTAGTTTTATGTAACTTTCCTGTGCTAGGAGTAGGCGGTAACATCCGTCAATTGCACAAACAACGTTAGCTTATTGTCGTGTTAGTAACTGAGCTTATGCACTCGCTAAGTGCCAGTTAGCAAGTTAGTTATCTAGTTCAGAGAGCTGAATCTCCCTTTATTCCATCCTGAGAACAACATGCCGGCACAGAACAGAGACATTCGGAAGACGCTTGCATGGAGAGCGAATCGTGTCTCTGACTTGGAGCAGTCCAGCTAGCGTGTTGTCCGTTAGCTGGTCAGCTGCAGGACTTCAGCACCTTTCCCCTCATGTGGGGTGGTCCTTACAAGCCCACATTGGGAATGATTAGTTCCCTCAGCACTGAGTGATACTCCCTGTGACATACAGAGCCCTGCCTTGCCAGAAATTACTTTGTTTATTGAATTACAAAGAGCCACGTTCTGCCAGCTTGATCCGTAACATTGGAATCTCATTTTTATTATTTGATGAAAAGCAGAGATTGGAGGAAAATTTAGCAATCACAAGATGCTCAGCTCTGATGAGCCGAGAAGGCAACAAATAACAACCTGAATGCAGACGGGGGGAAATAAAGCAAGGGGGATAAGTAAGTAAAGTAGATATAATATTTTTTTAAAGATTATGAATTCATTGAGTTATTTCAGTGGAGGATATGTAACGTAAAAAGCGGCGGTGTAATTCCTCTTCAATCTCCTCTCTAACAAATAATTCTTTAGAATAACACTTAATAACTGCACGAAAATAAGTAGTTAACTGAATTTGTTTTCTTGGTGTCTGAGCCCCGACAAATTCAATCTCTGCTTGTCAGAAGAAGAAAAAAAGAAGACCCGAACGTAATGCAATACAAAAAGGGAAAGCTAGCTTTGGGGGTGAAAGAGAGAGCGAGAGAGAGAGAGAGAGAGAGAGAGAGAGAAAACAAAGTTCCTGGAAAGGAAAGTCAATTAATTGCATGAGTGGATAATTATTAAGAGAGCGACGGATGAGTTTTCATGCATAATTTCTCCCAGCTGTTATTGGACTGTTTGGTCCACCAGAGAGATGGAGACGAGAGGAAGCACTGAAGATAAAAGGAGGAGAAAAAAACTAGGAGGGGGGGGGGAGAGGGGATGGGAGAAGAAAGAAAGAAAGATTAGGAAGTAACAAAGTGATGGCGGTAGGGCAAAGGAAATGCAGAGGACGTAAGTGATTAGGACAAAAAGACGGAAGAAAGGAAGATCAGCGTTTAAAGGTAGGACCTGGAGAGAGGTAGTGAGGAGAGCATGGGGGGGGGGGGGGCACAATGACAGAGAAACTAAATGGGCAGAGAGAGAAGAAACAGAATAGGAGATAAAGGCGCCCCAGTCCTTTCACTTCATCATCATCATCACAACTCCTCCATCATTAATCAGTCCCTCATTTATAGCCAGCCTGTGACTTTCACTGAGCGGGGTTTCACTGTGGCCTTAAGCCGCTTTAAGTTTCCTCAAGAATCTTTTGAGTGAGCTGCATAACATGACTGTAAAACTTGCAAACAAATCTCTAATAAACAAGACTTGCCGTTACAGAGATAAGTCGGTCTAAAGTTAGCACACACAGTTACAGCGGTAACATCATAGGAACACACGGAGCGGAGGTTCATGTTACCTCTCTATCTCATCTATCGTGGAATATACCTACTATGAACTATTCTTACACTCTGTCAAATTCATTGAATGTATTTTAACTCTAATCTGTCCTTCTGGTCACATGACATCTATTGTTCTGTCCATCCTGGAGAGGGATCCTCCTCTGTTCTCTCCTGAAGGTTTCTTCCCTTTTTCCCCCCTGAAGGGTTATTTGGGAGTTTTTCTTGATCCGATGTGAGGTTTTGGGTCAGGGATGTCTATGTGTACAGATTGTAAAGCACCCCAAGAGAAATTTGTAATTTGTGAGAATAGGCTATACAAATAAACTGAATTGAAACTGAATTGAACTAAGAATGTGACTTTTATTTATTCTCTAACGATTGACATCGTCTCTCTTGAAGTCAAGACATCCGCCACTATTAGCTATAGACGTCAATTACAACCGAACATACTTAAACAGTCGGAATATACTGTGCTATTGACTTTAGCTCAGGTTTTTGTTGGTCAATGGCACAATCCCTTATTGCCCTTAGATCACAATGTGCCTGACCAACCACACACTCACACACACGGCAAGTTTCACTTGCACAATGTTGGCGAGGAAATGACGAGCGTGGAAAAGAACTATATTTAAATCCACTGACTTGGTAAAAGCAGGAACACACGAGTCAATTTCATACAAACTACTACATTTCTATCCGGTTGACATTTGTTTTCATTTTCTTCTGGCTGCTGTTCAAAGTGTGCCTGGTAGGTTTTTCCTGGGAAAATCCTCATGTGTTTCTGACAAAGAACAGACCTCAGATCACAAAGTCTGGGAAGTGAAATATAACAAATGCCACAGCTCCCAGTGTGCTGACACTAGCGTGGCACCAGTGCTCCGCCCATACAATGTGTCTAAAACCCCTCAGCAGAAACAAGGAAACCACGATGTTCCTCCCCTGAACCAGAAAGTGATTCTCGCCAGTCTTCAGTCGTCACTCTGATGTGAAACTAATCCTCCGTGCTAATATGCTACTTCGGATCACTGTGTATAATGCGACTGAACCAAATGTCCCTCGTCTCTCCGCCCCACGGACCCTCACACACACACACACACTCACGCACACAAACACACACACCCTCACACAAGGCGGCCCGCCCACTTCATCTGTTCCTCCGCCCACACACACTGTCTCGTCTCTATGGGCCAGCTGGGAGTACAGCAGGCGGGGCGGGGTGGGAACACGGCCACGCTTCATTTCCTGGAGCACGGAGCGCTTTTTATCCCGCTCTCCATCACGTCTGGAGCGTCGTCGGGGAAGGAACAGGGGGGTTCTAGGTGTGTTCCTCCTTGAAAAGAGCAAACGTTGCAAAGGACGCACTTTTTTTTCCTTCTCTTTTCTTTGATTCAACAACTGTTGAGCCCCCGGCTCTGTGCCACGGCGGTGGTGTCACCGTATTATAACCTTGCACCATGGCCATGTGTGTGTGTGTGTGTGTGTGTCATTACATATCGAGTGCAAACACCTGGGCTGTCCCGACATCCGTCATCAACACTCGGCTGCTAAAACGTTGACCTCATCAGCTCCCTGTCAGCCCGGTCGGTCTATTACCCGTGTTTCTCTCCTCTACCTCTGGCTCATTATACCTTTAATGTCTCCGCTAACAATCAGCTCGTTACTTTGACCTCACATCATCTCTCTCTCCTCCTCCTCTTCCTCCTCTTCCTCACCGCCCTCACCTCATCTCCTCCCAGCCAGCGCTGAGCTCTTCTGCCGCCGTGTTTTCCGTCAACAACATTTCAACAGTAAACGAAGAGAACATCCACACACTTAAAAAAAGGAATCTATGAAAAGTTCATTTATGATGTTTTAAGTGTTTTGTGATTTAATCTGTTTTCCCCTTTAATGTGTCGCCCATCTGGGGCCGTGTCTATATGATGGCATAATAAAGCCAGAGGTAAAACTTTACTTTGTTTTCTCCTTGAAGTATTTAGTATTTTAGTATTAGTATGTAGTATTTAGTATTTTAGTATTTAGTATTTTAGTATTTAGTATTAAGTATTAGTAATTTAGTATTTTAGTAGTAGTATTAGTATTTTGTATTTTCGTATTTAGTATTGTGTTTTTATTTGTATCTTTTATTTTTATTAATGCTCTATGTACACCCACTGCTGTGATCCTGAAATTTCCCCACTGTGGGACTAATAAATGAATATCTTATCTTATCTCATCTTAAATTAAAATAAGGGAAATTATGGAGCCGGTGAACGGGACTTACTATCTTACAGGACCTTCTTCACTAACATTTGGCTACCATGTTGCACTATTTTGGTGTTTTCTCTCCACTTAATGACTTTATAACCTCAGATAACACTCAAGCCTTTTTTTCTTGTAAATGTGTGAGACTTTTTTTCATAAATCTACCATATACACAGAGAATATTAACACTTTTTTAATCATTATTATATAAAAAAAAGAAAGAAAATTGAATTATTGACCGCCTCTGTAATCCTACGATGGTTCCAACACACCGTTGCATGTGTCAGAGACGCTCGGGGTAGAAACATCTCGCTGAATATACATCATTTGCCTCCAGTCTGTATATTTCCGTGATGAAGGCAATACAATTGTAACAGTGTGATTCGATATCAGCTTGTAAATAAAACACTTTTGTACTTGCCATGACAAAGTGGTGCATCTTCTTTAGAAATGTCCTGTAAAATGTTTCAGCTGGCTCATTCACACCATGCATCTCGTCGTAGAAGTCCATCCACGCCGTTTCCTACCTTCTTTACACTCCAGGGCCACTCTGGACTCCAGGTTGTCCATCTGGAGCTGCAGACGTTTCAGCGTGCGGTCAGCGTCCCTCGACTTCCTCTTGTAGGCGATCAGCACGGCGATGATGACCAGCAGAAGCAAGCCGCCGCCCCCGCCGATGCCGATAATGGCGGGAAGCGTCAGCAGGCTGTCCGAGTAGATGTGAAGCGTCCCGGGGGAGTACTCGAACCCGCCGGCGCGGATCTGGAAACACACAACTGGTCTTCAGTGATCAAGAAAAGAAAAAAAGAAACACACTTTGTTGCTCCACTTTAATCTGAAACCCCAAAACCCACCGACGGGTTTGAAAATCACATATTCTATTTAAAAATCGCCAACGAGAAGCTTAAAATGTCCTGGAAAACTCTTTATTCTACACGTCTCTCAGCATGTATGTGTGCACTCTGCAGTGCAACTGGGAAGCCTTGATTTAATTACCTGAGATCAACAAATTGCTTCTTATTAGTTTAGTTTAGTTTATTTCGGTAATATACAAAAATCAAGATTTTACAACAAAAGAAGAAAGCGGCTGACCGAAAGGGTCGAGGCTGAAGCTATCAAGCTGCCCTAACCTATGATTTCATGAGAAAACTTAATTCAGAGAATCATATACTGTACATATACCCATATAAATATATACATATATATACACACAAACATATATACACATACACATATATATATATATATATATATATATATATATATATATATATATATACACATATACATACACACACATACACATTCACACACCCATATACATCTACACACACACATAAATCCACACACATACATATTTACATAAAACAATAAACAAAACAACAAAAAACGTGTCCGCATTAACCGTTACTTGGTATTCACTCTCCTCTGCTAGTCTGAGGAGCTGCCGCCTCTCAGGCAGCGGTCACTTCTCCAGCAACAGGTGGTTTGAGAACAGACGAGGGGGGGGGGGTCAGCCGAGACGTTGACCCCGGGCATCATTACACTTTCTTCCGGTCGGTAACGTTTGCTACTAGGAAAGGCTGCTTCACACAGTGTTGATAGTGGAGGACCCCACTAGTTAACTTGCCCGGTCCCTTTGAGCGACTCGGCTCCGCTCCTTTTTCCCCGCGGATAAATATTTGGGGTTTTCCGACAGTTTTTCCGCTAATGACCTCGTTTGTCAGCGTCAACCTTTGACTAACTGATGTAGGTCAGAGAAGTGAACGCCGGCCAAGGTTAAAGCTGTGCAAGTGGAGGTGGACACACACAAAGTACGCACACGACACACACCCGACAACCAGGACACGCACACACTCATACACACACACACACACACACACACACATATACATGCATACATTCAGCGTACACGTACTCACACACAACTATAAGTAATCAAACAAAGTAATCAACGGCATTTAAATCTCTCCCCGAGGAGTCCTGGTAATTATGGGAAGTCAAACACATGTAATGTATTTTTTTTTCTTTTTTTCCCCTGACTAACTACATTTACATAAGAGCTTTGCGTCGCAAAGAAAGAAAGAAAGAAAGAGAAAGAAAGAGAGAGAGAGGGAGAGAGGGAAAAGGAACACGAATCACAACGCTGGAATCCATCAAATCAAGCGATCCACCAGGGGGGTTGATAACCGATTAAAACGAGGTGTGATTATGCACTTTGAAGCTCTTCTAAGTGCACTTGCACGTTAACGCTATCAAAGTCTGATTTAAAGAAATAAAATAAGAGAAGCGGTGACATCAATATCAACGTAGGCGGCGCCTACAAATTCAATCAGCAGCAGTAGAGACGCTCAGATCGGCTTGTATTGGATTAAGCAGCCGATTAGCAGAATTACCTCTGGGCAAAACGTTAGCCGAGAGGTTAGAGTTAGGGTTAGCTAGGCTGCTTAGCAACTATCTGGAGACATGACCGAAGTCTCTGCAAGCAGATGGAGCTCCATGTGGCTACAATGTAGATAATTCAAGTAATAGTATCTCTGTATAGCGTATATAACATTTGGCCCTTTCTTAAAGCGGCTCCGAGTCGCTCGTAGGGAGGGACCCTCTCTCTAGCTCCCCGTCGGCTCAACTTCTAGCCTTCGAGCGTCTTTCGGCTCATTAAGTGGGGAATTAGGCAGCTAAAGAGCCGAAGATTTCCCTCAGGAGACGATAAGAACAGGTTGACGGGTTTAAGATTCATCCGGGTCTGTTTGTTGTTCATCCTCAATGTGCAATTAGTGGTCGGTACAGGCGCCTTCTCGTTTTGACAGAAGGGAGAAACCTTTACTGCGGACGTCCAATCAGCGTTGACGGAAACGGCTCCCCCAGATTGTGCCGGGTTGACGGGCGGAAAGCCGAGCGCCGCGACGACAGTGCCTACACGTACCAGGATGCATTGCTGCGGTGCCTTGCCCTGGAGAAACTTACTTAGGTATTTAAAAAGAAATATAACACCTTTACAAACATTTGGGGCTCATTTCTGGAATTTCTGGAGGGGGAAGAGTTTGTTGCAGTGCTGTAGTCTATCATTTCCCCTTTTTTATATTTTTGTATGTATGTATGTATGTAATATATGTATATATTATATATATAGTATATATATATATATATGTATATATATATTTATATATATATATATTTATGTATACATATATGCATATATATATTATATATATATATATTTATGTATATATATAAACATATATATATACATATATATACATGTGTGTATGTATGTATGTGTGTATATGTGTATATATATATATATATATATATATATATATATATATATATATATATTTGTTTTATTATTTTCTCTTTTCTTTTGGTCCTCTTTCTCTCACAAGTCACATTTAAGGAACGTTGGAGCATTCCATTTGTCGGTTAATATATGTATCTATTTGTGCATATGCATATCTGTCATCTTCTATTGTTATTGTTTCAGTAACACTTAACAAAAATATGCTAGTGATATTGATATCTCTATGCCTATACGTTATTTTGTTGTGCCTTTTTTGTTTGTTCTGCCTTGTGTTTGTTTGTGCATTGTGGAAAAGACAACAATACAAATATTTGTAAAAAAAAAGGATGCATTGCGTCGAGGCCGTCGGCTATATGCTGCGTGCCTCGTTACCTGGGAACATCGATGCTCTCATATTGGCCGTGCAGCAGGCATGTAAAACGCAACGATAAAGCAAACGCTACTTCATGTGTATCATCTGATAAGAGGTCATTGCTATAACTGGTACCAATATCCAGGGGGGGTGGAGACGTATCCTCGGATGACTGATATTAAGTTGGTGACACATTTTCTGGGCATATTTGTCTATTTTTATTCTCCTGACAGACTGAAGGAGGGAACTTAAAAAGCTGAAGGCCAAAACAACAAACGAGTTTCTTCGGAGAACTCAAGGGAGGCGCTCAGCTGCCAACACACAGCTGAACATCTGAAGGGACACGCGAAGGCACTCTGACACACACACACACACACACACACACACGGTTCTCTCCGTACACACACACAAAAACACACGCTAGCCCGGTATGTCTGGGCTGGGGTCCCCTGTATGTAGGTCATTCTATACGGCGAATATATGTGTTACAGCTGTACCCTCCTCTGAAGCATTCCACTCTAGACAAAGATGTGCACGTTAAACACAAACATACAACAACACAAACACAAACACACACACACACACACACACACAAGAAGAGATCTGAACAGACAGCTCCATTTTTGTTCTGTGGCTATTGTCAGACGACTAACTCAAACACCCCCGCCGACACGTCGCTCTGATATGCAACGTGACATTTAGCTTTGAAAAAAGAGAAAGAAAGAAAATAAAAGGGGCGTGAAAGTAAATAACTACATATATATATATTTTATCTTCCGGTTTTCCCTGGAACTGGCTGGCTACGTTGAGAGCCATCATATTGAATTACATGGATGAGCTGTCAGTGGCTTTCTAGGTATATTGGCTGTAGCTAGCAGGGAGTAAATGTCATAAAGATAATAGTGAATGACTGTGATAGTACATTGGTGATAAGTTTAAAATGGGGGCAGGCGGTGCGGTGCGGTGTGTGTGTGTGTGTGTGTGGGAAATGCTGCTGGGTTATTCAGACACATATATTCAGAGTGAGCGCTGATGTTTGACCTTCCTCGATACAGATGCTCCAGGAGCCGCGCGGTGATTTTGAAAGTCTGCTGCAGTCGGAGTGAATCAGGGACCGCTCGTTCCTAGACTTTTTTTTCTTCCTGCCTGGCACTATTTGGTGCCGCGTCGGAATTCCTAGAGTCTGGAAAATTAAAGCGCCATCAACAGCATTCCCGCTGCGGGTGTTGATGAGGAGAGAAGAAAAAAAAGCTGCATCTTACGACACAAGAGCAGGAAGTGCAACTGGGCGGCGGTGATGTGGGCGGCGGCTTTAAGAGGATGCAACTCTCGCGCGGATTTGCGGAGAGTTGGACGAAATGTGCACGTCCCGAAGGTTTATGCAGCGAGCGAGGTTCCTGGATTAGAGCTCGGAGACGAGCTTAGCGTCTGCATATCAATGGTGTCCTGGAGAAACAATTCTATTCTTAATACCACCTTTTATGTTTCCGCATCAGTCGAGGACAAACTGCACAGAAAGTGGAAACTTCTTATCGTAATTTAACTCTATTTGACCCTGCTGTCGTCTTACTGACGGCAGTCTGTTTAGTGGACCAGGTATTATTGGCCTGTCGATGAGTTTAACTGTCATTTATAATAAGTTTGGTTGCATATTATTATTTGTACAACTCGTTTTGTTGAATATTGGTTGTTTTTTATTTGCATTTGATGGGAATTATTTTTGCGTCCAATGTTGCGACCATCTCAAAAAAAATTTAGTAGTTTTTAAGAAGTGTAAGTGATTGCAAGATAAGTATTACTAAGTGGACCCATGCCCTGTTGGTTGTGTGCATCCAGTGAGGTAATTTTATGTTTTATGTTAATGTTTTCGTCGCGCATATTTCTGTCCAAACTGTTTTTATGTAACGTGAACGCCAACCTTTGTTAAATGAACTCGTACAGTTCGACGTTAGATTGTGAAGCTGGATTGAGACGCTGGTTGAAGTGCGCGTGAATCCAATAAATCTATCAGTAGCGCAAGAACGACGGTGTTGTGTATTTCCTGGAGGGAGTGATACTCTAACTCAAACCTGCATGCATTTCCTGGAGGGAGTGATAATGAGTCTAGAGAAGGAGGTTTCTAAATAACGTAGGTGCTACATTTGCCTTTACTTGACGCAGTGTGCAGCTATCAGCACTCCTCAGTCAGCCGCTGATGGAAACAGGGGAATGCTGAAGGACTAAAGATGGAGAAGATGCTAGGTGGTGCTCTCTGATATGAAAACAAATCATTTGTTTTTTTGTTGTGGGTTTCAAAAAGAAAAATCTAGACAACGACCACAAACCTACGACCCACCGCGCAATAACTCAGTATCACGAGAAAACGTGATTCTGAATTCAAGTGCATCTCCTTCAGTGCTGATGCGTTCCAAGCGACCGGTCAATGGACTCATCCCCAATTCATCACAAACTGAATGTCTTTGGATTTCGGGGGACTGTTAATGGGAGTCATTGTGGCGCTCATCTCCCGCTATTAACCGTAATTTCACAGAAGGAGCAATCGACGAAGACGATCCCACTAGAGTTGAGGTGGCGGATTTGGCCCGTCGAGTTAACGAGGGGTCAGGTGTTTTCAGATTTTGCGCACTTTTAAACGTCTACGCCGTCATCAAAGTAAAGTGAAGCTAATCAGAAAAATTGAGACGGGCGATGCTAATTCTGCAGATCGGTGCTTCGTACTCCAATATATGCGCCTGGAGGCCCCTCCTCCTGGAGAACCTTGAGTAAAGGCCGACGAGGAACAACGTGCAAGCCTGGATCTGTCGGGAGGTTATTCACATAAATCGGCAACAAAGCGCGATGGACTTCAGTTGTCAGTCGAAAGTGTTTTTTCAAATTCATATCAGTCAGTGTGGGTCAGGTGGTCTTTTTTTGGTCCTTTTTAAACTGCTTTTTTGATGAAATCTGGATGACTGTATCCTGACCCAGTTATTAAATGACTAAGAAAGACAAGAACAGGATTCTGACACATTTTGATCAATGGATTTCCATGACTTTTTCCAGGACTTTTCCAGGACTTTAAACCAAATGTCCATGACCAAACTGAAATCTCGGTATAAACATGACATTTTTTGAACATTTAGCGTATTGAGAGCGTACGCCGGCTTATATTTTGAGCGTCTTTCTTTAAAAAACATCTGAATTATTTTAAACTCGGCGTAAATGAACATGTGATTAACACATTTCCATGACTTTTCCAAAAATGTTATGATTTACGTTTTTCCCATGACTTTTCCAGGCCTGGAAGTGACCATTTTAAAATTCCATGACTTTTTCAGGTTTTCCATGACCGTACGAACTCTGCAAGAAGTCTCCCGCTAAACGTCTCAGTCATAAACACGCAACAAGTCCAGATAATCCAATCACTGCATCTCAAAGTGGGACGGCGAGAGAGGGAGAGAGAGAGAGAGAGAGAGAGAGAGAGAGAGAGAGAGAGAGAGAGGACAAGGGGGATGCGGCGGCGTGCTCTGACCGTGACTTTGTGCTGTCCGGTGAGGTTGGGCCATTCACACAGCAGCTGGCTCTCGGACAGGGTGAGGACGCAGGGAGTCTCTCCAATCAGCACCGTGTAGTTGAGACGACTGTTACCCGGCGCCGCTGGGATCAGGTTACGCCCCTAAACACAGACAGAGGGAGAGAGAGGCTCATTTACTCATTCCAACGATGCAAAACAACAGAGGTATACGGCACAGAGGAACATCAGGCTCGGGATACACGCGCGTGTCGGTTGTTTACGGCACCGATGCTTTGCCTCTGATTGTTGCTTCATGAGTGAGTTTTGTTTTGCAGCACTTCTTATCAATCATGAGCCCAAATTGAGGAAATAAAGAATAATGCGACAGGGAGATGAAGAGCGTGAAATGCATATTGTGTATATTCTACAGAGGCGGATTGGAGGCAGACGAACTGTCAGAGGGTTTTGTCGTCTGTCCGCTAAACTGAGATCCATTTGTGAAGTCTGAACCCCTGAGGTGTGTAAATTCGAGCATTTGTCAATTTCTGTCCCTGTTTTTCATTTCAATATCAAGTGCGCTCCTTCCAATTTGACACGCACTTTGTCCGTGATGGAGGGGAGGCGGTTAGTGGCGAGGGAAAAAAAGAGGGGGACTCGGGCAATGGGCGAGAATAAAAAACAAAAGCGAAAAAAGCGACAGGGAGGGAAAGATGAATACAAAGAAAACAAGACAGACAGGAAAAAACATCAGGAGATGCGGCGGCGGCGGGAGGGGCGGAGAGGAGGTTACGGGAGAGGTTAGAAAACGATGAAAGGAACGCGCTCTGGAGTGAGAGAGAAAGAGGGATTGAGCGGCAAACAGAGCTGGCGAGATAGACGGGGGGAGAGAGAGAGAGAGCGAGAGAGCGAGAGAAGATAGCTGCCGCGTCTCCCGCTGGCTGAGCAGTGGGACGCAGAGACAGACTCCGTTTTCCAATCCCATCGTCTCTGCAGGCCGCCGCCCGGCCCCGCTCTGCAACCCTGTAAACATGCATCCCATTCCATCTCTCGCACGCACACACGCGCGCCTACACAAACACACACACTTACACACACACAAACAGATTTCAAGCAACACGGGCACTCAAGTTGAAACCACACATGGAGCTTCCCAACACACACACACACACACACACACTACAGGCAAGAAGCATCATGCAGGGGGACAGGCTCTCAAAAACACACAAACACACACAGGAAGGCACTCGCCAAACACCAAGACCAGATAAAGGTTTTTCTTTTACCCGTCTCTCTCTCTCTCTTTTTCTTTCTCTCTCTCTCTCTCTCGCGCTAACACACCTCGGGAAAAACACACCCGACACTTCAGATGAGAAATTAATTGCGTGTCGAGCTCAGCGCATGCATCTCTGAGAAGCCCCGCCCCGCCAAATTGCATTTTATGGGTAGGCAGTTCCACCAACAAGCCAAGCAGGAGATTTGGCAATTACCGAGAGGCTCTTTGCTAATAAATTATCATTTAAGGAATAAATTACGACAGTTATGCTGCTTTCAATCTCTTCGCGAAAATGAACAGCGCAGACACGGACCCCTCTCCCCCGTGATAACGCGAGAGGTAGTCGAGGCGAATGCCAGCCGGAGATACAACAGAAGAAGAAGAATGACGACGTGACGCTGGTCTGAAGGAGTCGGAACGTCACGCCGTCCCTTTATTGTGCTCGTGAAACAAGATGAGGCGAGTTTGACACACTTAAGTCAGATGCGGACGCCGACCCGCCGGATATTGCCTCAGTGAGAATTTTATTGCCATTAACGGTCACCGGAAACAAGTGCCCATTGACCGTTAATGACGATAAAAAAAACAATAAAATCCAAATGTGGGTACGCGGGTCTTCGTGCCTCTCCAGCAGCGGACATTAATTACACAAATTTGAAATCGTTATCTTGTTGCCGAAGGAAATAAATCGGCCTCGGTGCGACGTGTGTGGACGTTTGCTTTCAATTATATATAGGTGAGACCCCCCCCCCCCCCCCCCCCCATCACCACCACCATCACCACCTCCCTCCAAGAGTCAAATCATTTGAGATGTTCTTCCCTTACGGGGATCAACATGCGAGTGAGCGAGTGTTTGCGTGTACCGGTGTGTATGTAGGCTGTGCCGTTATTAATACAAGAAAAGTTCAATATCTTTAGAGATTCTTGAGTTCAAGCCCTTGGGAGGAAAAGGAGAAATAAAAACATCCACCACCACGAGCTGAGGCCTGGGCTTGAGTAACATATTAAGAATGTGTGCACACATCCTGTTGTTGTTGTTGTTGTTGTTGGAATGCTGTAAGTAATTACCCATCATTACAGTACATACGATAGTAGAAAAAAAACACAGTGCATAAGTTTTCAGCTCCGGAGCAATGCTGATGGGAAAAGATTTTTTTTTAAATGCACAAGCGAGCAATTAAACGGACACTTTGCGCCTCTCTGACCTTGAGAATGAGCGGCGACGTGGGCTTGAGCTCCAGTATCCCGGAGGGGCTGAGCGGTTCGAACACGGGGTCGGGATAGTAGCTGAAGGTCTCGTTGACGACCACCAGGGCGTTCACGTTGTCCATGTAGAAGCCGATCTCATCCGGGCCCGTGCCGGCCTCGGAAAACGCCAGCTCCGAGTCGGCCACCGACGGAGCCAGGCACACCATGACGGAGTTGTTGTACACCGTACAGTTCTGAAGGCCAGAGAAAAGGAGGTGAGTTTTTTTTTGGGGTCACATCTGAGGATGAGTAGGTGGTGGTGGGGGGGGGGGACAGACTTTGTATGGAACAAATGTACACTGAAAATCCCGACGCATTCATTTTCATTGTAATCAACCTTTTGAACGACCTCCTGCAGGCTATAATTCCATTTAAAAATAGATCTGTCGGGTATAATAACACATCCTTAATTTAAACACCTCGCAAAACTGTGATGCTGTTATATCTATTGGAAATGTAAATTGGTTGCAAATTTATAATCAACTGCTATTAATGAGGAATGTGCTCTGTGCCTCTGCTGGTAGCTGACACTGTTTTACACTAGTACTTTGGGAATATATATATATATATATATATATATATATATATATATATATATATATATATATATATATATATAATATATATATATATATATATATATATATATATATAAATATATATATATATATAAATATATATATATATATATATATATATATATATATATATATATATATATATATATATATATATATATATATACACACATATACACATGATGTCATTGCCATGTTTGCTATAATTTACAGGACTTCTTTTATGTGTATGCACGTTTTAGATCGGTTACCTTAAATATATTTTCCTGTACTTGCAACCCTTTGTGTTTGCATACAGAAGATACGGTTGTGAATAACTGATTTCCTTTTGCTCTGAACTTATCGCAGAGATTTTCAATCAAGCCAAGCAATCAACGGCACCGCAATACAATCACGATGCCACTTTGATACCAAAAAACAAACGAAGAAAAAAAGCAACTATCACGCTGTCACGAAATGAATAAGAAAGGCTCACCAGAGGGGCCGGAAATATTTATACGACCACGCTTTGGAAACATGTCAGTATTCTTGTTTTGTAGTAAATGGGCGGCAACGTAAAAGAAGAGATCTTTAAAGTGCAAAGCAGCACTTTGAGTCAGGGCTGTGGTTTGCCTCGATAAGCGACAGCTTTATCTGCAAGTGGAATTGCCCCGCTGTTGTTTGAAGTTCAGTTCTTAACCTTGACAACTGACGGGCTTCAACTCACAAGTGACAGACACAAAGTGCTCCGTGAATCTTTAGAACCGACATGACACTCTTCAACTTTACCGAAGTGGGACCTCGGCTTTTGCATGGATTTTTTTTTATTTTTTTCCTCTTCTCATCGTCATTCCCCTCAACACTCTCCCATCTCTCTCTCTCTTGCTCCATCTATCTATTCCCCCCCCCCCCCACACACACACACACACACACACACATACCGTTTTCTTTTCTTTTCGTGACACAAACACTCACGCGGTGCGGTGACATTTGAAAAGCTGTGTGGCCCGAGGTGGCATTAGTCTGAAGCGGTCGCTGCAGAGAGCGACGCACAGGGGCGCATGTCTGCGCATGTCGCATCCTTGTGTACGCCGGGCGCTCTGTCTGCATATGTTGGCCAGGTAATGTACGGACTGTATACATAAAGATGAATAATGCATCCTGCGTGGACTGCCAAGGTGGGTTCTTGCATTCGTAATTAGCTAGTGTGTGTGTGTCCCAGCATTGGCTGCAGTTGAACATAACATTGTTGTTTAGTCTGTGTGTGTGTGTGTGTGTGTGTGTGTGTGTGTGTAATTTGCATCAATACTCACATGAAAGGATTCCGCCTGCCCGTATTTGGCCCTGATCTTCGGTTCTCGGATGGTTGCGAGGTTGGTCCCGCTCACCGTCAGCAGAGTCCCACCGCTGCAGGGATGAAGAGAGGGGTAGAAGGAGAGGGCGAGAGAAGAAGAAGAAAAAGAAGAATATCTGTCAAATTGGTTGCAAAAGAAAATGCACTGCTGGTGTGCATCTGCAGGAAGTGATGAGAAACATGTTTGCAAAGCAGCGGCATGAAGACACAATAGTCTCTGGATTATGTTGAACAGCCAACGTATTTTTCAAAATTAACAAAATCCTGGATTTATGTGCCGTTCGGGAGCATAGGACGGCAGCAGAGTGCCTCCTGTTCTTAGGTTTTAGGCAATCAGCGCTCATTATTCTAAAAGAACAAATTTACATTTAATTTCACCCAAAACTTATTTTGCATTTGCGAACTTAAGATAAATGACGACAAGAAGATTGAACACTGGCATTTCGTACGAAACTGTGTAGTTCAGAACTCCATGTGGGTAATGATAAGTTTACTAAATCTTTAAAAAGAAAAGTTCCCTGTTTTAACTAGCTTTATTGGTAGCACATATTCGCAGCATGCAGCACTTTTTTTCGTTGTTGTTGTTGTAGTTTCTTAACTTTGTGTTGTTTAATTTATTTTCATACCTTTTATGTTGTTGTTGTTTTACTTATTGTTATGTATATGTTTTGTTGTTGTTGTTGTGTTTTCTCTTGTTTCCTTAGTTATAGTCTTTACATAATGTGTATCCTCACCATTTGACTGTGTGATATATTGTCAATCCTTATTTGTGAGGTATATACTGTACTATAAGTCTTGTTTTGAAATTTCTAAAAATAAATCATATATATATAAAAGGTCAAGTTTGACTCGAGTGTATAGCGTTGAGCTCAGAGCGTCAGGTATGGCTAACGCTATATAATGGAATTAACGAGGACACGGGGGGAGCAACGGTGTGAGTGGAGGAGAAAGAGAACGAGGCGGTGAGAAAGTAAGTGAAGGGGAAAGACCTCAGAGACGTACATGTGTCTACACGCTTTAATCCCAACTCCATCCACAGTAAATATGTGCTTGGCGTGAGCCGGGGAAGGTCAGTGGACTGAATCCAGTAAATAACTAAGTTAGAGCTTGGCTAAAGCCGCCCGAGGTTTGGTTTTTGTCGGTGAAGGCGGACTCGCTCGCTCTCGGTGTAGCAATGTCGATATGGTTGGATCGATTCTTTGAGGAACATCGTTCTATTGGCTGAAACTTTTGTCGAGTTGAAACAACGGCAAATTCCACACGGCAAATTGAAAGTAGTGTTGGAGAGTTTTGGGAATAGTTTGGGTACATTTCAGTGGGATGCCGTCTTGGTCTGACACATTTTGGATCCCTAAACACTTGTAAATAAAATGGAGTTAGTCTTCCCTTTTGTTTTACTGCAACGATTAAAAAGAAACTTATGGCGTTTTCATGAAAGATGTCTCATCCTCTTGATGCCTACCTTTTTTCTAGTGGCAGCTGATACCTCCGAGTACTGTACCCTGTTTTATGCCAGTGAGTCTGTTCCCTGCTTCCTCGACTATCCGTGCCCTCTGAGAAATGTAAGTTGTTAGATTCCCTACTTCTTCAGGCTGTATATTCATAGTAACTCAGTTTAAGAGTGATATGAGAAACTCTACTTGACTTGCACATGCAATCTTTGATTTTAGAGATATGTATGTCACAGTTAATACATGGTTTGTATCTCTTTGTTTCCCCCCATCTGGGGATGCTAAAGTGACTGAAGTGAACTATCGTGTTTCTGTCTGCAGGTTTCTCGCTGCCTGGTGGTAGATAAGTGTCTCACACTGCAGTCTGAAAGAAAAGGATGAAATAAAACCTTGCATCTTGAAAAAGTCATAAATAATACGGAGCTCCCAGAAGTCCCATTGGACACTGAAGCATTTCTGAAAGCATCCAGTGGGCCCTGAATGGGTGTTTTGGGCCCGGTGAAGTTTGAAGTTCAAACACCCACAGTTCTGTTATATCTCCGTAGGCATCTCGCCGGCTGGATGTGGCGTGTACGGCATCTAATTCGCTGCCCGGAGATCTTAAAGACAAGTGATCTAAGATTAACTTCTGACGCCCGGGTGTTTTCAACGGCGTGACGTGCTGCCGAGGTAAGGCCAGTCGTCACCGCCTTGACCGTTAACTACTCTGAGGTCTGTTTCGACTTCCGTCTCTCACTGTGTTGTTCTTTTTGTTGCTTTTCAGGATTGTGAAGCTGAACCCCAGAGTGTATATCAAACAACTGGGTGTTTCTTTCTCTCCACCAGTCAAGATGGGGCATCGTACGCCAAATTCTACCCCCCTAAAAGGAAGGCAGGACTTCCCAGTTGTAGTCAGAGTCATTGCTAATTCAAAATAAGTTCTAGCAAGGTTCTTACACATTTTGACCGATGAATTTCCATGACTTTTCCATGACTTTAAACTAAATGTCCATGACCAAATTGAAATCTCAGTATAAACATGAAAAATGTAGCGTATTGTGGCGTATTGAGAGAGTACACCGGCTTATACTTTGAGCGTTTTTCTTTAAAAAACATATTAATTATTTAAAACTCGCCGTTAATGAACATGTGATTGTAACAAAATTCCATGACTTTTCCCAAACTTTTATGATTTAAGTTTTTTCCATGACTTTTCCAGGCCTGGAAATGACCATTTTCAAATTCCATGACTTTTCCAGGTTTTCCATGACCGTACGAGCCCTGTTCTAGGTGCCTTTGCAGTGTCAGGTAACTGATCCAGGTGACATGTCTGCAAGCCGCTATAATGGTTACATGGTCGTTGAGGCATTGGACGAGCCTTCGTCGCTGGCTCAGCTTGCAGACAAGAGAGTACCGTCTCCAACACAGGAGGATAACACCTTCTAGTGAGTTACCATGTTGTTACCATTGATTTCCTGTATAAAAAAAACAACAAGTGTCTTTTTCATCGGAGAGATTAATCCGACATTCATCCAGAAGGACTTTGTGTAAAAGCACTGACGGCAGAGTAAGTGATATGGTTATACGAAGTAGAGACAAAGCCTCTTAATATCTTGGATGGAGAGTCTGGCTGGCTGAAGCTAGACAATCATCTCTCACTCTAATCCAGGAAGATTTACAATAACAGCAAAAGGGAACAATAGGGAGGGGAAGGGGCTAAATAACAAAGATAGACGTACCATCTCTGGCAACACGGATTCAAGTATTGCTATTCTTCTCAGCAAGACTTTGTCTTTTCTTTTCTTTGGCATGTTCCTTAATACCGGCATATGCGACTGGGTGCCATTCATCTCCGATTTCTTTGGATAACAGTGTTATGTGTTAGATGTGATGGAAGCTGTTACTGGGCATATCACGTCTTTGACGGGGATATTGACAGCTGATGTAGGTGTTGCAGTATTTATATACTTACTGCTTACTATTTATATACGTTTATTGTGATGCAGTATTTCTATACTTACTGCTTATTTTTTAAATTAATTTAGGTGTTGCAGTATTTCTATACTTACTGCTTACTATTTAAATAAATTTATTGTGATGCAGTATTTCTATACTTACTGCTTACTACTTAAATTCATTTATTGTGATGCAGTATTTCTATACTGACTGCTTACTATTTAAATTAATTTATTGTGTTGCAGTATTTATATACTTACTGCTTACTACTTTAATTTATTTATTGTGTTGCATTCTATACTTACTGCTTACTATTTAAATTAATTTATTGTGATGCAGTATTTCTATACTTACTGCTTACTATTTAAATTAATTTATTGTGATGCAGTATTTCTATACTTACTGCTTACTATTTAAATTAATTTATTGTGATGCAGTATTTCTATACTTACTGCTTACTTGAACAACAAAATGACTCTTTTTACGTTCCAACGTTTGTCATGTATGCCCAAGGGAAAGTACTGAATTGTTCATATATATATATATATATATATATATATGATACATATACTTTTAATTAGGCCTCTAATGTTGCATAAGCAATGTTTCAATAGCTGTTTGTTTGACCGTGTAAACTGTGGTTGCTCCACACCAGCATTACAGTACGATGCTGTTCATAAGAGAGATGAAGGCAGCTGATTAACACAGGAGCAATGGAGCTGAGGCCACATTCAGATGAACTGTTTTTTAATAATGTTTGTGCCACAAATGCATCATGGGACTGGGCCGACTGCACTTACAGGATAATGCTGTCTCCTTTCTCCTCTCCTCCTCCCCTCTCCTCCTCCGCTTGATGTATATATGTGCCGAGTCCCTCTGTCCCTGTTGCTCCTCTCTTTGTCTAAGTGAGTCTCTTTAGCTCAGGTACATGCTTCAGGGAACCGACAACAAGACAATCAGGATGAACGCTCAGGGATCGCTGTGGAAATCCAACCGGTGCTGTCAGTATTTCTTTTAGTTTGCCCCCCTCTTCCCTCTCTGGCCTTCCCTGTCCTCTCTTTCTATTTTACTATCTCTCTGCTCTCCGTTTTTCATCCTCTCTTTGTTCTTACCCTCATCTCACTGACTGTTTCACAATCATTTCATATCCTAAGATTCCCTGCAAGTTCATCGTAGGGCTGAAAACACCAGTTGTGACTTCATCAAAATGAGGAAGATTAGCTGAATGAAAATATTCAAACAGAAATTAAAAAAATAATTGTGGCAAACAATAATGAAAAATGGATTTGCATTGTTAGTGAATTGTAAACCGACAGTGGTGGAGAGATGGAGGATCCAACATGGAGTACAAGTGGGATATATTTTGAATAAACAGTGAGCAGGCTAGCTAGCATTAGCACTTAGATGCCACCATTCAATAACTCTTTATTAAATTGCCTGATGTATAACAAAGGGGCTGTAATGCCACATTACAGAGACTATACATGGGTGACTAGTAGTGCTAGCATGTTCCTGGCTTTCTAGAATGTCAGTAGTTAGCTCTCCACCTATAAATAATAACATATCTGTAACAGTTTAGCACCACACCTTCCTTTTTTTATTAGTTGTTTTCATCCTGTCTCTATCTATCCTGTCATTCCAGATCCTGCTTCCCATCTCGTCAATCCAACTCCCCTCACCTGCCTCTGATCACCTCGTTAGTCCCTCATTCCCTTCACCTGGTCCTCACGTCCATCTCACCTGCCTCTGATCACCTCGTTAGTCCCTCATTACCTTCACCTGGTCCTCACGTCCTTCTCACCTGCAGCCCATCCCCTCATTAGTCCCTCATTCCCTTCACCTGGTCCTCACGTCCATCTCACCTGCAGCCCATCCCCTCATTAGTCCCTCATTCCCTTCACCTGGTCCTCATGTCCATCTCACCTGCAGCCCCTCCCCTCGTTAGTCCCTCATTCCCTTCACCTGGTCCTCATGTCCATCTCACCTGCAGCCCCTCCCCTCGTTAGTCCCTCACTATTTAGCTCCCTCACTTCCGCTTGTCCTCTGCCAGATTGTCTTGTGTTCTCAGACCGAGCCCTCGAGCGTTCCACTTCGTGTTTGTTGATTCGGTCTGTTTTGTTCCTGACAATACTTTAAGTAAAGGATCTTTATCAGCATTTTCTGTCTCCTGAGTCGTGCATTTGGGTCCACCCTAATTCAGGGTTCTTACACATGGATTTCCATGACTTTTTCAGGACTTTTCCAGGACTTTAAAGCAAATTCCCATGACCAAACTGAAATCTCGGTATAAACGAACAATTTAGAAAATGTGGCGTATTGAGAACGTACGCCGGCTTACCTTTTGAGCGTCTTTCTTTAAAAAACATATTGATTATTTAAAACTTGGCGTAAATGAACACGTGATTATAACACATTTCCATGATTTTTTAAAAACTTTTATGATTTAATTTGTTTCCATGACTTTTCCAGGCCTGGAAATGACCATTTTAAAATTCCATGACCTTTCCAGGTTTTCCATGACTGTACGAACCCTGCTAAATCCTGTCGTGACAATATCCTTTATTGATCCCCGTGGAGAAATTATTCTCTGCATTTGAACCATCCTTAGAAATTACGGAGCAGTAAAGCACCCATGGAGCAATTGGGGGGTTTAGTGTCTTGCTCAAGGATACTTCGGCACGCAACAGGGATCGAAGCGGCATGCTTGTGGTTTCCAGGACGACGACTCATCCCCGTGAGCTACAGCCGACCCCAAACTCCACCGAGCCAATTCACATTGGAGGATTTTTTTACTACTTTCTGGTTTGACCTATATTCTTTTAATCAAATAAATACTATGTTTAAGTAAATCTGCACTTTCAGAATATTATGAGAGCTGCCTACACACCGATATTTAGAGTACCCAATACTTATCTGCTTAATTCATCTTGTTTTCAGAGATTTGAAACTGTAGGTCCAAAAGGGCTTCTCTACCCTCCGCTGCTGACAGAATACATTTCCTTTGTGCCGCAGATGAACACTCCTCATTGATTTATGTTTTAAGTGCTCCGGTTTCTTTCTAAATGGAATATCATCAACGATAATGCACCCGCTACATGTTTTGAATAAACAGTGCAAGCTAAACGCCTCGTTGGCAACCGAGCTAAAAAACTTTCTACTTGAAGCGAGTTAATTAACAGTTTGCGAGCTAGCTAGCATGAAGAGCTTTTTTTTAAAACACTTCAATACCTCTCTACTGAACGACCTGGAAACAGAATACCAAATATACATTTAGAAAACTACTGTGACCGATATTTAGACTACGCCAGTAACCAGTTTTATAATGGGTACCATTGAGCAGCCCCACTGGTGTGGTCCGTCTATTCGGGGATGGCAGTGGCTCGATCCGTAGGGACTTGGCTTGGGAACCGGAGGATGACGGGTCAAGTGTGTACTGGTATAGAGGTACCATTCCACCTCCTGTGCACTGGCAAGGTGCCCTTGGCAACAGCCCCCCCCCCTCCCCCCTCCCCCAACTCCCTGTGTCGTAGCCGCCCACAGCTCTTAACACCAGGATGGGTTACGTCATTACAATGTCACCGCGTGTCCTGTCCTGTGTACATGTATGACGAATAAAGTTGATAAACTTGCTGAAGTTGTGGCAAACCCGATACTATCTGCCGGTTTGGGAGGAGATTTGAAAATCTCGGTCCAAAATTGCTTCTCTAACCTCTGCTGCTGCCCAAATATCTTTCCCCGGTGTCCCAGATGAGCACTCCTCATTGATTGATTTTTTAAGTGCTCAGTATTCTTCCTAAATGGAATATCATCAGCCAAGTACAATGATAATGCACTATAACCCTCCCACCCTGCTGTTTTCTCTTCTCGCTGTCTTTCATCCACTCTTGCTATCATCAACCCAGCACAATGTTAATGCTGTGTAGGCGTGCACGTATTGGCACACAGGCAGATATGAACGGGTTTGACGCCGCATCTCGCTGAGTCGTTGTACTTTCTACACGAGCCAACATGTGACGCTGTGACAGGGGGCAGCGGGGGAAACCAGGCAGCTGTATTAGAGCTTCCAGGGCCTGGAAGCTGCACACACAGGGTTGTTGTTGTTTTTGAGCTGTGTGTGTGTTGTGTTGTGGCGTTCTCAGCCAGATGGAGCAGAGATCACGGGCCAAACATCAGGGACCCTGGGAATCAGTGAGGTGTGTGTGTGTGCATGTGTTGTTTCTTTTAAGCGCGGTCATCACCCTCGAGTGAGCTCCCTGAAGTAAAAGCTCAGTTTTGAGCGCCACAGCACACACAGTCACACACACACACACACACACACACACACACACACACACACACACACAGAGAGACAGACACAGACACAGACACACACACACACACACACACACACACACAGAGAGACAGACACACAGACACAGACACACACACACACACACACACACACACAGACACAGACACACACACACACACAGACACACACAAAACCAGACACACACACAGACATACACACAACCAGACACACACACAGACACATACACACACACACACACAAAACCCGACACACACACACAGACACACACACACACACACATAACCAGACACACACACACACACACACACAGATACACGCACACACACACACACAGACAACCAGACACACACACACACACACACACACACACACACAGATACACGCACACACACACACAGACACACACACACACACAGACACAGACACACACACACACACACACACACATACAGACACACACACACACAGACACACACACACACACACACACTCGCAGTGGGTGTGCGATGCAGTGATTAGGCCTGAGCTGCTACTCGGCCGGTCCTGCTGGGCAAAAGGAGCAAAGCTGGATTCATCAACCTCTGTTCTCTAACAAGCTTTCTCTCTATCTGCCACCATCTAGTGATGAGTCACTACGGGGAAGATGGAAAGCAACAGAGTGAAGGCACCAACAATAAACAGGATGAAAGAAGGTAAACTGGGAGGAAACAGAGTGAGATAGCTGTCCGTCGTAACATCTCGAAATACATTAGGACGATGGGAAATGAAGGAGATGCAGGATATCAGCGAGGATAGGGAACGGGAAGATGTGCAGCAGGTGTCCTGACATATGTGAGGATGGAATCGGCTTATTCAAACAGGTGGATAACACCATACTGTGAACTCATTAGTCTGGGCAACATGTTAGGCACTGCTAATTCACAGGAGGTGGGTTTAATGGAGGAAAACATTTTCCAGGACACTCTTGACCTTCGTCACCAGCAGGCGTCAAGTTCTTAGAGATTCACTTTAAGAACCAAAATCCAGACGGAACCAGGCTGCAACCTCTTTTTGATGGTAAAGCGCCTTAAACCTGCATTATGTCTAATGGCCAGCAGGAGGCGTCTCCTCTAATTGCAAAAATATGTTTGATTATATAGAAGTATATGGGACCATTTATTCTAATTTGATTTAGAAGTAAACTTTGTAAACATGAAGTTATGTTTTTTAATGATTGACAGATCCTTAAAGAATGTTTAGCTCATGAAAGGTATTTGACATTTTTTGTGTGGAGTGGGAGGAGAATCAAACACATATGTGCCCCAGAGGGATTACAATCATTGTCAAATCCAAGAAAGATTAAAAGCCCCCAGACTAAACAAATCGTGAAATAAAACTGAGGCTGAATGGGGCTTTAGAAAAGCCACTAAGTTAGGGCTCAGATCACAGGCAACCCACGTCTGCATAATAAAGACCAACATATGTGTGTGCACGTCTGCCCTCCCTGAGAGTGAATTTACTTTCAAGTGAAAGCATTTGCATATGTGTGTGTGTGTGCTCCTCGTCTTCAATGCTTAGGCATCAAGGCTTTCTATTCATTCAGCTTGAGTTATACAGTACGGTACTGCTTGACATGCACTAATTAAAGCAGCCAACTTCAGTCTCACACAGCTGATCAGTATTAGCTGCCTCTTCAATCACCGACCACATTCAAACAATTAGCAAGCTGCAGGATCTTAAGAGTTAGATTTTCATATTTCTTTGGGGATCAGGCGAGTCTCTGATGATTTCCTCGGCTAAAAATGTCTCGCTTGAGCCAGATGAAAAATATCCAGAGGCACCGTCTGCTCGCCTCTATCAAAAACCCGACGTCAGAGGCTCAGAACACTCGTCCGGCTCTTCCGTCTGCTCCGACGGCTTCGGGAGCGCCTCCGTACATTTCGTCCAGCTAATGCTGCAGCATCACAAGCAGTGGCGGAAGAAAGTCAAGGTGCAGGCTCGGATTTTCCTCGAGCCACGAGGCTTTCGGGAACAACCATCTCCAAAAAAACGTGGAACTTTTGGTTGTTGGTTTGGTGCATTCATTGAGCTGCCTTCAGGGACAAAGCTGCTTGGATGTATTTCAGGAACAACAGCCATTTGTTCCTGGAACACCCTCTCTCCACCAGAAACACGGTTATTTAGTGAGACGGTAGGTTGCCAGAAGAAGATACTGCGAGCCGGTTGGTCTAGAGCACAGGTGTCAAACACGAGGCCCGCGGGCCAAATCCGGCCCACCGCATCATTTTCTGTGGCCCCCGATGGCTTTAAAGACACGTGATCCCCTTTTCTCAAAGAAATTGAAAGAAAATGTCCCGTGCTTTTATTTTGAAGGTTTTCAAATTAAATGGATTTAAGTTGTAATATTAGAGACAGTTTATTATGTACACTATGTCTACACTCTAATAATCAATAATCAAATGCAAAGAAGTTATTTAACAATATGTTCGAGGAGTTTATAAAGTGTTTCCGGCCCTTTAAGAGGGCGGCCAAGATGCTGATGTGGCCCACGATGAACAGATGGGCATAGCTGACATTAATTGACTCAATAAAAGAAATGAATACCACTACGTATTCCAGCGAAGTAAATGGTAACAACACAAGCGCTGACCTGGCGATGCTCCAGTCGGGCTCGATCCTCAGCACGGTGGGGTCCTCGGTGTAGTTGAACTTGACCTCAGGGTTTTGGAGCTCAGCGTCGTCGATGTCCACGAAGAGGGACGCGCCGACCGCCGCTAATCCGGCCGGCGTCACGCACACTATCTCGCGGGCATTCCTCCTGCATGGACAGAGAAAAAGGTCGTTGCGGGAAGGCGATCCGATGATCAATGTGCCTTTTGACGGAGCTCGAGGACCTGCTGTCTCATAGCGAACCCGTGATACAAATACATGCACGATTGTGGAGAGAGTATTTACAGTGAAGTGATTTTCTTCTGGAGCAAGAAATAATGCACAAATAAACCAGAGAGGAGCGCCGAGAGGAGCCCTGCATGAAGAAGCCGTCTCGCAGAGTTTGATCACTTCAAACAGATAATTATAATGATAATAAAGAGGCAATGATTACTTTCTCGAGCCAAGACGCTCCCTAAATACGGTCCAGGCTGAGGCGTTGATATATTTAATGACGTGCCGAATGTTTTTGTAATTATCAGTGTCCAGCCTGGAAAAGTCAATTAGTCTTATTCTCTGGAACGCCGTGAGATAATCCCACTTGTGACTGACGCACTTCAGTCCAAGCAAGCCCCGGCAGGAACGGCTGCATTCTGCTGACCTGCTGGATCCGGGCAGTCACAGTTGGATCGTTTGATTGCAGCAGCGTGAGCCATAAACATCTATTTATAATTTGTGTGAATTGTACCGTCTCTAGCCTTGGAACCGTTGTAGCATGGACTACCCCTCTCTCTTCTCTCTCCTATTTCTACACTGTCCTCTGGCAAATATAGGTGAAAAATGGCCAAAATTGTGGTTCCCTTTATCGAGTGTATGTCTGCATTTTTGATCAGATCTCAGTATGCAAATTATTTAGGCTTGGCATGGGACTTAAAATATGGCAGGTCCCGGGTGAAGGCAAACCCTGGCGTGGATGGGCGTCAGGTATTTTTAGGGCGCTCTATCATCTCTGCTACTTGTAGCTTTTGCTGGGCTTGCTTAAAATGATGAGGTCAGATCAGTCTCAATCATTGCAAACGCACAAAGAGAGACTCACAAATGCAAACACAAAGACGCCACGGAGATGAGCCACGCCACTGGAATGAAGCAAGTGACGCTCATGTGATTGGTTGAAAATCAGGGCGACGTCTGATTGGCTACAGACCGCATTTGCGAATCGAGCCACGACATAGGGGGTGTCAAAAAAAACGATTTGTAAATCGAATATAATTGTGAATCGTTCTTTGTGAATTTGTGATTATTGAGACGGATCTGACCCCAAATAAAATCACAGGAAGAGGCACAGTTCAGAGCTCTTTTCAACTTGCCGAGTGGATTGTTTTCCTCAAGGATTAGAAGAAGTTACATCTGCCTGAGATCCAGAACCTCCACGTTTAGAGGTGGTCAGGACGATCCGATTGTAAGCCGATCATAAGGTATTTACGGCTTGCATTAACATCCATGTTTCCTTATCTAAATAATATATGTATATTTAAGTAGCAAATGAGGAATGTGTGAACAGTAACGCTTTGTTATATTTGTGTGTCCGTATTATATGTGATATAACCCTTCCTCTACAATATTTACTTCCTATTAATATCAAATGTGATGCGTTAAGTGTTGGGAGCACGAGAAGGATGGAGAAACCAGTCATGTGAAGTCATATTTAATGAAGTCGGTACCTACCACGATTGGTGCTCTGACCAGGATCAACGGCACCACTCACAAACACTGGGGGATGCAAAGAGTGTGTGTGTGCTTATGACTGTGTGTGTGTGTGTGTGTGTGTGTGTGTGTGTGTGTGTGTGTGTGTCCCATAGGCAAAATAATATTTTCAATTGCAGTCCCCAGTAGCTACACTATCTAATATGTATTTAGCACAGTTGAGTGGTGGCTGCTTTTCTGGGCCACGACTTCACAGAAGCGACAGGGGGGGTGTGAGCGCGTGTGTGTGTGTGTGTGTGTGTGTGTGTGTGTGTGTGTGTGTGTGTGTGTGTGTGTGTGTGATGTGTATGTTCGTGTGCACACTTTAATGTATTGGCACACGTGCACAGAAAGGGAGAGGAGGAAAGGGAGAGAAAGAACCTACAGCATCCACCTCTCCCAACGCCCCATGGCCTGTAACCATAGCAACCCCATTCACAAAGAACACAAGCCTGCGAGCGACCGTCACGAGACGCCGCGAATACAGTCGCGCCGTCGCCGGTGGGACGGATGAAGACGGCGTCGAGTGGATCAGACAGTTTGGGTGAAGTGGGTTGGATTACTGCGACATCAAAGTTAAAATGTAGATTAGCTCAAACGGGCTAATCCGTGCATTTGACTAGCATGTAGCTGACGTAGTGCTTTTTTTTCTCCTTCTTTTTTTTTGCTGTTTTTTTAGTTTTTAATTACATTTAGGATGGCCTTGCTACTATCCCACTTATATTCAGAAGAATATTCCACCTTTTCTCCCCTGTGTCTACGCCGTGTGAATGTAACATTTAAAGTGTCTTAAAAAGCTCTATAAAATAAATGGATTATTATTATGCATGCACGTATTACTTTGATCCATTAATTCTCCCGTATTATCTACAGTACCTTCAGTCATAATTATGAATTGGTTTTACTATCTTAAGTGCTCTGTTTTTGTCTTATTCTTATCTTAAATGATATTCCCCTCTGTTGTGTTGTTTCCAATTTCCCCTCTGGAAATAATTAAAATTTCATTTAGATTCTCAAGTACCACCAAGAAAAACCACTGTGCCTCACATTTTGAAGGAGCAGGGCTGCAGTCCGATGCTGACGGACACGTAGCTGCCCGCGTTGAGGTAGCTGCCCTCGATGGTGATCCGGGTGCCCCCGGAAATGGGCCCCTGAGACGGCTGGATGCGGCGGAAGAATGGAGTCTGGAGGAGGAGGAGAGAGGGGGAGAGAGGAGGGGATAGGAGAGGGGGAGAGAGGAGGGGATAGGAGGGGAGAGGAGGGGAGAGGGGGAGAGAGGAGGGGATAGGAGGGGAGAGGAGGGGAGAGGGGGAGAGGGAGGGAGAGGAGGGGGAGGGGAGAGAGGAGGAGGGAGGAGAGGGAGAGGGAGAGAGGGAGAGAGGAAGGGGGAGGAGGGGAGAGAGAGGGAGAGGGAGGGGAGAGGGAGGGGAGAGGAGGGGAGAGGAGAGGGGAGAGGGGGGAGGGAGAGGGGAGGGAGAGGGGGGAGAGAGGGGAGAGGGAGGGGGAGAGGGAGGGGAGGGAGGGGAGAGGGGAGGGGAGAGGGGAGAGAGGAGGGGAGAGGGGAGGGGAGGAGGGAGGGGAGAGGGGAGAGGAGGGGAGAGGGAGGGAGAGGGGAGAGAGGGGAGGGGAGAGGGAGGGGAGAGGAGGGGAGAGGAGGGGAGAGGGGAGAGGGATAGGGAGGGGAGAGGAGGGGAGAGGGGGGAGAGGAGGGAGAGAGGGGGAGGGAGGGAGGAGAAAGAGGGAGAAGGAGGGAGAGGGAGGGAGAGGGAGGGGGAGAGGAGGGGGGAGGGGAGAGGGGAGAGAGGAGGGAGGGAGAGGAGGGAGAGGAGGGGGAGAGGAGGGAGAGAGGGGAGAGGGGGGAGAGGAGAGAGGGGAGAGTAGGGGGGAGGGAGAGAGGGGAGAGAGGAGGGGAGAGAGGAGGGGAGAGGAGGGGAGAGGGGAGAGAGGAGAGGAGGGGAGAGGAGGGGAGAGGGGGAGAGAGGGGAGAGAGGAGGGGAGAGGAGGGGAGAGGAGGGGAGAGGAGGGGATAGGAGAGGGGGAGAGAGGAGAGAGAGGAGGGGATAGGAGGGGAGAGGAGGGGAGAGGGGGAGAGGAGGAGAGGAGGAGAGAGGAGGGGAGAGGAGGGGAGAGAGGAGAGGAGGGGAGAGGAGGAGAGAGGAGGGGAGAGGGGGAGAGAGGGGAGAGAGGAGAGGAGGGGAGAGGAGGAGAGAGGAGGGGAGAGGAGGAGAGAGGGAGGACACTTTATTTCTTCAGCAAATAAATCAAATCAAAAAAGGGCAGAAAGCAGTGATGAGATGCTCCGTATAAAATAATCCAATCACATGGTTCACAATTGAGCATGAATGGGGTGGCATAAAAAACAGTCTATAATAATAATAATAATAATACACACGATTAATATAGCGCTTTTCAAGGTACTCAAAGACGCTCTATGATATAATTATACAATATTCTTATGGATAAAACCCACTGAGTTAATACAAACAACATTTCAGAGGCGTGAAAACAAAGTACTGATTGAAAGCTTGTGGAAAGTGAAATACTGGTTCCCGTGACAGTGTGAGTCATCAGCCTCTCCAAGCAATGCAGCCACAGACTTACCACATTTGACAACTTGTATGCCCTGAATAAGTGAATATAACACATTTAATAAGACAGCGATTGTCCATTACAACTGATTGTGGTTGACCAAAAGAAAAACTACTCGAAATTATCCAAGCCAAATTCAAATTGAACCCCGGTGAAGTGTCAAGTAAGGGTTCTTCTTCGCATGGCGCTTACCACAAAGGTGAACGGCCTGGGAGACAGGGCTCTGTAGTCGTTGACGCAGTCCCTCACACACACCTCCACCTGAGCTTCTTGGACCCGGTAGCTGGTCGCGTCGTTCAGCAGACACACTATCCTGTAAGGAGGGAGAGTTGAAGGGATGGAGGAAAGGAGACGGGTCAGGGTCAACCAAAGGTGTTTAAAGGGACAGGACACAAAATCAAAAGCGCACACATGTTCCCTGTTGTGCTACTCATTAATCTCGATTGTTTTGGTGTGAGCCGACGAGCGATAAGAGTTTTTTTCTTTCTTCCCGACTGCAGGCCTGCACAGAAGGAAGTATTTATTAACGCATTAAGGACAAAGAGGCTCGTGCTGCTGACCGCCGGCTCGCCTGAGCGAGCTGAAGTCACATAACGTTTACGTCTCTTGCCGTCACAAGCCTCTAGTTACTGTCATATATATATATATATATATATATATATATATATATATATATATATATATATATATATAAATAATTTAATTTTACATAGCTGTATTTACATATATGTTGTTTGTGTGTGTATATATATATATATATATATATATATATATATATATATATATAATTTATTTTATTTTATTTTGTATTTTATATTTCACTTTGTATACTTTATGCACAGTCACTTTCTTTCTTTCTTATATTTATATTTTATTGTGTTTAGTTTATTGGTGCTACTGTGTCAACAAATTTCCCCTTGGCGATTAATAAAGTATATTTCTATTCTATTCTATTCTAGTCCAGGGGTCAGGAACCTTTTTGACTGGGAGAGCCATAAAAGCAACATTTCTAAATATATTTAATTGAGAGCCATACGGTATTTTTAACGTATAATTTTAATGCGACTTCTGGTGCTGCGTGATGCTACGGGGGAGTTTTTTGTATTACTCAAACTTAAAAGAGCCATATGCCGTCACCGGAAGAGCCATATATGGCTCACGAGCCATCCATAGGTTCCCGACCCCTGCTCTACTCCATGAGTGGATGTAGCCCTCCTCCTGCGCTGTGAAAACCGGCTGCCAGCAGAAAGTACACGGGTACCACATGAAACTGCTCACAGCTGCTTTCCAACGCTTGGCTACTCACAACATAACCGTATAAACTGATACACAGCACTACGGGTAAGAGGAAGTGAACTGCTCCTTTGACAGCAACCAAAACACCTCTGACATCTCAACAAACGCCGCTTCAGTCCGCGCTCAGTGTGTGTTAACCAAGAGGTTTGCACACAACCGCTGTAGGCTAGTGCAATTTTCTACCCACGGTCATTATGTGCTTAAGCCTCGGCGAGATTGGCCAATCTCTTGAGCGCGTCAGACTATGTGTGCGTTCTACACGGCAGCACGATACCCGACACAAATGTCTGGGTTTCAGGGTGACTGAAAGAAATGGAAAAAAACAGAAGGATGACTAGAAAGGAGGGGAAGTTATATTTAAAAGAATGTAAAGATTCCTCGACATGTTCGAAGTCGGGCGTGGATGACGGGAACGAGCTGTAAAATAACTGACGTGTGCGTGATATCGGACGAGAGAGGACGCCCTCTATCTCAACACGCACCGCTTCCCGCTTAGCGAGAGATTGTTTGATCGGCGTGAACTCAATTCCTCGGCCATGTAGGACTCTGCTGAGGAGTAAATGTCAGGAGGAGAACAATAAAGGAAAGAGCACATGTAGGGAGTAATGGAGGGGAACAACAGATGGAATTTACAGACACACACACACACACACACACTAAAATCACACACTCAGCTGCTTAGTGAGGCTGCGTGTGCTCTGGTCGACATCTTTTCTGTTGCTCGATTGGTCAGGATGAGAGGTGCTTCTGCTGTGTGTGTGTGTGTGTGTGTGTGTCCTCAGATCAGTGAGTGTGCGTGTTTGTGAGGCAGACGATTGTTACCTGTCTAAGTGTGTGTGTAATGCATTCATCTGTGTGCCTGTGCCATTTCCACATTTTGCGGACGTCTTTCTTTGCTCGTTCGAGTATCGTGCCGTGTCGCAATTTGCGTACTTTTGTCCTCACTCTTGCTATTTTGAGTGCGTAAGTGACAAAGTACAGCACAACACAGAGCGCCGTGATTACCCGGATGGGTGTACTCGTAACTGTCGAAAAAGCGTGGACCGCTGGACACTTGTCCACTCTGGATGGCGGCCGTATTGGCTAAGCAGTTGCTCCGGTGAACACTGCACTACGCTGTGTGTACGTGTCGAGATCCAGTTCACCGTTGTGGGATCAAAGCCATCGGCTTTGTGGGTAAATCTGTTTTCCGAATGATTTGGCACCGCAAATAATGACACCGCTGCAATTGTAATTTTGCACAACAGCTGTGTTCCACATGCCACAATACCCACTATTCAAGGAAGTGTATAGTGTAACCTCCACTGTGCATTGAGGTGTACTAAAGCAGCGTTGGTGTGTTTGTGCTTGAATGCGTGCAAGACTTGTCCTCTGCTCCTCAGCTTACTTCTCTGCACTCACGTACTCCTCCTCGATGGGCACGCAGGGAACCTTGCCCAGCCGGACCCCCGTCTTGATGTCTCTGAACTGCAGACCCAGGTTCTCCCCCAGGATGGTCACCCTGGTTCCCCCTTGGCGAGGCCCTGTCTCCGGGAACAACTGGAGGAGGAGGAGGAGAAAGAGGAGATGGAGGAGGAGGAAGAGGAGATTTAGTTCCCAAATTAGGAAGCAAAAGGAGACACTGTATTATATTCTCACACGCATGAACACATTGAGGGCACAACATGCATCCACTGTGTGCTGACCCATTCAACCAGCTTAAAGTCTGAAAACACCCCCAAATCAACACACAGGGATACCAATAAAAAAGCCTAAACACACACACACACACTCTCTCTCACACACACACACACACAAATACACACACACACACACACACACACAAATACATACACTTACACACTCATTTAAGTTTTAATGAAGAAAAATCACCCTCCCAGGTTTGAAAAATACTGAAAATGAGAAAAAGAGAGGACGAAAAACAAAAAACCCGGAACCAACCAGGCACCAATCGAAAAGCATCATCTTGGGGGTTTAATTGAAACTTATTACGGCGGCTTGGCGGCGGCGGCGGCGGCGGCGGGGCATCGCAGGTGTAACGCTCAGTTGCGCCGCCGAACCGTAATGTGATTTATCTCGCCAGATTATGGTGCATAACGCGGACAGGTGTGGTGTGACAAAACAAATGCGGTGACTGATGGACGGTGGCTGTCAAGAGCACACACACACACACACAAACAAACACACACACAACTGCGGCACGGCAGCGCACACACACAAACCTAATCCCTAACAAGCATCAGAAGGTAATTATGTGTAATCTGTCCGTTGCCCTGCTCTGCAGTGCTCGGCGGAGCAGAAATGCAAACTAAGGTGCCGGCAGCATGGAGGCATGGAGTTATTATTACAACACAGACATCAACAAACAACAGACCTTGACAAATGGAGATTTATACAGTGTGGACGAGACTTGGGAAGGAAAAGAAATTTGGCTTGCCAGACACACATGATCTCACTCGAAACTTTGATGCAGAGAAAGCCAGCTTTGGGACGTGTAAGGTATTCTGAAACAGGGCACTTCGCAGATGGTGGAAAACAGGCTTCCGGATGTGCATGAATTAAGTTATCAACATTTAATGGCAGGAAGTGTAAAACAAACAATCAAAGCTCACGATGGTGGTCTTCTTCAGCCTTCCGGCCTCGGCCGATACCAGTACAAGAGAGCGATTCGTCTTTTTCCGGAAGTTTTGTCACTCGGGTTCAAAACGTCATTTCCGGTCAAGTATTTTCACAATAAAATTCCTGTCTATTATTTCCAGTATTAAAGTCACCTTCACAATAAAATAAAAGTTCCTTGTTATTGTAAGTCACGTCACGGATTCCAACCGGCTTCGTCGATCTATAATACTAACATACATTCATTCTTGCCATTTACATTTGCATTGAGTAAACATTACCCCTATGCTTCATAATACATTAATAACAAAATCAATATTCTCCCTAATATTTTCTATTATAATATCTTTCTATATGTATTCATTTAAAACATAAGACCTCTGCAGATGTTATCAAAATAAACTATTACCACCTAACAGACGCCTTGCTTCAGACACACTGTTGCCCAATGAGCAGCATCAGTACATCCGCTGGAGGTGAAATGCCTTGCTCAAGGGCCTTTCATTTGAAGGCACTGATGAATGGAAGAAAAATATGTATCGACTGCAAAAAAGGAAACCAGATGGTCCGGGGTTTTGTCGACTGCGTTGCCGAACGTTCCCGCAGAAATACAGTTATAGTGGAAATCGAAAAAATTAAAGAAGGGGAAATGGAATGGAAATCATAATGAAAAATGATCAAATTGAAAGTTTAAACATGAGCGATTAGCATGAAAATGGCAACGGGGAATAATTAAGAAAAATGTAACTAACAAAAATGGGAAAGGATGAAAATTAAAAAGCTTACATAGAAATGTACAAATGAAAAGCTTTGCCTGAAAGCCGTTTGTAAAAACTCAGATGTGACATATTTAAAAAAAGGGAGGAATTTGATCATCTCCCACTCCCAGTAGTCGTATCAACAGCAAATCATAAGAGGTTTGAACCGTGTCATATTTCTACAAATGTATGCCATCAGAATAATCTAATCTGCCATGATCCCATAAATAACTACACATGGTTACTTAATCTTATTTTAATGTGGTAGATCGAGTACCAACTTATTCAGTTTAACAGACCGCCAGATTGAGCACATTTTGGAAGCTCTCAGCAAAAACATAATACCGTTGGCAGCATCATGCAAAGTGCATACCTTACTTTAAATATACAAAGGCAGACGGGCAACATCGGTCTTAATGTGTTTAAGAGGAATGGGTTGAACTGGAACATAATGTCCAAATATATGAAGAGCTGGGGTTTGAAAACGAATAAATTCCAAAGAAATCTCTAAAAACAACCTCGGAACTGTCGTGAATTGACCTAAGAAACCAAGAGGGAGGCGGAGAGCAGTCTGGCCTGTGATCATGCGGCGCACTATTTGGAAGCGGATCCACGTTGCAACCTCAGGCGCCAGTACAGCCTCCGCCATCGCTTCCACAAACACAATAGCTGGTAAATACTGACCAGAGCGAGTAGCCATCGAGCTCTAGGGGACGATATGGACAACAGATGCCGGGGTGTGGAAATTGGTGCTTCGGATAGTTTGGGAAGAACGACGCTATGATACCACAAACACGATATCCGCTCGCCACCAAGCCGTGGGACATAAACACTGGCAGAGCCACGGACAGGCAGGCAACAGACAAAGTGGATCCATATAAAAGGATTACTCACAACATTGGAGGGGGGGGGGGGGGGGGCACATTGCATTGAATTGGTGACGTTCTCCCAGTAGCCTGATAGGGTTAACCTGAAGCACCAGATCATTGGAAAATGGCCCTTTCAAAAATAATACTTAGGGGTGGTTATTCGAAAAAAACATGGAGACTGAACAAATGAGGTCAACCGGCTTCTTTCAACGGAGAAAGAACTGCATCGAATGATTTTAGGAGCCGCCAGCGTTGTTTTGAACGGACCGTCAGCCCTTTGCGGTGCGCTGATTGGTCTGGAAGCTGCTTGTGCCGACTCAAGCGCTCGACTTGATTCTTGCGTGAATCGCGAGAGAATCTGGGTGCCGTGCAAGGAAAGTGTCCTTGCCCAGATGGATACAAAAGCTATCTTCAACTTGTAAACTATGTAGTAATAAAATGCCCAGCTTAGTGATATGCATTGAATCTGTGGCCCAACTAAACAACTTTCCTACGAACCATCTATCCTTACACTCGTTTTGTGAGAAGATAGGTGAGGTTGCGATAGCTGCCGGCATATTCTGTGCAAACTGCCTCCACACGCATCCGGGCGGGTGGGATCATGATGGAACGCTCAAAACATTTCAGATTGGGGAAGCACTGAGAAGAAGAAAATAAGAAGAAAAAGAAAGGGTGCTGGATGCAACCCGGCTAAGAAACTGTAAGTTGACCAGAGGCCTCACATACTTCACTAAGGAGACTTAAGCAAGCAATAACATGGCCTCTAATGAGCCACATTTTGATCCCGAGCTATGCATCTGAAACACGATCGTTGTGGTTCAGAGCGTGGAGCCAGACCACTACACCTCCTAGCTGTTGGTTGCGTGCCATTATATTATTTCTGGGATATCTGCTAGTGGGTCTCGCTTGTAACCTCAGAAACTCTCGGAAGTATAAAAGTATGGCAATGCATAACAAGATAACCGTTGCTTACGGAGCCTGTGGGCTCGCAGGCAGACGCCGCAGTGTCGACACGGGACCTCTAAGCAACTTTAGACCCAGGCTGCAGTGATTTGACACGGTACTACCACGTTCGAGCGCATAACCACCAACCTCTGGGGAGGATGAAGCGAAGACACCATGGAAGCGGGAAAAACGGACCTCGGGAGGTTTCGGAGGGGTATTGATGTCATACAACCATCAAACCCTAACTCATGAGCGTTAGGATGTTTTTTAATGAGTGACAGATTGATTTGTTCCCCGCGAGCAGACGAACCAATCTAGGACACATGGTCCACAAATGCTTGCTAGCTCTGCCAGCTACTAGCCGCTAACCACCGTAACATGGAGCAGACCAGCTAAAAGGGCTAAATAGTCAGACTGAATGGCACATTTATTACCACTGAGCCTCGCGTTGCACGCCGTTTTGGGCCACATTAGCCGGCAAAGTTTGCGCATGTTGAGCAATTTTGCAGAGAACCGCAGTCTAAATTGAAAAAGCATGCCGTCTATGCAAAAAGGACGAATAGAAAAAAGGATTTCCTTCCACCCGGTTTCCAGTTTTGAGACAACTCAGAGCTCGAGAAGAAGTCGTCCGTGTAAATGTAGTGTAAGGGGGCTTACATGCTTTTTTTTTTCTTTTGGAAGAATCTTTGACATGTGTTTTTTTCTTCATGTGTTTGGCAACTTTATTTGGATACCAATGACCAAGACTCCAGTGGAGGTGAAGTAGTGTTGGGTCGTTATGGTGTGGTGTGGCCCTCATATTGCAGTCTGACCACAGGGTGGCCACATCAGATCATCAACATTAGAGCAGTGGTTTCCTAGTAGTCTGTCATCTGGACTGTACACACACACTCGTGTGTGTGTGTGTGTGTGTGTGTGTGTGTGTGTGTGTGTGGGCTGAAACATGCTGTGGTCTGAGCAGTAACCAAAAGCACATGGGCCATGGAAGTGCAGCAGCTGTTTAAAAACTGGGAAAGTTGTCCATGTATTCAGAAAACAATGAGGGGATTCTGTGGGAACGCTTCCATCAAAACGGGGGAATGCAGATTTTCTTTTATTTTTTAGCGGGCTTTTTCTTCTTTCTCGAAACACTGCCTCAAACAAATTCCGAATTTATTCATTTTGTAAAAGTTTGGAATGTGAATTGGCAACTACATTTTCTCAAAATTAAATGTTCATTGTCTGGAGAATATAACTCCATGAAGATTCATTACATTACATTACATGTTATTTAGCAGACGCTTTTATCCAAAGCGACTTACAATAAGTGCATTTCAACCTAGAGTACAAACTAAGATCAACAAGAATACAGAAAGTAACATTTCCTCAACATAGTCAAACTACAAGCTCGTTCCACCACTGAGGAGCCAGGAGAGCAGACAGTCTGGATGTAGAGTGATTAGCAATCTCACAATGTTGTTCATCACTGAACAACATTGTGAGAAATTGGCAACCAATACTTGGCCTTCTTAAACTTTTTTTTTAAATTACAAAAACGGGAACAACAAACGGCAAAACGTGTCAACCCGGTGTCTTCGTCTAGAGGATTCAGCTGTCTAAGCAGAACAAGACAAGACCGGAGGTCATCACTGGAGGTCGGCGTGATGGACGAGCTGATGTCGGTGTCACTTGAGGGATCCACGCTCTGAGACTTTGATGCTGAAGGGTCAGCGGACATGTGGTGAGTATCTGCACAAAGGTCCAGAAAACCAAACATCGAAAAGCGAGAGGACGGATGAACGAGCGGCCGGTTGTACGCCCGAGTTCTGGTCTGTTTGCACAGTGAGTTCTGGTGCAGAAACGTAAACGTAACGTCGCCACGTAACCGGCATCTGGTGGTTTAAAATAATTGATGTCCTTTTCCCTTTCAGTTTCTTTACAAGCTCGTTCAAGTCAACAGAATGCCTGTTAAGTGAATAGCTCATGTGCCGTATTTGTACACGTAATGGAGGATCTGCAATGAAAAATACTACTAAAACCGTCCCGGAAGGTAATATAAACTAAACAGGGCAAACATGAATGCATGAATCAAGAGAATAGAGACATTTGTTATCGATATCAAGGTGTCTTTCACTCTTTGCCACCATAACTCTTTCGACATTTATTGCTCCCAGTCTCGCTCTGCTTGTTACTAGTTGATCGCAATATAAACCCACATCACTCTAAAGCTCCTTCTCGCGTCCTTGTGCACGGCCCTGATGCACAGCCTCGTGCACAGCCCTCACATAAAAACTAAAATGAAATTTTTATTTCAATTTGAGAATGCATGTTTATTGGATGCATTCACAACACGCATACTCTCACAGATGGCCGATGTGTTGCTGTACGTGAAGACCGATAAGACACCAAACAGCATTATGCAGCAACACCTACTAACAAGAACTAGTTGCGGGGGAATAAAACCAGAAGAACTGCAGAAAGCTGCGTCTTCTCTCTGCGTTCTCCATGTTGACATTTACATCATTTTCTCATCCTCACACGCATTTATAAAACCCTTTTATCCAGAATAAGTTATCGGACTATAACGCAACACATCTCTCGATCTCCGTTATGTGGATGTGCCTCAAGAACGATTCGATCTACCTCACACTTGGTGGCTGTATCGCACTGTCAGAGGCTGCAGCTTGAACACTTGACCCATTCGATATCAATAAACTTTTAATAAACAAGAGTGGAGCTCTTGAGGCGAGCATGCTGCCCGAGGAGGGACTTTTCACGCCGTGTGTGGCATCACCAACCCAGTGAGGATAAGAGTGAATCCCTCACTGAGTCATACAACCATGATCCAGAGGTTGGGTCTGAACAACATATTGAGATGTTGTGAAAAGATCGTCATGAAAACGTCTACTTTCTCACGACATTCAGTTAATACGTTTACGTCTTTAATGAGACCAATTGCTCTTAAAACAAGTGGCCGATGTCCTTAAGTGGCATAGATTACAGCCCTGGTATGAAGATAATCATCTCATTCATTAAATGTTCATTTTAGTTGAAATCAAGCTTAAATATCTCAATATATTCACAGATTGCGTCTCTGCCATGGCTGTGAAATTAATTGGTTTTCACAATAGCGGTTCTGAGAAGGGACGTTGTAAACGTTCCCCACGTCTGTGACTTTGAAAGAAAGGCGGGAAGGATACACATCCACGAACAAAAAGGAAAGAACCGTTATGATTGATTCTTAAAATGCATCTGACAAATGCTGGATTGGTACCCTTTGAGCCTTAAAAACACTTCACCGAGAGAGAGAGCGCCACGCAGAGAGATGACCCAACCTAAAAGACAGCTCAAGAAACAATCAAACCAAACATACCTCTCCATGCCTCTCCCTCTCTCTGGAGTACCAGTGTGATGTAATAGTAAGAAATAATACCACGTCCGTGCCAAGGGCAAGCGCAAGGTCCCGACAAGTGTGCGTCTTAATAGCGGCGCATTAAAAACGGAGCTTTTCATTCTGGGTTCGGGACACGTCGGGCCTCCGTGAGCACGGGGGGCTTCGGCAAAGAGCGCTGACGCAATGGCCTATCAAGGTCCACCGGCTTCGGCTCTCCGCAGGTGACTTTGCATCCTTCACCAGTTGACGGGATTACCAAGTGGTGCTCAAAGAAGTCCTGTTGCTTTCCTTTGTGTGATTTTAGAACTGTGACGTCAGAGGGAGGTTTGATGAGAGGAGAGACGGCTTCGGGACTGCCGGATATTCTTTTCTTTCTCTCCTACCAATGGAGGTTCTCTTGAGTTACACTGTCTCGGTTGTTATACATTTATATATATATATATATATATATATATATATATATATATATATATATATATATATATATATATATATATATATATATATATATATATATACACACACACATTTATATAAATATACATTTATATAAATTAAATATACATATACATATATATATATACACATTTATATATATATATATATATATATATATACATTTAAAAGAAGGCTCATATATTATAATATTTATGATTGCAAGTCATTAAAATTATGCACAATTATCAAGCCTCTGAAACTAGAGAATGAAAAGTGAGAAAATACAATTTCTTCTGCTTTTGATATTTGCTAAATCAATTGGTTTTCAACATCATGATAAACCAAATGACCCATTAGAACCTGCTATTACTACCTAAAGGATTGGTATTATGTACACTAGACAACAGTGAATATAGGTTATTGCATTTGTTGGTGTTGTATAATAGTGGTAAAATCTGTCATAATTCCATTATATTGGAATAGTGCCAGATGTAGCATCAAATGCCATTTTTGAGTATTGGCTCATAAAAAATAAAGCTGTCCGTGATCTTCTTCACCGAGTTGAAGTCTTCCGTGATTTGGAGCATTTTCTCTGTCTGAAAAGGCCAGCAGTCTCTCTTCGTCCACCTCGCAAGCGTTCCTCATTAACCAGTAGAACAATTCCTCAAAAGTAGCCTAAAAATACATGAGCTTCCTCTCAAAATACACACACTGGCAGCCTGGTCAACACACAGTGGATTTGAGTAAACCTATGCACAGCCGCACCATGAAACACACCGAGACGCACCGAGACGCAGCGCCTACCTTGGTGATCTTGGGGTGGGTGCAGCGGCTGTTTCCAGAGGTGGCGTGCATCCATCCTACGACCTCCGACGGCTGGACACTCCCTCCCCCGGTGCACTCCTGCCGGAGGGAGCACTTCCGGTCCTGGATGCACCAGCCGCATTCGAACCTGGGGTCGGCCTTCAGGCACATGCCACAGCTGTCCCGCAACGCTCTGCACTTATACAGGTGGGCTGGGGAGAGAAGACATTGTTGATATGACTGGAGTTGGATTCGCACACATATTTCAACAGCTCACTTTGTAGAACTTGCAAACCAAGACTTTCATTGGTGACTGATCGATACATGAATTCATAGACACGGCTATGACATTGACTTGTGGGTGGTCGTGGCATTTAAGATGTAAAAAAATGTGCGTGTGTCAGCCAGCTTGCAAAATACAGCTAGCGAAAATGGCTAACTAGCTAGCTAACCCAGCTGATTTAGCAACATGTTTTTCAGTTAGAAGCAAGACTACATTAGGACACCAAGGTCTATTACTGAGGAAGAGGACAGTCACACGCTTGTTCGGCTCAGAGGTAGTTCATTTTCTACCATTGCTTCATGTTTTAACGTTTTAGAAAGAGCTATGAATCCCTCTTCAAGAAAATAAATGGAAAAGAGATAGCTAGCTTCTGTGAGGTGTAACAGGAACGTATATGCTGCTTTCCCTGTTGTGTTTTTTACACGTACACAAAGTTTGGAATCATTTAGAAATGTCATTATTTTTTAAATGAAAATACAATTAAATCAATCAGAAATACACTCTATACATTGTTAATGTAGTAAATGACTATTCTAGGTGGAAACGTCTGGTTTTTAATGAAATATCCACAGACGCCTATTTACAGTGTTCTAATGGTACATTGTTTTATCGCCTTAGAAGACTAACGGAGGGTTATAAAACCCTTGAAAACCCTTTTTATGTTAGCACAGCTGAAAACAGTTATGCTGGTGAGAAAATCAATAAAACTGGCCTTCCTTTGAGCCACAAGTTTGAAGAAGAAAATTATTTTTTCAAATAAAAACCATTATTTCTAACCGTGTCAATGTCTTGACTTTATTTTCTATTTATTTTGCAATACATTTGATGAATAAAAGTGTGAGTTTTCAACACAAAATTGTCTCGGTAACCCCAGTAGTGTATGTGTTTTTAATAAGTGTGTCGGAAAAGCTGAAACCCAATATTGTGATCTTCCACCAACATTCACAGGGAAAATGTATATCCAATTCTTGAGCTCCATTTGTGTTTCAACCAAAACGGTCATTAATATTTCATGTACTTTGTTTAAAATGACAAGGACTTGTGAGCTCTACATGTACTGGTTGACATAAATACTTTATGTTTAACCTTTGTATGGAGCCAGGAGAATTGTTTTTCCTCTTTCCAATATTCATGCTAAGCTACAGAGAGCTGGTTGTAGAGAAGACAACGTTCTCCTCTTCTGACCCTCAGAGGAGAGTGCATAACTATCGCAAGTAGCCCAAAACCTGTATTGTTTTTTAAAACAGATTTTTCTCCCACTTTTCAACAGCAGGCTGCAGGCTATATGTTTATTATGTTGAATAATGTAAATGCATGAACTTGTTACTATATTTTGTAAACTCTCAATTTTGCATACAAATATTTGTTTGATGAACAGAAAAGTCTGCAAACTGATCATTTGAGAGAAAGCAAAGGTGCCAAATGACAGAAGAGGTTATAAAAAATAATCAGGAGCAAGTTGTGAGAGCTGTGTTGAGAGTGAGAGAGAGAAGCATAAATGAATGTTAAATGCCTAAAACCTACAGTAGGCAATTATTACCAAGAAAATAACAGTTTCCACAGATAAACAGTGGGAGAAAAAATTAACAAGCAACCTAGAGGGATGTTACAGAATTTAATTCAAAAGGTAATGTCTTCTAATGCCAATAGGGAATTAATAATTTGTTGTGTGAAAAAAAAAAAAAAAATATATATATATATATATATTCCCTTAACTCTGCGAAGTGGAAAAAGTCATTTAAAGTAAAAAAAATACATAACTAGATAAATACATAGTCAAAACTAAAACACCTGAGAAGAAGAGGGGATAAAAGGCAGCAGGGGAGGAGGGGAAGGCTACATGTTAGCTGCGCCTGTTAAAATATCAACACAAATTGTTATGAATTTGAAGATGTAGAGGCCCTGAGAGGCTGAGAGAATCAGAGAAACGGATTAGAGAGAGAGAGAGAGAGAGAGAGAGAGAGGTGGAGAGGCACAAGACTGAAAGAATCTGTGTGATGAGTAAAAAACAATAGAGAGACAGCCACATACAGGGAGAGAGAGAGGGAGAGAGAGGGAGAGAGAGAGAGAAAGAAAGAGAGAGAGAGAGTGAGAGAAAAGAAATACAGGTAAAGTTGTCTACTTTTGGGGGTTTTTAGTACCATTTGCATATCTGGTAATTTCTCTCATTAGAATCTGTTGACGCCGGGAACTCTTTGCTGTCACATCAGTTAAACAGATTTAAAATGAACTGAGGTGGAAACGCAGACAGGAAAAAATAAATTAAAAAAGCATGACAGAAATCTTCTCCCCTCTCCTCCCCGTCGGCAGACAGACGGCGGCCGGACTTCAAAGGCAGCTCCTCGCGTATCCATCCGCCCGCCTCGGCCCTCCGCTCGGCCCTAATCTGATTAGCCGCGGCTCGGCTTAGAAGCGGCGGCGCTAATTAATCTGAATAAAATGAATGATTTAATTAACACTAACATCTCCACTGGCTACAACGGGGCAAAGAGCGGCCGGCGCCGGGCGGCTCCGCCTCAGACGGATGATGCGGCTCCGACTCGGGGAGAGAAAGACGAGGATGGAGCCGAGAGGGATTAATAGGGGATGGAGAGTGGGGGAGAGAGAGAGAAGGAGGAGAAGGAGGAGAAGGTCTTTATGAGATTTGTATGAATGAGGAGGGTTTCATAATGCGCCTTTTTTTAAACACTAAGCATAGCATTGAACTAAATCCTAAATCGGTATTCTGTGAGCCTTTAGCACCAAACTCATACTATATGTAAGGCGTGGGGCGTGGGGGGAGGAGGGGGGGGGGGTGTCGGATAGCGTTGTTGATTGAAACTCAAGTCTAAGTCCGTCTTTGGCTTCGGGTGCTGTCTGCATAAATTCTCTGCTGCCTAGAAAGTCGAGTAGCGAGCGTTTCTTGCTCGTGGTCGGAACTACAAGAACACACTTGTCGAGTAAAGAAACAACAACAACAACAACAACTCAACAGCCCCTTCATATAAGTTGAATTCCAACACATCCAGATGGAAGCCTCTGCACGGCCAGGAGGCATCCGCAGTCCATGGTCTTTGAAACGTACAGAGAAAGAACTCTTCATCGCGAGGAAGAGTTTCCGGGAAGATTCCTCACCCGCTCAGGGTCTTACCCTTTGAACTGTGAACTTTTGTTTGTTTCTTAAAAAACTGTGAGCTGGGAGGAAATTGGAGGATTCGGAGAAACAACAGCGTGAACTTGTTGGTGTTGCTCCTGGCAGGTTGTTTGCGACTGTCCGTGCAAATAAAATGATTTCCTTTAAACGAAGACGTGGACGAAAACTTTACGGAGCTCTGAGAACGTCGGCTTGTCAGAGGGTTAACGAGTACAGCGGAGAACGATGGTAACGCGGGATTTGGGATGGAGCAAAAGTACTACTGGACCAATAACTTCACCGATGAAGTTACTGTTACGTCTGAAAGACTTCCGCCTCCAGCGTTACGAGAGCGGACCATCTAAACGCTGTTATTGTGTTCATTACATTATAATATATAACACATGTTATTGTGTTCACTACATTATAATATATAACATGTTATTGTGTTCACTACATTATAATATATAACACATGTTATTGTGTTCATTACATTATAATATATAACATGTTATTGTGTTCACTACATTATAATATATAACATGTTATTGTGTTCACTACATTATAATATATAACATGTTATTGTGTTCACTACATTATAATATATAACACATGTTATTGTGTTCATTACATTATAATATATAACATGTTATTGTGTTCACTACATTATAATATATAACATGTTATTGTGTTCACTACATTATAATATATAACACATGTTATTGTGTTCATTACATTATAATATATAACATGTTATTGTGTTCACTACATTATAATATATAACATGCTATTGTGTTCACTACATTATAATATATAACACATGTTATTGTGTTCATTACATTATAATATATAACACATGTTATTGTGTTCACTACATTATAATATATAACATGTTATTGTGTTCACTACATTATAATATATAACATGTTATTGTGTTCACTACATTATAATATATAACATGTTATTGTGTTCATTACCTTCGCATTGAAAATGCAGAAGGTAATGTTTTGGCCGGCGTGTATTTTTTGTGAATATGTCCGTCCGTCCGTCCGTTATTCGTCTAAATCACACAAAACTGAGCCGATTCTTATGAAACTTGGTGGGATGATTGGTCATGACCCAAGGAACAATCGATTAGTTTTTGGGAGTGATTGGGTCAAAGGTCAAGGTCAAGGTCACGAAAAGGTGAAAACCGTAGATTTGCGATATCTCGGTTAATTGGCATCCGATTTGCGTGAAACTAGTGCCAAATTGTTCATAATTCAATCATGTGATATGCGAAGGTATGCGCTCTACCGAGTGTCCATTCTAGTTACATTATAATATACAACACATGTTATTGTGTTCACTACATTATAATATATAACACATGTTATTGTGTTCACTACATTATAATATACAACACATGTTATTGTGTTCATTACATTATAATATATAACACATGTTATTGTGTTCATTACATTATAATATATAACACATTTTATTGTGTTCACTACATTATAATATATAACACATGTTATTGTGTTCACTACATTATAATATACAACACATGTTATTGTGTTCATTACATTATAATATATAACACATGTTATTGTGTTCACTACATTATAATATATAACATGTTATTGTGTTCACTACATTATAATATATAACACATGTTATTGTGTTCACTACATTATAATATATAACACATGTTATTGTGTTCACTACATTATAATATATAACACATGTTATTGTGTCCATTACATTATAATATATAACACATGTTATTGTGTTCATTACATTATAATATATAACACATGTTATTGTGTTCACTACATTATAATATATAACACATGTTATTGTGTTCATTACATTATAATATATAACACATGTTATTGTGTTCACTACATTATAATATATAACACATGTTATTGTGTTCATTACATTATAATATACAACACATGTTATTGTGTTCATTACATTATAATATATAACACATGTTATTGTGTTCATTACATTATAATATATAACACATGTTATTGTGTTCACTACATTATAATATATAACATGTTATTGTGTTCACTACATTATAATATATAACACATGTTATTGTGTTCATTACATTATAATATACAACACGTTATTGTGTTCACTACATTATAATATATAACACATGTTATTGTGTTCACTACATTATAATATATAACACATGTTATTGTGTTCACTACATTATAATATATAACATGTTATTGTGTTCACTACATTATAATATATAACACATGTTATTGTGTTCACTACATTATAATATATAACATGTTATTGTGTTCACTACATTATAATATATAACACATGTTATTGTGTTCATTACATTATAATATATAACACATGTTATTGTGTTCACTACATTATAATATATAACACATGTTATTGTGTTCACTACATTATAATATATAACACATGTTATTGTGTTCACTACATTATAATATATAACATGTTATTGTGTTCACTACATTATAATATATAACATGTTATTGTGTTCACTACATTATAATATATAACATGTTATTGTGTTCACTACATTATAATATATAACACATGTTATTGTGTTCACTACATTATAATATATAACACATGTTATTGTGTTCACTACATTATAATATATAACATGTTATTGTGTTCACTACATTATAATATATAACATGTTATTGTGTTCACTACATTATAATATATAACATGTTATTGTGTTCACTACATTATAATATATAACATGTTATTGTGTTCACTACATTATAATATATAACATGTTATTGTGTTCACTACATTATAATATATAACACATGTTATTGTGTTCACTACATTATAATATATAACACATGTTATTGTGTTCACTACATTATAATATATAACACATGTTATTGTGTTCACTACATTATAATATATAACATGTTATTGTGTTCACTACATTATAATATATAACATGTTATTGTGTTCACTACATTATAATATATAACATGTTATTGTGTTCACTACATTATAATATATAACATGTTATTGTGTTCACTACATTATTGTCCACCTTGTTCTGATTCCACAGCGGCGGGACAGTGATGATGAGCGGAGCAACTCAAGAGCTGATTGGCTCGAGTTGCGAGATTAAAGCCTTGAAGTTGAAATATTTCAATTAGGGGCAAAAATTGCGCCGCTGAAAACGCGCCGCCCGGAAAAATATCACATCTGTACGTTGACTTTTCATGGGATTCGGTCGCGTGAAAAAAACGCATCGTTTTTGGTGTGAACGAACCTTCACTTGACAGACAAGATAAATAATAATAAAGCCCTGACACAAACAAATATTCACCGGTCGAGTTCTTTTCCTGATGAGGAAAGGTCATCGGGCGCGGGGTTCGAAACCACAGTCCGTCGACTTGATGGCACGAAAAGGGGATTTATTTGTTTGTCGTGGCCAGACTTAATAAAAACGTTAATCTTTGATCTTTCAGCGCGGACAGACAGACGGAGCATATTAGGAGGCGCACACTTCAAACTAAATAACAAGGAGAACTGGGCCGTGACCGATAAGCGACTAATTTCCAAAGCAATCTGCGAGAAAAAAAAAAGAGCTGCGCGTCTGACATTTATCAAAATGAGGTCACGGGGAACACAAAGGACGCCAGATTAAAAGACACGTGTCGCGCGAAAGACTGAAACGAAGAAGAAGACGAAACAATAAGAGAATACAGTAGAGAGAGAGAAGGGGGGGGGGGGGAGTTAATCGGACCCCAGACTTGCAAATCGCGAGCCAAAAAACAGTGTGCGACACACTCGAGAGCAAGACTCACATTATCTTGTGTAATGGGACGTCTAGAATCATTAGCCTCCACCACCCAATACATTACACTTGATAAAGAATTCACAACTGGTAATTGTTTCACACTTCATGCACAAATAGCGATTAAAAATAATAAATGGCATCCCTCCGTGTCGCTTTCTGTCCTTCTTGGTCAATCCCTTTATTCCCCCCCCCCCCCCCCCCCCGCCCTTCATTACACGCTGCATTCATCAACTTGTCATCCATTGTTCTTCTCTCCTTTTGCCAATCAGTTCACGCCATTTGTTTATCTTCCCCTCTAACATCCATCCTTATTAATTTCCTCGTTGGATGTTTTTTTTTTTTTATCATCGCTGTCCATCATTCACTCCCTCTGCCTTTCTTTTGTCCCTGTGACAGGAAGTACAGTGTGTGTGTGTGTGTGTGTTTTTACAGAACGGATAGTACACGTTCAGCTTTCTCCCCTGACGGCTGCCAGAAAATCAAGTGACAGATTTCTGACGGAGGGAGGGGGAGGGGCCCCGTTGTCGCGTCGCGGAAAATCATTACAGACAGATAAACAAGCGGGGTTGATTGAAATGATTGTTTTGGGGTTTTTGCTCCAGCAAAATGATTGTAAGAGAGTAAAAGAGAGAGAGAGAGAGAGAGAGAGAGAGAGAGAACTAAAATGAGCTGTACCTTGAATGTTGAACGGGTTGTCGATCACAAAGTTTCCATTCCACACCACGGAGAGGTCGACCGGGAGGTCACTGATGTCGGCGCCCTCGTAGTCGTACTGAGAGAGAAACAGAGGGTCGGGGGGGGGGGGGGGGGCGTGTTAGGAATGGTTGATTGATAATGGATCCCATGCAAACAGGGAATTGTGCGACGGCATCGTTGTCATCCGCAAAGTGATTGGCCCGCGGCCGGCTCGCCGCGCAGACAGTGATGCATGAGGGGAGCGCGCTCACGTTCCGTATTCGCCACAACGGGCATCCTCTCATAAATACACACAGGGAGAAAAACAGATGGGTTACAGCTGAGCGGGCACGGGTGAAGGGGAGACAAGGGGATGGGGAAGGGAGGCAGAGGAGATGAGATAGGAGGAGGAGAAGGAGGAGGAGCGGTCCGAGAGGTTGTAGGCGGACGGGAATCAGACGGTGGTAGACGTGGGAGAGGACCTTATTCATTTACCCGTGAGCTAAGTGGTGGAATGAGGGTGAAGGAGAGATAAGATGCGGAGCCGTGTAAAGTGAAATTGGCATTTCCAATTTGCTCTTTGACACACAGGATTTGATAGACGGGACTCGACCATCCCATATGGGCAATAGGGCCTGAGACAAACACACACACACACACACACACACACACACACACACACGCACACAGAGGGAGTGAATAGGGGCATTCACACCCGATGATGTCATTTTGTGTGTTGTTGCATTCCCTGTGTGGGACATAATGGCGGTAAATAACGGCGACGTTGCAGATCAAAGCCAAAAAAGAAGTGAAACTTTTGTGGCGGCAGCAATGTTAATGTTTCAAAAGTATAAAGACGCGTGGGTTGCCTGGACACCAGCAAAGCAGATGAACTGCAGATGTCGATGTCATCAGATTAGTAAAGGTCTCCGTTCAGGCCGTCACAAACCACAGGATTCTGGAAGGTCACCAAACACCCACTGGAGGAGGGCTGCCCACGTTATGAGCGTCACCATCACGTCCCGTTGTCTAAAGGCCTGTGTGTGGCTGCTACACACACACACACATACACACACACACACACACACACACTCACTCGTGTCTCTGCGGCGTGGCCCCCATTAAACTTTAAGGATTGGGACTTGTTTGCCGTCACCGAGACACTGGGAGAGCTTGTTCTCTCGTCAGCGCCCCGCCCGCCCCGCTGCTCGCCACATCATGCTTTATTCATGCTGTCACGTGGCCCAAAACCTCACTGCCACGCCGCTGCCCGCTCATTCTGGGCCGTCGCCCACTGACTCGCCTCCGGGGGGGGGGGGGGCACACTTCGGAGTCAAGATATACGAAGTTTTGAGGCCAGTTAAATGCCGAAAGTGAGGAAACGGGAGAGGCGGCCGAAAGAGAAAGAACTTTAGGAGGGCGATACGATCGGAGGCAGAGGAGACGAGCCAGAAGAGCCTCCGGACGAACAAACATTCTCACGATGACTACGTTTGCCGAGGCTCATGGGAACGACAAAACCGATTAAGTCTGGAAAAATCAACGAAGTGATGGCGCGCCAAGTTTTAGGCCGATCGGCTCTGATGGCGGTCCAGATTCATTCCGTCAAAACCCAGAAACATCCACCTCTGGGTGGCGCTAGAGGGAAAATGGAGAGATCCCCAGAGTCCGATGGCAGTGCCGTCGTTAGGGGGGAGAGGGAGGGAGGAATTCCGCGCCCGCCATCTGCAGCGGTATTAAAGCTCGTCGCGGGAGCGTTCAGTCGGGCGTCTCTTTAAGCCGACACTTTAATAATGAATCACGCCGGTCTTGTCAGTCACAGGTTATTGCTCGACTCTGACTTCTTGGAATATAATTTGTTTGAAAGAAACTCTTCTCTAATGAGATTCGGCGAGCGGCGCCCGCCGTCGCTTTGCACGACGTCAAGGGGGCTCCCGGTAACGCGGCCGAAGCGGCGTGCAGTTTTGTTCTCGACGGAGAGGAGTCTGAATCCGGAAAGAGTCTCTGAGTCTCGGTTCGAAAAATATAAAGCGTGGCATGAAGGCACGTCTAATTATGGACCGGTGCCGACGCCATTACCTCATCCGGAAGCGGTTTTTACCAAATGGCAACGACTCCGAAGGACCTGTGTGTGAATATGAAGCGAGGACCAACACTTTGAACCGAGAAGTCAGCGTTTCAGTTTCAGTGCAGTTAACCTCCTGTCACCTTCACATTTACTAACATCTTTTATCCTCGGGGTCAGTTTGACCCCAGCAATTAAAACCTCCAGAAAACTATTAGAGTTAATATTGTTTCCCAAGTTTAAGTGTGAGGTACTTTATGTTTGTTTGTTGACTACTTAAATAACCCTTTAAACATATACAAAAGTTGATATTTCTTATGTTTTACACAGTAAAAAACAGCCTGGGGTCAAATTGACCCCAAAGCACATCGATGCGTACGAGTTGTGTTCAGGACATCGAAAACATTTCATCATGTGAATGTTATGTTTTCCCAGTTGTCCCCAATAAATTAGGAAAAGTCAAGAAATATGAAACATAAAATAATGATGTCCGTCATTTTTTTAGGGACGTTAAACATTGAATGGGGTCAAATTGATCCCAAAGGTACCTGGAGGGTTAAAACTTGTTTTTTTACTGAAACCGCTACAGGAAGGCGTTTTATTAATGGCGTGTAGCACTCTTCCTCAACATCTTCTGTGGCAGTGTGACGATGATGATGGTGATGGTGATGATGTGCTGTCCTCCCTGTATCTCCGGAGCTCCACCGATACGTTGACACGTGTTATCTAACTGTAACTAATGAGCATTTCTCTTCCTGAGACCGTGTCAAGTCTTTCCATTTTCACCTCGCCGTAGCTTTGACACACGCGCTGAAAAGCAACTGGACCCTTCACACCCTAAATCCATCCTTCTTTGGCTTAATGAGAAACGGTTTTGCTCTCTTTTGTTCGTGTGATTTATTATCCATGCCCATGTTTCCCCAAACATTTCCTAATTATGTTTTCCTTTGTCCCTCCGCCGTGCCCGTCCCACTCTGGGGTTTCTCTTCCTTCCGTCTGCAGTCTCTCCTAAACCGATGTGCTGGTGAAGACGTCTGCTGGATCTCAGACCTACACCCTAATCGATTTCATTTACACACATATATGTGATACGCTATCTAAGACACACCCGGCTTCTAGTCTCCACGTTCTCTCTCGGGTGTATTTTTAATTAACTTATTGAACCGCTTTTAACTATCGGATTTCGATGACTCTTGAGCAGAGCTTTGCACAAAAGACTAGTAAACTCCTTATTGGTGGCCGATGGGTGACCGTGCCCCCCCCCCCCCCCCCCCCCCGCTGGCCTGCCGTCCTCGCTCCCCTCCCCCGAGCGCCCGGAGCTGCTGGAGATGAGTAATCAGACTCATTACTGAAGCCTCTGGCCAGCTCCTCCATGTCACTGCATGTAATTAATCTACCTGCTCAAACTCAAACTGTAGCCCCCCTCCCCCCCCTCCCCTAGGGAAAATAAAATAAGTTACGTAGAGGGAAGGGTACGAGGGAAAAGGTGCAAATAGGGTTGAGAAAAGTTGGGTGGATGCAAGTGAAGGACAGCTAGAGAGCAGATAAGGGGGAAGTGAGAGAGTGTGTGTGTGTGTGTGTGTGTGTGGGGGGGGGGGGGGTAGAAGGGAACAAGAGGAGAGGCCATGAGAGGAAAATAGGGGAGACGGAAAGAGGGAGAGAAAAAGTGCAAAGCACAGGAGGGAGGAAGAAGAGGCAGTTGGGGGCGAGAGAGGTACAGGGACAAGGGGGGCAAAGGAGAGAGAGGGAGGTGTGGTGACACAGGGAGCGAGAAAAGAGAGAGGGGGGGTATAAAACTACAAGGTGAGCACAAAGCCGTCCCCGGCCTCATTACTGGAACACAGCCGCCCGGCGCGGGTTCATTCGTTATCTGCTCCCGCACTCGTTTATTCTCTCGCAACATGGATCGTCTCCATGGACGACTGCAGGTCCCCATGGATTGCATGAATAGATATGGCCCGTGCATGTGCGTGTGTGTGCGTGTGTGTGTGTGTGTGCGTGTGTGAGAGAGTGTCTGACGGACTGAAAACTTGCCGATGTTAACAAAACAGAGCAGCTGGCTGGTGAGGAGGGGGAGGGGGGGGGGGGTAGCGTATGTGTGTGCAGGTCATCCGTATGTAATTAGTCATGTTGAAGGATACCTGAGTGTGTTAAACATACTCTGCCCATGCACGCACACACACACACACACACACACACACAGACACACACCCACATTCTCCATTGCAGTTCAGTTCAAGTCCATTCAGTTCAAAGTGTTTTGCGTGTGTTTAATGAACTAATTGATGCAAACGGTCGAGGCTGCAGTTCACATCCGTGTCACGACGTCATCATTTCATCCTACGACACATTTTGGTGTAAACTTGTCAGAATTAGTGAATTCATTCTTAAGGTGTGGTTACATTTTCTGTAAAGTCACACTGACCTTGGACGCCCCAAACTCTGATCAAGGTCATCCTCGAGTGCGGGGTGGAGGAATCAGATCAAGTCTATACGATATGTAAATGTTTCCTCTTCTTCCCACCTCACCTGGGTTTTTTCCCCCACTTTGTTTCAATATCTCTCTCTCTCTCTCTCTCTCTCTTTCTCTCTCTCTCTCTCTCACGGTATTGTTTGTTCTGTGGTGGAGGAGGAGCTGGTGTTTGCGCCACTTTTTATTCGGTAAGGCATGTTTTATTTTTGTTTTAATGTTGTTGTTTTTTGTTTGAACTTGATTTTAAACAACCAGATATTTTAAAGAAACGTAAAAGATAAGAAAATGTAAATAAAGTGTTTTTCTAAAATCTCTCTCTCTCTTATATACTGTTACTGATTCACTTTAATCATAACTGTGAGGCGCATACGTTGTGCACGTGATGTGTGTGTGTGTGTGTGTGTGTGTGTGTGTGTGTGTGCGTGCCACTGATTAGCGTCAGCACATGCATTTTTTCTGCCCAGATTGCATTTTCCCATCACAACTGCAGAGGGTTTTTACTGCCGATGCCTTTTCTTTGTTTAATTTTGATGTTTGGCAACGCAAAGTGCTCGTGGAAGGTTAGAGAATGCCCGTTGTCTCGTTTGAATGTTCAAATATGACGACGCCGACAGAGAAGCTTTTAATAATTCATCAAAATAAGCTTTCCCCCACTAAGTGCAGAGTTTAGCAGCCTATAGTACGTCTACGACAACAGACCAGAAGACGTGCGCTTTTAAAAAGTCATCTGCTTAAAGCAATGTGTATTTATACGCTCTCATAAATATCCAATAATGCTTTAGAAACAAATAAACAGAACACTTTATAAAACAATTTATATTGACTTTTAAGTCAATATAAATGATATTGTTTACAGCTATAGGAATATTAAAACCATATGACCCTTGATAAAAAAAGAGAGAAGAATACCTAAGTATTTTAATACTTGACCCTTAAGTCATATACAAATACTTTATAGTGTGTTTCTAATAAGGATTACTTATAAATACAATTACTCAGTGCTATAAACAGATTTTAATGTATTTTAAGAAATGCATTATAGAAATGGTCATAGGGACATTCATTGCATATAAACTTATTTTGTCGTGGTGCAAAAGAACACACACACACACACACACACACACACACTCAGTGCCCATGTGTGTCAGTGTAATAAATCATGTAAAGCAGGCTGCTGGTTGTTGCTGATGCTACAGTCTCCGTCTGCTCCACATGATTAGGAAGAAGATCATGTGGAGAATCTCCATATGTCTGCCTCACATGGGCGTCCAAACCCCTGGGGAGGATGTGTGTGTGTGTGTGTGTGTGTGTGTATGTGTGTGTGTGTGTGTACAAACTAGTGGGTAGCCACTCAGCCTGCAGGCAGCCAGTCGGCGTGAGCGCTCGCCGCCGCGTGCCCCCCCCCGTGAGCGCCCGTGCGTCCAGCCTCCCCGGTGTATTCGAGTGTGTGTGGAGTTCAACGTTTGAGTGTTTGTCGAGGGGCTAAATAATGCACAGGCAGACAGTAAGATGGAAGGGAGGAGTGTACATCTACTGCCGGCTAATTCCATCTGTGATTTATTACACTGTACTGTCCCGGTCGCGGCCAGCTGCGATGCATGTACACGCTCATCCCTGCTGAGGATACCGAGTACAATGGGAGCCGAGCGCACAGGCGCTCGATCACCGGCGGACATCTCGCCTGCGTCCATTTTCCGCAAACACTTATTATTGCTGATGAGAACATAGTTGCTCGTAGAGTGCTCCGTCTTTGATGACAAACTGCAGCTTTCTCATCCCTGCGGAAGGTTTTTGAGCATCTTCCAGCTCATCGTTTGGCTTTGCACCGGACCGGACGGATTGCGTTTGTTTTTCGGGGAAGAAGTGGATGATCCAGTGGATTTCCATGACTTTAAACCAAATTTCCATGACTATGTACTTTTTCCTTATCTAGCCAAGCACGGTTAAATCTACACTTCCCTGGCATGGGGGATTTGCACATATGTTGTGTATATATATATATATATATATATATATATATATATATATATATATATATATATATATATATTATTTTGTATTTTATATTTCACTTTGTAGAGTTTATGCACAGTCACCGTTTCTTTCTTTCTTATATTTATATTTTAGTCTTGTGTGTTTAGTTTATTTGTGCTACTGTGTCCACAGATTTCTCCTTGAGCATTAATAAAGTATATTTCTATTCTATTCTATTCTATTCTATTCTAATTCCCCCGGCCACAGAATTCTTCTGCCGCGAGAATGATGAGCGTAATTATTTTCAAACTCAGCGTAAACGATGTGAATAAAACACATTTCTATTACTTTTCCAAAACTTTTGGAGTCCAATTAGTTTCGAGAATCTTTTTAAAATTCCATGACTTTTCCAAGTTTTCCATGACCGTGTGATCCTGCAGCGACCTTTCAGCCCCGAGACACAACTGGTCAGTGTTGATGTTTTTGTCACATCAACTAGCGTATCGTAGTAACACCACTTGTAACCCAAAAAGACGGTCTGTCCCTCAACCAGAGGAGATAAGGCTGGCAGAATCAATAACTTCTTTTAAATCACTTCTTAAAACCCACTTTTATAGAACTGCTTTTAAGTGATGTCGTCCTTTTATGATGTTATTTTAATTGGCTATTTGTTTGGTTGAGTTGTATTCAATGCTTTTATGGTATGGTCTTTTTTGTTTTCCGCCATTTAAGTTGTGTTTATGCTTTGTTTATCTGTAGAGCACCTTGTAAACCTTGTTTTTAAAAGTGCTATATAAATACAGTTATTATTATTAAAGTTATTATAACCCGACTAATGTTTTTTCTTGCCTAAAACTTCCTCTGTGAAGACGCAGGTGCATTTTAAAAAAGGCCGTATGCGTGAAACAAATAGAAACGACGCAGGCTGTCATGGTCAAACGCACACGATACCAAGCGCTAACTTTTCCTCGGATGTCATAAGAACCGCCGTAACATATTTTGACAGTTTTTCTTGCGTTTTAAACCAAAATTCTTCGACGCTGCACCTTTTAATGAGTGAAACCGGTGGGGCGCATCGTTTCCGTCGAAAGCCTGCTCGATTTGTGGCGGCGAAACCTCCAGTCAGCATTCATCTTTTGTCAAAAGCTGAGTAGGTCAAGCGATGCAGATTTCTGGCTCCTGATCGATCTGCACTCCGACTCCGACATTAACGTCACGCCGGCAGAATTCAGAATCACTTTTTAGCTGTGTTGTCACACACGGGCTTCATCGCCTACGAGCACCGGCTTCCTTTTGCTCTCAGGCGTCTGGAGCGGCGGTCGTCTCGCTGCTAACTTCACCGAAAGGCGTTATCTGAAAAGCATCCCCTGGTCCCCGGCTGTCGGCGGCTCTCCTCAATATCAGCAGTTTCACTTTTGCCCGTATTGTGATTTTCTTTTCTTCTCCGGCGTCACTTTCTCAAACGTGTACATCTTTTTATGCTCCGCGGCCCCTCCTTTTGTTTGTCCCCCCCCCCCCCCCCCCCCCGTCGGCCTGCTGAGCTTAGCCTTTCCTTCCTCCACTCTGCCTCTCTGCTCTATTCTTCCCATTCTCTCGTCCCTCTTTCCACTTCCTCCATCAAACCCTTTGTTGCATTGTCTGCTCCTAATTCCCTCACCCCCTCTGTGGCTCTCTCTTTCTTTCTTTCTTTGTCTTTTCGCTTTCTTCTTTTCCGTTTTAGTGGTTTGCCAGGCGTGTGTGTGTGTGTGTGTGTGTGTGTGTGTGTGTGTTTGTGTTTGTATGTGCGTGTCTGTCAGTCTACCACAGCACTGCAATTCATCATCATTTTATCTACAGCTCCCTTAATTGGATCCTATCACAGTCCCACCTGACGGGGGGGCGGGAGGCAGAGCTTTACTCCACGTGCACACCCCCATTATGTCTAGCTTCGCAAGCTGCTGCAAAGTTGTTGTCGAGGCCTGTTTATTTACCGCTTCCCCTGCTGCCTGCAGAGAGAACGCCGGGGTTTTACAAAAAAAAATTAAGTCCACCGGGGAAAGAAAGAAGGAACGTCTGTGCACGTGTGTGTGTGTGTGTGTGTGTGTGTGTGTGTGTGTGTGTGTGTGATCGATATGCACCCGGAGAGAGAACCAAACAACCGGCATACAGCCTCAATATTTAAGCAATATGTGGTTCATCTATGGTTTATATGATTTTTTTTTTAAGTACTGGTGTTTCATTCTAATTCTGAGAAGAGCTCACCATGAAGTCGAAATGGAGACACTCAATGTAGCTAAAATTGTGCGTGCAATTAGTTCAGCTCGCTGTGCAGCAATTATGTTTTGTTTGCTTTCGCGGCTCCCCCTGTATTCAATAAGCTTTCAAGAAGTCAGGCCACTGGGGATAAATCTGACAAAAAAAACAAAAGTTAGAGATTTGAAAAGAACACTCACATGCGTGGAGCAATTACAGGAACACAAGTGACTAAATATGCACAGATTACCTTTCCAGAAACACAAAAGAGCCGTCGGAGCCATCAATACGAGCTGGAAAATCAACTTCTGAACTACTTTACGTGTCACCGCCCGCTGGCGGAGCGACTGACGGCGGATCGCCACCGCCGCTTCATGGCGGCGGCGCATAAAACGCCAGATGCCGGCTGAATGACCCCGAGACACTCGCGCGTGACGGGCTGAAGCCCGGAGCGGGAGCGCTCTGCGGCTCGCCTGTTAATCAGGCGTCGGGCGCTAAGTGAGTCATAATTGCCGTCGTTGATTTGCGTTTCTTGTGCCTCGCGCCCTGATTGGAGCGGAGGAGATTAACATCGCTGAAACGGTCGCTGCCCATTAGCGGGGACGGGTTGACGGAAAGGCTGAGAGGCATGGGGGCGGAGAAAGAGAGAGGGAGAGAGAGAGAGAGAGAGAATGAGTGTGAAAGAGAGAGAGAGAGAGATAATCAGTGTGTGAGAGAGAGAGAGAGAGGTGAGTGTCAGAGAGAGAGAGAGAATGAGTGTGAGAGAGAGAGGTGAGTGTGAGAGAGTGAGTGTGAGAGAGTGGGAGGTGAGTGTGAGAGAGAGAGTGAGTGTGAGAGAGTGGGAGGTGAGTGTGAGAGAGAGAGAGAGAGAGTGTGAGAGGGTGGGAGGTGAGTGTGAGAGAGAGAGAATGAATGTGAGAGAGTGAGTGAGAGAGAGAGAGAATGAATGTGAGAGAGTGAGTGAGAGAGAGAGAGATTGTGTGAGAGTGAGAGAGAGTGTGATTGTGAGAGAAAGAGAGAGATAATGAGTGTGAGAGAGTGAGTGTGATTGTGAGAGAGAGAGAGAGATAATCAGTGTGTGTGAGAGAGAGAGAGAGAGGTGAGTGTCAGAGAGAGAGAGAGAATGAGTGTGAGAGAGAGAGTGAGAGGTGAGTGTCAGAGAGAGAGAGAGAGAATGAATGTGAGCGAGTGAGTGTGTGAGAGAGAGAATGAATGTGAGAGAGTGAGTGTGAGAGAGAGAGAGTGATTGTGTGAGAGTGAGAGTGAGAGAGTGTGATTGTGAGAGAGAGAATGAGTGTGAGAGAGTGTGTGATTGTGAGAGAGAGAGAGAGAGATAATGAATGTGAGAAAGTGAGTGTGTGAGAGAGAATGAATGTGAGAGAGTGAGTGTGAGAGAGAGAGAGTGATGGTGTGAGCGTGAGAGTGAGAGAGAGGGAGAGAGAGAGAGAGAGAGAGAGGTTTGGAGACCATCTCTCCCTGTGGCTATGCGGCGCACCGGTCCATCTCTGTCTCACTCTGCAGCTGAGCCGGGGTCGGTCGCCCCGGTACCCGGTCCACCTGAACTCAGTAACGGCTGCTCTGGTTGGTTGAAACCGTGAGACGTTTGACCGGGATGGTAAAAAAAGAAACGCCCCTCAGCTCCTCATCCCGCATGTACAGCCAGTGCATTTCCTGTGTGTTTTTTCTCAAGGCCTACCGTGGTCTTCTGACACTGGATGCTGGTGCTGTTGAACCTCAGAGCCGGCACGCTGTGCGTGCTGCCCTGGATGTGGAAGATGCACTCGTAGTTCCTCTGGCCCGACTGCGGCTGCGGAAGGTTCTGGGCCAGCAGCGTGATGGGCCGCACCACGCCGGCCGGCATGTAGATCTGGGTGGAGGGCAGGATCTGAGGGCACTCCTGGAGACGGGAAACACCACGCGTCAACAAAGGCAGGGTTCTTACACATGTTGACCGATGGATTTCCATGACTTTCCCATGACTTTAAAAGCTGAACCCCAGAGTGTATATCAAACAACTGGGTGTTTCTTTCTCTCCACCAGTCAAGATGGGGCATCGTACGCCAAATTCTACCCCCCTAAAAGGAAGGCAGGACTTCCCAGTTGTAGTCAGAGTCATTGCTAATTCAAAAGAAGTTCTAGCAAGGTTCTTACACATTTTGACCGATGGATTTCCAGGACTTTAAACCAAATTTCCATGACCAAACTGAAATCTCGGTAAAAACATGAAAGATTTAGAACATTATATGTATTGAGAGCGTACGCCGGCTTATATTTTGAGCGTCTTTCTTTAAAAAACATATTAATTATTTCAAACTCGGCGTAAATGAACGTGTGATTATAACACATTTCCATGACTTTTCCCAAACTTTTATGCTTTAAGTTTTTTCAATGACTTTTCCAGGCCTGGAAATTAACATTTTAAAATTCCATGACCGTACGAACCCTGAAAGGGTTGCAGACGTCGACTGGGAGACACCAAAGTGGGATGCACATCTGAGAGACGGGGTATTTTTTTTCCCCCTAATTGACGAGTATTTTGTTGCGTATTAGACATGTCAGAAGTCGCTCGTGTGCGTCATCGCCTATGATCCGTTTTTACTCCTCCATGCGTCGCAGCGTCCTTTGTTCTCGTGTTGGAGCTCGTTTGACGATCGAGGCTAAAACCTAAAACCTCCTTTAACCCGTCAACTCTCATCAGGACCAACTCTCGTGCTATTTATGAACCACTGCATATTGAATGAGTATTACAGACACAGTACAGACACACAGACTCAGACACACAGACACACAGACACACACAGACACAAAGACACAGACACAGACACAGACACAGACACACACACACACACACACACACAAAGACACACACACAAAGACAGACACAAAGACACACAGACTCAGACACACAGACACAGACATACACAGACACAAAGACACAGACACAGACACAGACACAGACACAGACACACACACACACAAAGACACAGACACAAAGACACACAGACACAGACACACAAACACACAGACACACACATACACACACACACACACAGACACAGTGACACACACACACAAAGACACAGACACAAAGACACACAGACACACAGACACACACACACAGACACAGTGACACACATACACAAAGACACAGACACAGACACACAGACACACACACACACACACACACACAAAGACACAGACACACAGACACAGACACACAGACACACACACACACAAAGACACAGACACAAAGACACACAGACACACACACACACACAAACACACAGACACACAGACACACACACACACACCCACCCACACAGACACAGTGACACACATACACAAAGACACAGACACACACACACACACACAAACAAACACAGACACAGAGACACATTGAATGAGAACACACCATTTTTGGACTAAAACCCTTCATCACCGAGGCCGTTATGGATATTCGGTTTTGTCGTCCCCTAAATGAATTCACTCGAGGGTTTTGTAATTCCTTCGGGCCGAGGCGGCGTCTCTGAGGAACACGGACGGTGTTAATTCTCCCCGTCTGACGGATTAGAGAGGGGGATGAGTGAGGGGTCAGCGCCTCCATCCACTGGTTTCCCGTTGCTGGTAAATCAATACCAACGGTGGCGCTGCGCCATGTTAATTGACGGGAGGTCAATTAAAATCTTTTTCCCCATCCTGGAGTAAATCAAAAGAGGCGCGCCGCTGTCAGCTGGATGCCATGCCGCTCAGCTCTCGGATTAATGTCCGTCTCCAATGTTCAACTGGTAAACCAATAAGATGTCATTTTAACACGTCGCCGTGCAGCATCGATAGGACGGAATCAAATAAGTGTCCAACGAAGAAAATACACATTAGTTTCACGCTAATGAAATGACAGAAATGTTGCCTTTTATGAGTTGTTCCAAATTGCACACATTATTGTTTGTTAATGCACATCTAGTCGGCACTCAGACATAGACACAGACAAAGACACACACACACACACACACACACAGTGACACACACACACACACAGACACAGTGACACACACACACACACAGACAGACACACTGACACACACAGACACACAGACACAGACACACAGACACAGTGACACACACACACACACACAGACACACACACAAACACAGTGACACAGACACACAGACACAGACACACTGACACACACACAGACACAGACACATACACACAGACACACACACACACACAGTGACACAGACACACAGACACATACACACAGACACACACATAGACACAGTGACACACACACACAGACACAGACACACAGACACACAGACACAGTGACACACACACAGACACACAGACACACAGACACAGTGACACAGACACACACACACAGACAGACACACAGACATAGTGACACACAGACACACACACACCACACAGACACAGACACAGTGACACACACAGCACAGACACAGTGACACACACACACACACACACACACACAGCACAGACACAGTGACACACACAGCACAGACACAGTGACACACACACACACACACACAGCACAGACACAGTGACACACACAGCACAGACACAGTGACACAGAATCGAACAAGTTTCCAAAGAAGAAAATAAATATTAGTTTCACGCTAATTAAATGTCAGAAACGTTGCCTTGTTCATGAATTGTTCCAAGTTGCACACGTTACTGTTTGTTGATGCACATCGAGTCGGACTCCAAGGCGGCGAGTAGTTAAGACTGCAGTGTAAGTGGATCAAAGGAGCCTTTGCAATATCATAAAGGATGTAATTACCACTTAACAAGTCGTCTCCACTAATGTGTGTTTGGTATTCCTCTGGAGATGCTCTAAACAATCACACAGGTCGTACACATACCCAACTCGCATTTATAAATGAAGTCGTCTTCCACTTTCGGCGCCATTAGGCAAACTATAATTTTCCTATTAGGACGGCAAACGTTTCGATCTGCAATGATAAATCAGTGGGAACCGCATTCTATTTAATCAGGAGTGAATACCTAAAGTCAAGCCGCCGCAGCAGCAGCATCATGATCTGCGGGCTGAGCGCAAGACGAGGCTGCTCCGTGCAGAGGTGCTGTCTAATGGAGCATCGGTAATGACTTGCAGATTGGGCCCGGGAACGGCGGGGAGAAGATGCGGAAGGAAGGGAGCGAGGGAGGGAGGGAGGGAGCGAGGGAGCGAGGGAGCAAGGGAGGGGTCTGGATATCGTGGCACCGGGAGACGCCCGCCTGGCACCGGACTGCAGCGCGCAGTCAGACAGCATTGATGCCATACGGGGCGGACAGAGGGATAGGCAAAAGTTGAGAATATTTACAGATTGTGTGACACTGTAAATATATACACTACCGCTAAAGTTTGGGGTTACCCAGACAATTTTGTGTTTTCCATGAAAACTCACAAACTAATTTCAAAATGAAAAGAAAATATAGTCAAGACATTGACTAGTTTAGTAATAATGATTTTTATTTGAAATATACATCTTGTTCTTTAAACTTGTGGCTCAAAGGAAGGCTAGTGTTATAGCTTCTCTCACCAGCATAACTGTTTTCAGCTGTGCTAACATAAAAAAGGGTTTTCTACCCCTCTGTTAGTCTTCTAAGGCAATAAAACAATGTACCATTAGAACACTGTAAATAGTCGTCTATACACCTATGTGGATATTTCATTAAAAAACACGTTTCCACCTAGAATAGTCATTTACCACAATAACTATGTATAGAGTGTATTTCTGAGTAATTTAATATTATCTTTATTCGAAAAATAAGGAAATTTCTAAATGATACCAAACTTTTGAACGGTAGTGTGTGTATATATATATATATATATATATATATATATATATATATATATATATAATTGTAACGCGTACTAAGATGGCGTACAGCACAGAGAAAATGCAGAATTCATATCAGTTGAATCCGCACAGCTCTCAACATGGAGACAGCTGAGCCAGAGGCTAGCAGCTAACTGTACCAACAGGGTGAGAGAACATTAACATTATTTGTTCGGCTGCCGCCAACTGGGCAAAAAAGAAGAAGAATTGGAACATATTCGATGCACCTTTAATACTACCCCATGAACTAAAGAGAATAAATATTGATAACATTTTTCTTTTTTGTTTAAGGAGATCAGCTGCCTAGTCTACTCTATGACTACTGCTGGGTAATGTGAAAGCTGCTCATTGTAATGATGAGTAGGAGGCTGGGATGAACAGGTGTTTACCCAGTTGGCAACTCATATTTCTATACAACGTGAATGTGGTTGTGTAAGATGAGGAGGAGGAGGAGGAGGAGGAGGAGAAGGAGGAGGAGGAAATAACTGAAGAGAAGAGAGACAGAAAAGAGATCAAATCAATGCCAGCAAGTCCAGTGAAGCAGATTGTCAATTAGTGAGGCTGACTGTTAAAGTTTAAAGTATTCACAGATGGTGACAGGCCGCTAATGAACTGCTTCCAGCCTCTAATAAAATGCAAAACAGGCCTAAAAAAGCCCAGGAAGGAAAAGAGGAAGTGTGTGTGTGTGTGTGTGTGTGTGCGGTGTGTGTGTGTGTGTGTGTGTGAGGAGAGAGTTGATGCCTCTGCTCTAACTGTGACACACACACACACACACACACACACACACACACACAGACACAGACCCACACAGACACACACACACACAGACACACAGAGACACACACACACACAGTGACACAGACACACAGACACACAGACACAGACACACACACACACACACACACACGTATTTACCTCTGCTGCACATTCTGGTCCCCATTGTCTCTCTCTCTCTCTCTCTCTCTCTCTCTCTCTCTCTCTACCTACATATATACGCACATACAGAGACTTGCGATAACACAGAAAGGGAAAAGAGTGCAACACACACACACACACACACACACACACACACACATGGAGGTAGTGAACAAAAGGTGCAGGAGCAGAGGATTGTGGGAGCTGTTTCATTAGGAGTGGTGACAGGTGTCAGAGCCGAGTCTGCATCAGATAGCGGCGCAGCTCCTACACAATGAGACACAACAATCTCCTTTACCTGGGGGATTCCTCTAATCCCTTCGCTTTTGCTCTCGCGCGTGATCTTGTTTTAACATTCACTTTATCTCTTCCTCTTCGTTGTCACCTTGTTTTTCTTGTGCCATAAAAACCGGGACGAGTTAACCAGTTCTGACCGGCACACGAAAGCCTCGTTGGGATTTAAATTGACTGCGGTGAGAGTCGGGGACGAGCGGAGATAAACACAGATAAAAGAAAGAGGGCGAGAAGCGAGAGGGAAGGAGGGGAAGAGACGAGGCGAGGTCTTGGGAGCCATATACACTCGTTTATTAAAGTGGGGGATGAGAGTCGAGGAGGTCAAGTTCCCAACAGAGCGAGGCAGGAAATGGAGCTCTGCAACCTGGGAGACATATAGATATAAATATATATATTTATATAAACCTAAATATTTCCCAGATGAGCAATACAGAAACACACACACACACAAACAAACACATACACACACACACACACACACACACACACCAACAAACAAACACACACACAAACAAACACACACAAAAACAATGTTACTTGGAGCTCTAAAAGACATCATATGTACACACAAACCAAACACATGCGGCATTTATCCTCACACACACACACACACGTACACAGACACACACACACACGTACACAGACACACACACACACGTACACAGACACACACACACACACGTACACAGACACACACAGACACGTACACAGACACACACACAAACACACCCGTACACACACACACACACACGTATACATACACACACACACATATACAGACACACACACACACACACACACAGACACTTAATCTTGCCCTATGGCTCTGTGCGGCGAGCTAGTCCCACAGTAGCCTGTGGAATGTTTTACAGTAGCCTTGGGCCAAACACACACACACACACACACACACACACACAGTGATCAAAGGCGGGAAAGTAACACCAGATAAAAAAAATTAGTCCGTCGACGACCAAACCATCGAAAACTCTTCAGGTCGGCGTCTGAGCCCCGAGGCTACGAGCTTTTTATGTTGTTTCTTGGAGCAGAAATTAATATTCCCAATTTGTGTTTTTTGGGATATGATTAGTATTTTGATCACTATTGGAGGAATGGAAGCACCGATATAGAGATATATAGATATATAGATCTCGTCGGGCATCTCTGTCCCACAGGTTACCCCGAGGTACGAGAAGCACAGCTGTGTTCGAGGACCCCCACGAGGCTCCGGGGGTCCAGATATTGGAGCGTCGGCCCGTTGGAATGGGTGAAATGGGGCGCAGCCATTCGTTAACGGCGTTCGCCGGTTCCCTTAGAAACGGCCCGCTGGGAAATAAAAGCCAACCGCATGTCATGTGCAGCGGAAATATCTGGAACATAAACGCTGGTCGATGGTGGAGCGACGGCTCCAGGGTTCACGGTGTACCGGGAAACTGAATTCATTAGACGGGGCTTTTCAATCACTGAACTCAACCGGCGAGGACCGGGGACACGAAAAAAACACATCAGATTGTCGCAAAAAAAGACGAGGCTATGGAATAACCTTCCGATGAAAAACCCACCAATAACGCATCGTCGGTTTCATTGACGACTTCAACTCTCCCACTTTTCTTTCCTTCTTACTTTTTGTCCCGCTATTGAAAAGCGAGTCTTCGAATCAGCGAAGCGAGTACGTATCTAATATCAGTTCGGCCCGAAAGCAAGTGCAACAAGTCTTTTTTCCCCGTTTTTTTTTCATTACTTCACAGGAAGGTTGGGGATCCGGAGACTCGCGGACGTTGGATCGTGTTACCTCGCGATGCTAATCTCTAATCCGCTGTGTAATGAAAAAGCACAGGCTTTTTAAACGGAGCTGTTGCATCCCAGGTCATGTTCATTTCCTACGACTCAACCGCCGCTCCCTCGCCGTCCTCCAGCTCTGCCTCATCACATCCTCCTCGCCTCTTTAATCGGATCCTCCCTCCCACCTGCTGCCCCTTCCAACCTGCTCCGAACGTTATTGAGCTGGGATGATGCCCGATGACGGCCGGCAACTGCCCGCTGCTGGGACGCCGTGCCGCGCTTTCATATTCACTCGCTCTGTTTGTCGGATGCTGGCACACGACGACGACGTTGAACATGTGGCGGCCTCCGTTAACGGAACGGAGCTTCCATCGATGTTAGAGATGAACATTTGCTTAATTTATAAGTAGCTCCGGCATCACATCGCCGCATTACGCCGTTACTCTCCTCTCCCTCACTTGTAATCACTTTCTATCCATCGGGATGGAGACGTCGCAAACTCCGGTGATGTCAGAGACGAGGCGAGGGCCCCGATTGGCTGCCGGCCGTCACCCATGAGGCCGCCTCGCCGAAGCGCTGACAGACTCCCGAGGATGATGGATGAGGGGGTCCGTGTGTGTTTGTCTATGTGTGTGTGCGTCACCGCGGTGCAGAAGGTCCCCACGGATTAGCGTTAGAGTCCAATGAACCATTTCAGAACACGTGTGTGTGTGTGTGTGTGTGGGGGGGGGGAGACCTTATCGACCAATGCTGTTACACACACACACACAGAAGAAGAAGAAGAAGAAGAAGAAGAAGAAGAAGAAGAAGAAGAAGAAGAAGAAGAAGAAGAAGAAGAAGAAGAAAGAACGGGACCTGATATGATGACCACATCTCCCAGGAGAGACACAGGCAGAGTCATCTGTTGGGCAATGTATCGGTCGTAGACGCTAATATAGTTATGCCCTTAGAGAATTAATCTAACCGAGAGTAAAACACACACACACACACACACACACACACACACACACAGCAGAGAACACCACAATAACGGGCAGTGGGTCATGCTCATAATCCCAGTATATCCCGCCATCAATCAACACACAGACAGGCCCATAAGGCTGCAGCTATACTGATCCCCCTCCAACATTCCCCATCTCTCCATCGCAGAGTATTTCTCTCTTTCCGCATTAACGGCTCTTTTCTTTATCTCTCCGCGTCTGTCTCGTATAAACCGTAGTAAAAGACCCAAGGCGGGTCAAAGCTTTAGAGGGAGCTTTATCAACCGATGCATCGCGAACTGTACAGAAACACACGCTGTACAATGAGACAACCCCTCCCTTCGTGGCTGCCCTATATGCACCAGCTCTCTTTTTATGGAGAGGGAGAAAGAAGGAGAGCTTGAAGAGGAGAGGTCAAACGAAGGCCGGACGCAAAGAACTGATATCCATCGGCACGGCGAGCCGGGGTGTGCTGCGATACGCCTGTGAGCCTCGCTGCTCGCGGAGCGATGCTGTCGGATACGTGGGTTGTGTCCGGCTCAGACTGGGTCAGCGGGAACATGAGCATCAGGACCTCTTTAGCCCGATGACGGAGGCTAATTTGGAGAAAAAAAGGGTTCCCTTGTCCAGATATTGACTAAAATCGGGGGATGGCCGGGTGGCCTTTCTGTCTTTGCCTGACATTATTTATCAATTAAAGCCCCACTATGTAACAATTGTACTTTAAAATAACAGCTTGAAAAAAATGGTGCTGCTACAATGACTTTTAATATGGCGATGTGCGCCTCCGTCACTGCCATCGGGGGTCTGTGGGGAGAAAACTCCGCTCTGTAAGATTTTGTAGCCGCTCGGTACTTGGACCTGCTTTCTGTCAGTGATGACCAACGTCACATAGTCCAGGCCACCTCACAGGGGACTTTTTATTTTCTCCGCTACGCGACGTAGAGACAGAGAGACATGCTGCTGTGGAGACGACCAATAACAGACGTTTAGTTTAATAGAAGCAAGTTTACGGCGCTCTGATGGCTTTCAAGCGGCGACAGTGTGTGTAAAAGCGCCACGAGGGGCGGAGCATCACCGAGCCGCTCCGTCAAAGAGATTCTGTTGCGCCAAGGGGTTGACTCTCAAGGTCCACGTCGTCCCTGAACCCCCCGCGGTGGCTTATTTGGCAATTTGCCGAGTTATGAAGGATGACACACATCTGACATACAGCTGTTAAGTTGATGGCGATCTGTCGAGTTTGCGACTCCTGAGCGACACGTCTGTCTCTTTAGCTGCTAAATACTTCACTTTGTCCGTCTGTGTCAATGTCAGTGGGTCTCTCGAATTTCTCTCCCAAATCAGTTGCCAGACCGCAGTCCGAAACCAGCGCGACGGTCCCAAAGTAAGCGATCAAGCGACGGAGAAGATAACGCGCCTAATGGGAAAAGACCTCCGCTCCTTTGGCCTCCGTCCCTCGCGTCTCCATTAGAAGAGCATCGCCCTGTCTGCGGGATCCGAGATGACCGAGTGAGATTGTGTGTCTATCTGGTCCGGGTGGTCAAAGAGGAGGATGTCGCCGATAAGCATCGGCTGGTGGATCGATGGGAGCCTCTAAATATACACACATCCGTTTGTGAGAGTGTGTGTGTGTGTGTGTATTTTTGAGGGTGACACAGAAGATACAGTGCAGATAACAAGAAGCTTAGTCCCGTGTTCTCTTTTTCTTTCTTTCTGTTTTTTCTTCTTCAAGCCTGCAGGATCAAAACTTGCCGGATTTTGTCTTCAAAAGATGTCACAGTGCTCTTTGTCATGTGGGAACCCAAAAAACGGGCTCGCAACCCAGTTTAGACAGGGAACCAGGGAATAATGAGAGATTCTCTGTGACCCACCTCGAAATCAGCCAACCTTTCAAGGTCGGTATAAAAAAAGCCCACGAGAAAATGCACCGACTTCGGCGCCGTCTGCCTCCACGCGTTTGGGCTCGTTTCCTCCGTCGGTCTTGGGGACAAGACAATGAGCCTCCGGGCCTCGAAGGTCTTTGGGTCGCAAAAGTTTAAGCGACGTGCGACGCTACCGACTCTATTGACGAAATCTCGCAATGCTAATTCACTCTTTAAGAAAAGAAAACATTTTTGGAAAGCGATCACGTCTTTCTCCACGAGATCCGTTTCATGTTTTACTCTGGATTTGTGACTGATCCCTCCCTGCGCTCTATGTTTCATAAATTTTGCACAAATGACCTGAGTTCCTTCATCGTAGTCTCAGGTGGAAAGAGGGCAGGCAACTCGGAGCTCGTCTGTTCAATGAAAGACGCTTTGAACTGCGTCAGAAGCCTTTGTCCACCCACTCTTCTCGGCGGTTAGGGGATACGGAGGGAGGCGGAAGATGCGGTATACGGATAAAACACAGCGGGAGAGTTCACGAACTTGAGGTTTCTGACACTTAAAATAAGGATGCGAGATGTTGAGCGCAAACAGCGCCTTGACTTCATTACAGCTCGATCGGAAGTCACGTAGCAAATGTACCTACTTTTGAAAACCTGAGCGAAGCTCCATTGTTTTTACCTTCATCATTTTTAATCAAAGCGGATTACACTTCCTTCCCTTTGTGTCGCAAGGGGAGCTCAAAGGACTTCACGACTTGACGAAACCACAAAGACGAACCGAGAGTGCGGAAGAACATCTTTCTTTTTACCGCGACGACATACATGGTGAAATCTTTGAAACGGGATTACGTTGAGAGCAGAGAGATGGTCACGCTCCCTTTCTTTACTAGTTCTGTGCGATTCGTGCACTGAACCTGGACCAGTTGCTCGATTTGATTCATAGAGTCTGGAATCACGAATCTCCTTCAAAGGGGCTTTGCAATCCGCCTCTCTCCTCGGACCCATCGGATCAAATGCTGCCCGCCTGATGCAGTCATAATTATTATGCTTTGAACTGGCTGAATTTGAGTGCCACTCGAGAGGATTACCTCTCCGAAAACCACAACTGTGTTCAAAGTGTTTCCTTTTAGACATGTTTGATCTGTCCGGGCCCAGGTATCGAACCCGGATACGTTTTGAATGTAGATTGAGACCTAAATCTAGATCTGTCCGCCGCGTCGTGTTCTCAAACCCCGAATGATCCGTCGGGTCTTTACACGTTCAGTCATCGGACATTTTCAGATTCACGGACACCGCCGGAAGTAGGTGTATCATCAAACAAGATAAGATAAGATAAGATATTTATTTATTAGTCCCACAGTGGGGACATTTCAGGATCACAGCAGTGGATGTACATAGAGCATTAATAGAAATAAAAGATACAGATAAAAAAAACAATACTAAATACTAAAATACTAAATGCTAATACTACTACTAAAATACTAAATACTAATACTAAAATACTAAATGTTAATACTAAAATACTAAAATACTAAATGCTAATACTAAAATACTAAATACTAAAATACTAAATACTAAAATACTAAATACTACTACAAGGGGAAAACAAAGTAAAGTGTTGAGTAAAGTGTTGAGTAAAGTGTTGAGTAAAGTGTTGAGTTTGTCAGGATCTCAGCGATGTACTATGTACTATGTGCCTTATAGCATGAAACAGAGTCATGTATACCAATGCTAAAATTTCGTGTCACGGAACACATCAAATTACAATAAGCGTGGATTTGAACCTTCAGTTTCTAGGACACAACGACATGCATGTGCTTCTAACCCAGTAGAAGCAACTGGTACTGGCAGGACTAGACCAGGATCAATATGTAAGGTGTATTTCAGCAGTCAGGTTAATTGAACTGCGTGTAATATTTTGTGAATGATTGTTGGTGGAGTTTTTTGAGGCGATGCAGCCAACCCCACCGACCTTTTTCCCCGTCATTTTCGGTCTTTCAGGATTAAAATAATCAGAGCTCGTCCTTTGCTTTGCATATTAAGGCTAATCCAGCCTGTTAACACGGAACAATGGAGAGAGGAGCAGTGATACCCAAGTTAAATCCCCCGTCCCTCTGCCTCAGAGCGCCATTCAACAGTCTGATGGCCATTTAATGTATCCACTGAGACGGAGAGCGCCATCAGAACTCTTTCAAAACTAATCTTCTACATATGATTACTCATGGGGGGGGGAGAACAAGGGGAACGGTGGAGCTAAGTTTATTAAGGCGAAGTGGGGTCAGGCGGGAAACAACACTTGGTTAGGACTGAGGCGGCGAGGCGTCGTTGTCTCGGGTTCTCGCTTGGTACCCTGCTGGGGATGGGAAGAGGGAACAAGGCAACGAGCGAAGGACGTGTGAAGGAAACCTCGACTTCCTCATCGGTGACGTCTGAATGTTTCCTATTCATGTTACAAAGCCAAAAGTAAGCTCTGCTACGAGGCACGACCCTCAAGCATCCTCTCATCTCCCGACCGGTTGAGCGTCTTCCTCGTCTTCCTCGTCCTCCTCCCACTCCTCCTTTCATCCGCTCGCTCGCCCTTTCCCTCCTGGTGATGTCGCTCCTTCTACCTATTCTCGGCCTGCCTCGTCCTCTCTTTTTTCTTTTCTTCTTCAGTCGCCTTCTTCATTCCTCCTATCCTGTGCATCTTCTAACAGGGTTCTTACACATGTTGACCAATGAATTTCCATGACTTTTCCATGACTTTAAACCAAATTTCCATGACCAAACTGAAATCTCTGTTTATACGTGAAAAAGTGAGTATATTTAGTATTTAAACAATGTGAATTCCAAAGCATACAGTATACATTTAATGAAACAAATAAATAAGAGACCATATTTTATTTAAAGAATAAACATTTGCTTCCCGAGCTATGGCTATCGAACTTTCCAGTTACGGTGCGTTCACTTGCAACGCGGAAAAAAAAGAAAATTGCGTTGCCAGTATGAGAGCGTACGCCGTCTTTCTTTCTAAAACATATTAATTATTTCAAACTCTGCGTAAATGAACATGTGATTATAACAAATTTCCATGACTTTTCCAAAACTTTTGTGATTAAATTTTTTTTTCATGACTTTTCCAGGCCTGGAAATTACCATTTTAAAATTCCATGACTTTTCCAGGTTTTCCATGACCGTAAGAACCCTGTTCTAACTTCTTGCAGCATCTCTACTCTAATATGGATATTTCTCCTCCCAAGTCTCATTTGAGTGCACTGACAAAAAAAAACAACCACCAAAAAAAAAAAAACTTTCAATATATCGCAACATTATGGAGCCGGTTAGACAAATTGGCCACATGGACGAACGAGCGATCCGATTGTCCGTCTTTCTGGAATAATGAGACAATTAAAAATGAGCTCTCCGACCCGAGCTTAATTAGAGGCGACCTCTGGCCTCCGGAGTCAGGCAACGAATCAAGCCGGGCATCTCATCGTTTACACTATGTTTATCAAAGCGAAGCCGTCAGAGGCGTCATTAGGAGCAGCGTCAGAGTATTTGACACATTTGGGCTTTTAATTAACCACGCGTGTTAACCGGCTCCTGAAAGGGTCAGACGGGAGGCCGGCCGAGTTATGAAAAAGGAAATTGTGGTAGAAAGTCGACGGCATTTCATCTTTCTGTATTTCATGTGCACACGCTGTGGATTCATAAATGAGGCCCCTGGCTTCTCCTCTTAACAACTAGGCCACTGCCACCCTCCCCCCCCCCCCCACGTGTTTTACTCCACCTCTCCCTCCTCATCTCATCTGTCTCTCTCCATTAAACACGCCAGCGATCAGAGAGGCATCTGGAGATGCATCTTTAAGCTTTAATACACTTTGAATAATTAACACGCGCAAACACACACACACGTGCGCAGCTGTGTCGATCATTGGCAGGCGGCCCCCCCCCCCCCCCCCCAGCCAGAGAGACCCAGAGGAGGAGGAGGAGGGACGCTCGCTCTGCGCCAGAAAACCGGCCCCCCGGAGCCTCGGCGCCGCGGAGCAGCCTGCGCTCCAGCGGCATGAGGAAGACAGATGTAACTGTGACACCCTTAGCTGAGAGACTAAAGGAGAGAGAGATAGAGAGAGAGAGAGAAAGAGAGGGGGGGGTTGTCAAGGCCTCGGCTAATTGACTTGTGGAAGGAATGAGGGGGTGGGCGAACAAGAAGAGTGCGCTCGTTGGGTTGGAGATCAGACAGGAGACGGCTGGCTGGAGAAGGTGGGCGGTGGCCGGGGGGGGGGGGGGGGGGGGGGGCACACGCCGCTCCGACGTGGCATTCCCGCCGCGGCGCGCGGAGACTCGACAGGGAGGTACGGCGGTCCGAGCGACTCGCTCGCCGTGGCGAGATCCGTCCGCTAATTAGGCCCCGAAAGGCCAAACACCGATCCCCGTATCTAGAGTCACCGTCTGTTCATCGGGAGCCCGCCGCCGCCCGCTAATGATTATCAATGAGGCTGCAGAGACGCTGGTTCAATCCACCCCCCCCCCCCCCCCCCCCCCCCCGAATGCAGCAGCGATGCATCACGGGCCTCAGGCTTCTGAGGAGTAAGGAGGTCAGGCTTCTAGGAGGAGGGAGAAGCGGGGGAGGAGGGGGGCAGAAAAGAGAGAAGAGGAAAACGTGGGGGTGGGGGGGCAGAAAAGAGAGAAGAAAGAGAACATGGTGGGGGGGCAGAAAGAGAGAACACAAGAACATGGGGGGCAGAAAAGAGAGACAAGAACGGGGGGGGCAGAAAAGAGAGAGAGAAAACGTGGGGGGTCAGAAAAGAGAGAGAAACGTGGGGGGGACATGAAACATCCTGAGTGAAAAGCGCTCCCCGCGCACGACGAACGACATGACGAGTGAGCGAGTGGCAAACAAATACAAACAGCCCCCCCCCCCCCCCCCCCCCCCTTTTGCTTTTCTTCTTTTTGCTTTCTGATACTACTTCTGCTTTTTTATTAGCGTCCTGAATCTGGCTGGGCGTCATCGGAACCGACCGCCAAAGCCGGCGGACCGACGTGGGATCCGTCGGAGCGGAGCCAATTTGTTTGCCTCGGCGTTTGTTTCTCCCGGTGTTTGTTTCTCCTTTTTGTTTACGTTGGGGCACTTTTCCGTTCATGGCCTTCTCGAGTGTTTCCCTGAGTCTGGCAATTTTCTGCCTGATCGCCCCTAATGTGCCTCTCTGTTTATCCGTTGTCACAACACAGCTGATTTATATATATATTTACATATCCAGGAAGTGACATCGACGGATTAAATCCACTTTCAGAAAGGGCGGGGGGGGGGAACACACAAACACACACAATAATACACTATACATTTGTTCAGTTTATGCACAGGATGCGGAAGAAAAAAAAAAAGGAAGAAAGGGATTTTTGTGGTGTGGAACCGATTCACAGATGCCATGAGTTTGAATCAGATATGAAGTGAAGAAATATGACAAATGCCTCTGGGAAGATAACCAGTCTAGTGTGAATTCAATCACTCTGGCAACCGACTGCTAATGGCACAGGGGGGAACTTTCCCAGGCGGCGGAGATGGGCCATATTGCTTTCGGCGGGGGCTACGAACTGGCAAATTGGAACAAAACCGAGGCTACGAGGAGATAAACGTGTGACGACGGACCGGCCGCCGTTGGCTCAAGTGCGCTTATGCATAGCGTCGCGATGTCGTAACCACGCGGCGACACGCCCGCCGAAGTCTCCTCACTCGTAAGACTTTCTCGAAGAAATGTTGCTTTCTGGATTCTTGTTGTACTTTTGGTTGATGCACTTATTGTTAGTCGCTTTGGATAAAAGCGTCTGCTAAATGACATGTGATGTAACAACACGATCTGTGTAAGGATGTGCTAATGGCACTGATGTGTGTGTGTGTGTGTGTGTGTCTATCAAAATTCTCCCCTGACATTTATAATGTCATGGTAACCATGGCGACGCCTGCACCAAAGTACCAAGTACATCAGAAGGTAAAATAGGAAATAACAAAATAAAGGTAAGGATGGATGTCAGCCTCTCACACACACACACACACACACACACACACACACACACACACACACACACACACACACACACACACACACACACACACACACACACACACACACACACAGACAGACAGCATGCTCAGCTGTCAATATTGCAGTACCTGAGGAATCCATTGGCTCACTGCACTACATCTGACATACACTGTCATATTCATTGATTGTGTTGTTACTGTGTTTTAATTTGTGTGTAATGATTCCTTCTGGTTGCTTCTGTCCATCCTGGAGAGGGATCCTCCTCTGTTGCTCTCCTCAAGGTTTCTTTCCTTTTTTTCCCCCTGAAGGGTTATTTGGGAGTTTTTCCTCAACATTTGTGAAATTCTGGAACAGGGATATCTATGTTTACAGATTGTAAAGCCCTCTGAGACAAATTAGAAATTTATGAAAATGGGCTATACAAATAAACTGAATTGAATTGACACTGATTAGACCTTTAAGTCAAGGAAATAGTCATGTGTGCTTCACATTAAAATATGTTTTTATTTTCTATGAATACGTTAAATCATCTATAAAAATAGCCATACAACCACAGGGAGATCCTGAATTACACAAACACACACACACACACACACACAAACAAACACAAACACACAAACACACGCATGCATGCCTCCTTTATGCCTGCGCACCCAGAATGAGAGAAAGGGGAGAACGAGTGGCATCTTGAGCTTTGTGTCTCTGCGACACTTCAAATGTCACCCCCGAAAGTTCACTTGTGTTTTTGAGAGAGAGGGTGAGAATTCAGAGAGAGGGTGCAGATGAAACATTTGCATACTCATTCAACCCGGCCCGTTTATAAGCAAATAAATCCAGCGCTGCTTGGAGGACAACAGCTGCTGCTGGGCCACTCACAGAAGCACTCATTCACACACACACACACACACACACACACACACACAGGCACACACACACACACACACTACGCCACTCTTCCGCACTGCTGTCTGCGCTGCCTGCTCTCCGGGTGTGGAATGTGTGTGTGCTCGTGCTCGCGCCCGTCTGCGTGCACACTCACCTCCGAGCTGTTGACTCGTCCTTCCTGGAAGGAGCAGTCGCTGGCGTCCTGCGTGCACATGTGGCGGTACTTGCACCAGTGGCAGGGGAAGTTTCCGTTGACGCAGGACAGGCACCTGGAGCGAGTGAGAGCAGCGAAAGGAAGAGTCACCAACAATTCAACGTTATTTCTATAACTCCACTTTCCGCTTTCCTTTTGTCTTTGTTTGCTCAGCTGTGTGGCTGCCAGAGAAGTTTCCCCACTAGAGACACTCACAAGTAAACATTCAAGTGTCCCACAAATTATTTCCTCATATTTAAACCCAGAGTATTGATATTTTGTATTTACATTTATATATCAGGCTATAAATGAAACAAAAATAATTTCGCCAGTAGGATCTTTCTCAATCAGACTGTATGGGGCTTTAATGTTGAACGCTTTTACCTGAGAACAAATAAAACATGTAATGTAAACATTTAGGACTCAAAGAACAATTCGTTTGAAAAAATAAATAAAAAACTTGGAGGATCGTAGTGCTAAAGGCTTTTGTTCCATTAACAATTTTAAAATTGCTATATATATAAATATATGTATAAATATATATATATATATATATATATATATATATATATATATATAAATGCATATATATATTTATTTATATATATAAATAAATATATATATATACATATATATATACATATATATATATATATAAATGTATATAAATATATATATATATATATATATATATATATATATATATATATATATATATAAATATATATATATATGAATAAAGAAATCCCACTGATTGAAGCCTGTGTGTTAACCGTCTCCTGAAAGGGTCAGACGTGGCTCATATCAAACACTGACACACACGGCGTGGACACGCATCGACACGTCGACGCCGCGGCATCAAGCCGTTACGGACAAATCTGTGTAAATTGCGTCGGAACGTCGAGTGTTGGCGTGCGCTGCGACTTCATCCCGAGGCCGAGAGGGACTGGGAGAGGCAGCGGGAGGGAATCCTCGGTGATCCACTGCCCTCTCCTCATTCTCCACGCTCGCATGCTCGGAGGGCTTTACAGGGAACTCAGCTGGCAGACCAAGATAAGCCTGTTTTTAAATAACACTTGTGGGGTTTTTCGTCTTCAGAGTTGAGCAAAAGGAATATATATATATATGCAACATGGATTACTGCACGAAAACAAGCGCTATCATGGCGGATAGGGAGAAAAAGAAGGAAAATGCAAGGGATGTTTGTACGAAAACCCCTGCAAAAGCTTATTTTTGGATTTTGCTCTACAGTTATTATTGGAAGTGATTACATTTTAGCGACGCTTTGTTCTCCTGACGAAATTAATTAATTTGAGCAATTCTTTTCTGAATTTACCCGCTAACATGTTCCGCAGGAGGACGACTATATTGATTTTATTCAAGGTCTTTGCTCGCAGAGACACGCGATGGAAAACAACGTCAAGTCCAAAGTGAAATAAACAATACTTACGGAAGTCGGTTTTCAGTAGCTCTTAAAAAACAAACAAAAACCCACTCCCGTTGTCTTTGAACGCCACCCCTGAACTAAACGTCCCTCGACTGGCTTTATAACGGCTCTAATTACACGTCACGTCCTCTGTATGCTGACGCCGTTTGTGTTCAGGCGGGCGCTCCCGCAGCTCAACACCACGCGCTCGGCTCGCATCCGCCCGGGGGATCGCACCGCCGGCCTGGGGGGGTCCTTCACCCAGCGCCCGGTTACTGCTCCACCACGCTTTGATGTTGTGCTTCCAATGGCACATTCGACTCAAGGTCTTAGCAGCGTTTTGTCATTTTGGGAGACGCTGTTCTCAATGCTAAGCTAACAGCTTCGAACAAAATCAATATAGTCGTCCTCCTGTGGAACATGTTGGCGGGCGAATTCAGAAAAGAAATTAATTAATTTCGTCAGGAAAACAAAGTGTCGCTAAAATGTAATCACTTCCAAAATTAACTGTAGAGCAAAATCCAAAAATAAGCTTTTGCAGGGGTTTTCGTACAAACATCCCTCGCCTTTTTTGTTCTTTTTTCCCCCTGTTCGCCATGATAGCGCTTGTTTTCGAACAAGCTGCAGCAGAATGCGCCGAGGGAAGGGCGGGACCGCACTGTCGTAGAGACGGTTGTACATAATCCTTCTGGGAGGGAGAGTATTGAAAAATAAAAAAGAAGATAATAAGAATGGTATAAATACAATTGTTATAGTAGGTTCAATATGGAAGATGATGACTTACGATGATTTATGTTCGATTTATGTTCGGCTTTGTCTGATTGTTAGTATATAATTGGTTATTTGTTATGTATTTATGTTTTTATTCTTGTTGCTTTTTGTCGTCTGGTAATGTGTAACTTGTAAAAACATAAAATAAAATGATTGAAAGAAAGCCGACCAAAAACAAAACATCTTTGCCAAAACGTGGAACTGTTTCTTCATCGATAAAAGCTTTAAAACTTGATATTTGATCTTGTTATGGTTTATGGTGGGCTTAACCGTACATGGCTGTTTGTCAGAGCACCGACGAAGAGTAACGCTCTGTGAACTGTACAGAACACATTTGATTAACTTGAATGTAATCCAACATAGTGGTGATCCGGGGGGTCGCAGTCTACAGAGGGGAGGTCGGGGTCATATTTTTGTTTTTACCCTAGGTTTGCGTTAGGCCTCATAATACACTTATCTAGTGACAGACACAGTCCTCAATACTGTCCTCTTATGTTGGAAATGGAAAGAAATCGCCCTTCACTGTTTGACTGACAAGTGTTTTCTGATAAGTCTAGAGCAAAAGCACCACGGTGATGATCCATCAGAGGATATGTGTCTGTGTGTGTGTGTGTGTGTGTGTGTGTGTGGGGGGTCCTCCAAACTGAAGGACAATGCTCAAGAAAGACTTAAAATTGGATTTCAGTTTAATCCCCGTTGCGTGTCCGTCCCTCCGTCCTCGGCGTTTATTCAGATTTCAGCGGGTTAACTCCTAAGTGGCCTGTGTTGGAGGGGCCGGCCGACCGGGGGCCCCATCGAGCCCAGCGATAAGCCGGTGAGGCTGGACAGAACTGCGGTGTGAGCTTTATAATCAATGCCGGTGGATTTCCGCGGGGCGCCGGGTGGACGGAGGTTAGCTAACGGTCTGCTGTTTGTTGGAGGAGCCGCTGAGCCAGTTCCTCCTCACTATTAACCCCGCTTCATCGATTTCTTGTTGCAGGGACGTGCGCGCCCACACACACTCACAGCCGCACACACAATCATAGACTGAGACGCATCTGTACACACACACACACACACACACACACACACACACACACACACACGCCAGTGTTGACATGGCAGCATTCCTCTGGGTCACCTGGGCAGTGGAGACCCGTCCTACGGTAGAGTTGTCAATGCCCGGGCCGCTGGCTTGGGTAAGTGGCTTGGCTGCTGCAATGTAGTCAATAACCCCCCCCCCCCCTCCTCCTCCTCCCTCCCCCATCACCCCCATCACCCTCTATTTAACATGGCCTTTGCAACAGAGTCAAACGCCTCCTTCCTCTTCCCCGAGCTTTGGTTTCTGGCGCGCCCGGATCGATGGAACAAATCTGCAGATATGCGAGCGCCGCTAACGAGGGAGGGACGTCGAGGCGGGGGCCGATCCAAATGAAGTATCTCGTCGTTATCTACTGAGCTCACACTTTGTAAACTCTGGGCTTTAAATATATATATATTTCTTTTAAAGGTGCTCTAGAAATAAAGTTATGCTCGGTAATATACGACCGGCTGTGCTGCGTTGATCTATAAATAGGTCCCTTTGTTTTTTTCGTCCAATAAAGCTCGCAGTGAGCGGCCATAAAACGAGGCGCACGTCGTTAACTTCTACAGAACCCGAACCAAATGAGAGCTTTTGACTCGCAGCCTGGGACTTGGACCCGTGATACATTATGATTGCATCTTCTTCTGCGGCGAGTCTCAACGCAGTTTAATCAAAGCCCTTCTGGAAAGTGGAAGCGGCAACACACAGCATGGGGACGTAAACAGAAGAGTTGACCCTTTGGCCGTTGTTGAAGGTCGGCCGGGAAGGTGAGGCCGGGGGCCCGCCATGAGCGCCTCTTGCCCCTGCATACATTTCAGACCTCCTTTCATATTGTAATGGTCACTGCGGCCCGAGGCTGCGGCGCTAACCTCAGGGTTCTTGACACATTTTGACTTATGGATTTCCATAACTTTTCGATGACTTTTAACCAAATTTCCATAACCGAATTGAAATCTCGGTAAAAACATGAACAATTTAGAACATTTTACGTCTTGAGAGTGTACGGCGGCTTATATTTTGAGCAATTGCCTTTAAAAAACATTAATTATTTCAAACTCGGCGTAAATTAAAACGTGATTATAACAAATTTCCATTACTTTTCCAGAAAAAAATATGTTTAAGTTTTTTCCAAGACTTTTCCAGGCCTGGAAATGATCATTTTAAAATGCCATGACTTTTCCAGGTTTTCCATGACCGTACGAACCCTGTAACCTGTTAGCTGCGTGGGACGCAGTATTCCTGACACAATGGCCACAATGGCTGCTTTACATCTCTTCCCCTCTTCATGTCGCCACCGCCTCCTCCTCCTTCTCTTCTTTCTCCTCTTCCTCCTCCTCTTGTGTTTTTCCCCTCACCACTCTCCCCTACAGCTACCATTTATCTCTCTTTAAAAGATGCATTATTCCTTCTCCCGCATGCTCAATTAAACGATCCCGACCCTCTGTTCTAATATTCTAACAGCGCACAGTATGGAGCGGGCTTGCAGCTGTATTCTCTCCTTCTGACTGCGCGTGCACCTGTTTGCATGAAGGAGCGCGCCGGTGGATGCAGGTGCTGCATCCGCCTTTGAAGAAGTCGAGAGGGGGGGCCGCATGAGGTTGCACAAGGGCACTCCCCCTCCCCCTCCCCATCCCCCCTGCTGGTACTTGCCTGTGGGCTACTCTGCTTGTGCGTCGGTGCTGGTGCCGCGCTGCACTTTTAACCCGCCTACAAGGAGAACTCCCATTATCTGCCGCAGCACACCCCCACCCAGCGTGCACGTCTTTCCTTCGGGGCGGGGTAAAAAAAAGATTGGGAGGCGAAAAAGGTGACGGCGAGGGGGGGCGGGGGAGTATAATCTGTGGGTTTACGTTACAACTGCCGCGGCGTTAACTGCGCTGTAGTCGTACAGTCCTGCAGAGTCCTGTGGGGGCCAACGCAGCCAACATCAAAGGCTCGAACAGCAGAGTGCCTGTTTATGCAGCAGAGAGAGAGGAGGGCTAGGCGGGTGTGTTAATCAGGGGGGCAGAGCATGAACACACACACACACACACACACACACACACACACACGCGCGCACACAAAGGAGAAAAACACTTTGCGCATCAACAAAAATATGCATAAATATCCACTACGGTGCATTTACTTTGACGTATCCTGTATGCTCTCTGGCTTACAGGGGAACAAACTGAAAACCACACACACACACACACACACACACACACACACACACACACACACACACACACACACAATGAATCAAAGCCAATGCACAAGGCCTGGAGGCCCTGACAAGTGGCCCAGGTGAGCTCTCTCCCTCCAAGCCCACTCCATTATGACAATCTCCACACAGGCACCCCGGATAGAGCTAATTAACGGCCTATTACTATGCAGATGTATTCAAGGCCAAGAGCGAAGAGCAGGCAATAAATGGACTCGATGAACGAGACCGGTGCAAGAAAGGGGGTGGGGGGGGGGGGTGGATGGATGGAAAGGGCTAAGAGGGGCCGGGGTCGGTGGGTTGAGGGGGAGGGAGAGAGGGATGAGAGGGGAGAAAGTAATAATGGTGGCATGAATGGGATCGAAAAGCAGGACAAGTGCACTTCACACTCCTCAATACGAGTCGCTCGTAACGCGGGCCATTCCAGATCTGACGTGTTCTGGATATAATTCGTAGTTGTGTCAGTTTTAAAGTCTTGTCGGTGTTTTTGGCTCGGGACGCGTGAACCAGAGTCTGACTCTAGTTCCTTGTCCATATTTTTTATTTTTTATTTTATTTTTCACTTTGCACACTTTACTTTATGCACTGTCACTTTCTTTCTTTTTTCTTTCTTTCTTTCTTTCCTTCTTATATTTATATTTTATTGTGTTTAGTTTTATCGGGCTTCTTCTGTTGTCACCAAATTTCCCCTTGGGGATTAATAAAGTATATTTCATTCATTCATATAGTTGAAGTTGAAATAATGCAGAGAGGAAACCGTCCGAACATACACAAGACACGTTGGAGGTGGCGCACTTTCTGGTTTTCATTACGTCTTTATATTTTGACTTCACCTTCCCTGCTTACTCAATTATTTGCTAGAAGATACGCTCACGTCATTTCAAAGAAAGAAGGAAAGACGGAAAATGTATTCTCCTTTTAGGATACTTTAAATCATGTAAGCATTAGAGGTTTTTTTACCGCCGCCATCAATCTACGCCTGGCAAGAGAAAGAGAAATCCACTTTCGAGTATGCCACGGATGCATTTTAATTTCAGGTGTATCGACACAAAGTGCAGATACCTAAATGAGAGATGAGAGGAGACCGGAGTGAGCGAGAAAGAGAGAGAGTGTGTGTGTGTGTGTGTGTGTGTGTGTGTGTGTGTGTGTGTGTGTGTGTGTGTGTGTATAACAGTGAATCTCGGCCACTTCAGAGCAGCAGCCAGGAGTCATTTAGGAATGACATTGTATTTATTTTCCTTTAACCTTTATTTAACAAGGCAGGTCAATTAAGAACACATGCCTCAGTCATTATCAGACCCGCCTCCCTCCTCCTCTCTTTGTGGAAGTTCAACTGAAAATAGTTTAAAAACTAAACAACTAAGTGAATTATCTTAGGAACAACATATTTTTTTCAAGGTCTTACATTCAGGGTTCTTACACATTTTGACCAATAGATTTCCAGGACTTAAAACCAAATTTCCAAACTGAAATCTCGGTATAGACATGAAAACATTTTGCGTATTGAGAGCTGTCGCTGGCTTATATTTTGAGAGTCTTTCTTTAAAAAACATATTAATTATTTCAAACTCGGCATAAATGAACAACACATTTTCATGACTTTTCCAAAACTTTCCATAACCGAATTGAAATCTCGGTAAAAACATGAACAATTTAGCTTATATTTTGAGCAATTGTCTTTAAAAAACATTAATTATTTCAAACTCCGCGTAAATTAACACGGGATTATAACAAATTTCCATGACTTTTCCAGAAAAAATATGTTTAAGTTTTTTCCACGACTTTTCCAGGCCTGGAAATGACCATTTTAAGATTCCATGACTTTTCCAGGTTTTCCATGACCGTACGAACCCTGTACATTGCTATTTAAAAACTCTAGGTCTGCATATGGATTTCAACATCATAAAATAACATACATCTGTAAGTACTTTTTTCTTAACAATTAAGCACATAACAACAAATTAGTGACTGTTGCCAGATTTGCCAATATTGAGAAGTGGTACTGTAAGATTCGGACTGCCATCTGTTGCTCACTTGCAAAACATTTCACTGATCGACTCACAACCGCTCACCCTCCAACTCTTTAAACGCCAAAATAACCCATTAAAGTTTCTTTAAAAACAACCAAAAAGCACCTTGTGAGGAGAATGAACTGTACAGCCCCGGCGCACAGAGAGCAGGTGACATTATACAGACAACGGCAGTTTCCCTTCACCCAATTAGCATTAATGAGCTATTAGCTACAGCTGTGTGTTGTCCTTGAAGCCAACAACAGTCGACGACCAAAACAAGGATCACCTCTACGGCTCTCGGAGGAGTCACGCCGTGAACGTTGCATTCTTACAAATTGCAGTTTTAATGGAATCCAATTAATTATTCAGCTCTAACAAGTACAAATAATATTGCATCAACTCAGGTAAGAAAAGACTATGATTAATGACTCATTTATTCACCAAATCAGAATAATCTCTCTACTCTACTTCCTCAAACAATAAATTCAGACATGGCTAGAACAAAAGTAACAAAAATAACAGTGCTGAAAGGCCAATCAGTATTCCTATAACAAAATTAGGGACAATTCATTTCCAAGAAACACGACTGAAATGTTGTGGCCTCCCAAGCTTGGCTGCCCTTCTGGGTCTTGCATGGTTAGGAATCAATTTATTATTTCACTCACCGGCAGTTCCTTTATTGCTTGAGATTTAATTAACTAATTGATTTGTAAAAAGCTTGAATACATTGAATAATGAATTAGCAAAGGTTGCATTCCATTCTCTCCATTCTCCATTATATGTTCTTTTTTCCTGGCCAATATTTTAGCATTATTGCTTTTGGGAAAGAACCACAGTCACCCTATTATTGATCAATGCTTTCCACCGGTCGGCATTTCGCTGGATGTCGCGCCTACGCAGAGAGAAACGGTCTCCCTCCTTTCATCCACTTTAATTCGACTCCATTCACACCCAGCGACAACACTTTTAATTCGTGAAACTTGAAGGGCAACAACTTACGATTGGTGGACGCTGCAGTTGTAGAAGACAAAGTCCACGCTGGCAAACTTCTTCCCCGTCTCCTTGGACTTCAGATACAGCTTTATCACGCGTTGGTCACCTGCGAAGAGGAACATAACACCATTTTTACTTACATGCTTTCTTTATATGGGTTTGTGATTCTGAAATGTTACGCCTGGAGCTGAATCAATAGGATTTGAAAGTGTTACTCCGTGGAGGAAGCGCTTCAGATGCTTTCATGGGTTTTGCGCAGTTCTATGACTCAGCAATTTCTAATTATGAGAATAACAAAGAAATGGATACCGTTAAAGAGCAGTGACTCGTGCTTTCACACAGTTAAACAGACTGAATGGAGTAAATAATTCACATTTGTGCGGCATAAAAAAAACCTGCTCAAGCGAGAACATTTGTTTGGCGTCTGAAATGTCAGTTACGTGAGTTTTTTTTTATAGAAAGTGAAACTTACCCAATGTTGACAACTATTACCAGGACTAATTTACTGAGATAGATATTTAGAGCCTAAACGTGTCTAATATTACATTGATAGGTTGATCATTGTAAATAGTCATATACATATATTAGTGTGACGTGGTGTTTGGTGCTTTTCAAACAAACCAGCTCTGCAGGCTAGAGTGACAACAACACAACAGTAAATCTGTTGTATATGAGCTGTAAATTAATACAGGATTCAGAATAACTCTGTCAGTGTTGTTGGTTTAGCTAACGGGAGCTAACTGGCTAAATGTCTAAATGTACAGTAGCAGAGCTTAAAGAGACACATTTTCTGACCTGGGAGGGGTTGGTGACTGCTAACACTACTCTATGGAACATTATAAAAAAAATGGCATTATTAAATAAAAACTTGACAAGAAATAAAAGTGTCTTCGAGAAAAACACACAGGAAAAGAAATAAGAACCCAAAATATATATTTCAATACATTTCATTTTGAATTGTTGGTTAATTTAGATTTTACACAAGTGATTCTTATGATTATCTATATTTCACATTTCGAGGTTGTCTACACAAATGACTGGTTTTGAATTTTAACAAAAATATTAGACATTCTTTAGGTAGTCAAAAAATAGTTCAATTCAGAGAGCTTGGAACTTCACTCCATAATGTTACAGTTCTACAGATTTCTCACAGCCTGTTTTATTTGTTTGCTATTGGGATGCATCATTACTCTTACCTTGATCTCGTGTGATGGGGGCCACCTCTTTTGTTGAAGGGGACAAGCAGAAGATCCGTCCCCCATAGATGCGTCCTTCTGTCTCGACGTAGTCCTCGAAGGAGCAGTTCACTCCGGCAGACAGGCTGGGAACGTTCTGCGTCTGAAGTGACAACTGGGAGAGGGAAGGAAAGGAGAAAGGTCACGGACAACATACGTTTTAAATCAACCTACTTTACGAGTGATGCGAAAAGCACGGCAGAAAGACTTTGACTTTTCAGCTCAAACTTTAACTAAAGGACCGATTGCCAAGGATGACACAAGAACAAGCTAAATTGAATCTAATTTGCACATTTATCTTTCTCACATATCCACTACACTACACACACACACACATACACACATACACAACCGTTCAAAAGTTTGGGGTCACTTAGAAAAAAGAAGAAAAAAAAACAGTTTTTTCCAATGAAAATAACATTAAATTAATCAGAAATACACTCTCTACATAGTTATTATGGTAAATGACTATTCTCTGTTTTTTAAACAGTTTTAGAGGTCCATCTCCAGTTTTCTAGTGGCACATTGTGTTATTGCCTTAGAAGACTAGCAGAGGGTTAGAACCCCCTTGAAACCCTTTTTATTTTGCCTTTTCCACAAACAGATTTTTTCTTGACATTAAAACCCTTTTTATGTGAGCGCAGCTGAAAACAGTTATGCTGGTGAGAGAAGCTCTAAAACTGGCCTTCCTTTGAGCCACACGTTTGAAGAACAACATTAATATTTAAAATGAACATAATTATTTCTAACCTTTTCAATGTCTTGACTATATTCTGTATTAATGTTGTATTCATTTAATGAATAAAAGTGAGAGTTTTCATGGAAAACACAAAATGTTCTCGGTGACCCCAAACTTTTGAACGGTAGTGTACGTCGATACGCCGACACGCTGTACCTGCACTTCCGACATGGTGACGGAGACCGTGTTGGGCTGGACGGACAGCCGGACGCACTGCTCCGCTCGGGTGGTGAAGCGCTGAGGCTCCTCTGCTCGTTCGCAGTGGTCCTTCCTCGAACATCTGCAGGAGGATCATTTCCCGTTCACTGATTGTTTAGGATGGAAACATTTTTGCTTCGTATCATAGCTGATTCACCCCCGGTGTCTGAGGGTGAGGTACCATAAGTCCTTCCTTCCTGCTGCTGTCAGGCTGCACAACTCACTGCAGTAGATCACTGGAGATCCTGACCAACTCAACACTTTACTCAGCACTTTACTTAACTTTACTCAGCACTTTACTTTAACACTTTATTTTGTTTTTCACCTTGTAGTATTTAGTATTTTAGTATTAGTATTTACTATTTTTTAGTATTTAGTATTAGTATTTTGTAATTTTGTAATTTTTTAGTATTAGTATTTTGTATTTTAGTAGTAGTATTTTGTATTTTAGTATTTAGTTTTGTGTTTTGATTTTTATCTTTTATTTTTATTAATGCTCTAATGCAGTGGTTCTCAACCTTTGTTCAGTGATGTACCCCCTGTGACATACTACCCCCTGACCAGCGGCGAGCGTTGTCGACGGGGTGGGGGGGAATACTGGCTAACACTAGAAGAAATCTTATCTTCTCTTATAGGTAAAGTCATCTAGACTTTCAAAAAGAACGCGTCAGCTGCTTCTCACGTGAGAAACCCGAATCAAAAACCCTTCCTCGCAAAGTTAACGCTCAAGGTTGCTGGAAGTGACGTGCGCTGGATTAGTGATTTACAGCGTGTGTTGAACAGCTCCGGGATGCTGGGCTTCATGCAGAGACTTACACATTTTTCAAAGGCTGTCTGTCATTACGGCAGATAGAAACAGGCGACGCAGAGCGAGAAACAAATGGAGCACGGCGCTCGCTCAGGCGCAGCCCTGAAGTCCAGCTTGCATTAGCTGATTGGCTGCAGCTGCTCATTCATGCGTCGCCGTCATTCATCGGCTGCTCGGCGATCAGCTGACCGATAGCATCCTCTCGTTTTTAACGCGGGTGTGTAGGGTGGCCTTTGAGACCTGACGCTTCTCGATGTTACTCTGATAACGTGTCCATGTGTGTTTGTGTCTCAGGGTGTGACAAGTTGGGGGAACAAAACACAGGAGACGGCTTTCTGTGTGGCGGAAGAAACCAAAAATCGACTCAGTTTTTTGTGACCCTGGGTTTTGGTACACGGTAACTTTAAAACTTATCCAACCGCAATAACCCAGTATCAAGTAGTATCAACACCTCTCCAGTAAAAAAAAAAATCCCTGCAAAGCAAAAGACAAATGTTTTTTTTCCTCCTCAGTCGATCGCTGCAGGTATTCTTCGATGTAACGCGGCGTGTGATTTAACCGCTACTGCGGCAGCTACGACCCAAACATGTGGGATCTCCTGCCTGCTTAAGACTGAGTAGTAGAGACACGTCGGGGCCGACGGCTAGCAGCTAGAGCTGCTGACAGCGTGAACAGCGCTAAGCGGAATATCCTGAATAGTAAGGGATAATAATATTTTAAATGGTTACTGAGCCCTAGTAAGTTTGTTATGTAAGGTACTCAACTCGCCTCACGTCAAATTAAGCAGCCTAATGACCGCGTAATAACCACTTATTATAGCAAAGAACAATAGTTTATCTTAACATAACTAGGTAGTTTTTTTGCCGAAGCCTAAGTCGTGTCACGGTGCAGTCAGTTAGTGTGTTTACATGATGGTATCATTCAAATCTTGCTTTAGTCGGACTACGCTATCTTTTGGGGGATCTGCTATTATCCCAATATACATGGCAGTGAGTAATTCGAATCATTGGCCGAAAGCATGTCACCTCCGATACCATAAGTGGCACTGTTTTCACTACAACTTGTGGTGAAACAGACATTTCTGCTTGTGTGCCCATGCACAAAGACACAAAGTCCAGTACCTAATCCAATTCACCGTTACATGCCTCGATAGTCAGATTATCAACCGGATCGGATCGAGTTATCCAGGGGTGGTAATCGGATCGTAGTCGGACCGCACGTAGTCGAACAAAGGTGTTTACATGAAACGGATAATTTGATTTTAGTCCGACTAAGCCAGTTATTTGAATGCACGTAAACACGGTCAATGTGACAAAAAGTCACACGTGAGAAGGGGCCGCGCTGTAGTTTGTGTTTCCATCTGGCCTCTCAACAAAATCCTCGTTGCATCTCCAATTCTCTGGGAGCTCCCTGATGGAGCAGAACCTATCCCACTAAATCTGACTGTGTTATAAAACTGTAATTTGTTTCAAACAAAATTGTCAATTCATTGACATAAGTGTCTCAGGAGGCAATTTACTGAGCAGGAAAAGACCCTTGGGGAAATCTGAGTTAGCTAACTGTAAGTGATTGGAGTGCAATGGGGTCAGCCGGAGTCAAACCGAGGGCTTGTGGGATTATTCTGCACAGTTGTAGCCCCGCCCACCACAACTTTCTGATGTCAGAATTGGGGCGGCTCTATCGAAACTGTCAACACAACAAGCACGACCACTTAGAGCGGTGAAGCTATAGGCAAAGTTTGAACTTCATGTACTTCTTTCATCTCTTTTAATAAGTCTGATCAGTTTATCCTCGCGTCCAGGTGGACGTCTGGCCCAAATTTGATGGATTTTCCCTGCAGGCGTTCCTGAGTTATGGCGGTCACGTAGACGAAGCAGATGGACGGACAGCGGCTGTTGACCGGTGCAAATGTGTCGTAAAAAACTGAATTAATAGACTCTCCACACTACTACACGGACAATGACGGCATGACAACAACGCGGTGAACGGCGTGTGTGTACTTACACATTATGGAGTACACACCAGCCGCAGTGAGGGTCTCCTGATCCCAGACAGGCTCCACAGGAGCTGTACTGCTCGCAGCTCTCCACCGGTACACGGTTGACCTGGGAATGAAACACACACACACACACACACACACACACACACACACACACACACACACACACACACACACACACACACACACACACACACACACACACACACACACACACACACACACACACACACACACACACACACACACACACACACACACACACAGCCGTCTGGTTAATATCGCACACAGGGGCCTCCGTGCACACCCCAAGCAAAACAGCTTACGCCATACATGTCCGGTGAGCGTGGGATCGAGCGGAGGTGTCCTGAGCCTGGAACGCGAGATTAGACGGGGAACAAGCCCGCTGTGACCATCGGAGATAAACCGCTCTGGAAGTGTTTGCTTATAACTCCTCGCCGCCGGAGGGGGAGAAGCAGAGGTTCAAATGCGTGTAAACACACACACGGGTTCAGATTACACCGCGTGGCAATCTCTTTGTGATATATGCCGAGTATTGCCCACAGTTCTCCAGTGGACCAGGACCACTAGTGCCAGCAAGTAGTTACGTCCAATAAACTCAGCGGAAAAAAGTAAAGGGCTCACAACTGTTGGCTGAAATCAATCGGACTGGGATGTGTAAACTTTCCATCTCCAATACATTCATGTTGTGCATTCACTTCCTGTATTATCCTCGTGTTTTCTTGGGATGTGTATTGGTCATTTTATATGGTTTTAATGTCGAACAATTTGTCCTCAATCATCTATGTCTCTCTCTTAACAAATTCAAATTGAAATCCGGTCTGAGAGCCAGACTTTCCAAACTCGGATACCCCTTCAAACTTCATCTTTAATCATAAATGAAGAAGAAGAAGAAGAAGAAGAAGAAGAAGAAGAAGAAGAAGAAGAAGAATACATTTAAAAAATATATATTTTATATTTTATTCTCGTGTGATTAGTTTATTGGTGCTACTGTAACGACAAATTTCCCCTTGGGGATTAATAAAGTATCCATCTATCTATCTATCTATCCATCCATCTATCTATCTATCTAATAATAACATGTTCTCCATAATACCTTTGAGTTGTCAAAAAATGGAGAAAACCAATAACATTGAAAGGTCCCTTCCTTTCCTTTGTTCTTCACACGGTTGACACACTTCTGCTCTAGCACCCACACAGACATAACAGGGACTACATGCTTCATATCAGTGACTCCCTTCAGCGACGATGCTATACAACCCAACCGCATGGAGATAAGCATCGGGGGGTTACTCCCTTTGTCTTGGAAGTCTCTACCGGCTGCCATCTGTGTGTCTGCATGACTACGAGAAGATGAAACTTTAATGATGTCTTTGGGGAAATCGGAGAACTTGGGTATTAACACGGCGTCCAAATATACCTGGCTCTTAAACTTCAACCGAAGAAGTACACAAACGCAGGGGAATAATCCACCGACGGTTGTCTTTGCACTCGTCATTAAACAGACTACCGTGTTCTGCCGCCGCCACGCGCCGTTTTTTTCTCTCCTCGCTATCCGCCATCTGTCTGCCGTGTTTATCAGGGAGAGTTACCTGGAGTTTCACCCACGCGCCGGGAAATTAGCCATAAAGCGTCCAATATTGGAACGCTTTAACCACACCTGTGCACACACTGTTTATTCTCTTAACCCTCAGAAATCAGCGCATCAGCCTCCATGTGTTTTAGCTCAACTTGCCCCAAGCAGTTTGCTGGTGACGGACGGATTGGCAGACATAAAACTGCCCCGGGCAAACACACACACACACACACACACACACACACACACACACACACACACACACACACACACGTATACACACATACACACTCTGCAGTGGAAAGTCCCAATTTTGGACCAATATTGAGATTTTCAGACAACTTTTGGTGGGGCAGTTGCTAAATTCTTCAATGCTGCCACGCACCACTAGCTGCCTCAGTCGGGTTGAAGTACGACATCAATAACACTGCAGATGCATGTGAAGGGGGGAGGGGGGGGTGGGTGGTACACCAGGTGAGCAGGAAGGTGGGGAGGGTTTACTTTAATGGCAGCTGCAGGCGCTGCAGTGTAGAAACCTTCAAAGGAAACAAGTCTTAGAGCTCAATCACGGCACAAAGCGCCGCCGCTTCAAAAACGCCGTGGCTTTGGGACTGCGCGCGCAACCGGGCGATAAAACCTCCTTTACGAAATTCGAGCAGACCCCCAAACCTTCGCTTTTGGGTTCACGATTTATGAAAAGAAAAGGAAAGAGTACGGCGAATACCACCATCTATTCCGCGCTATTCAGCGCTTTGAGTTGTACTCTCCGCTGAGCAGGAGTCGACTGGACTCGTGTTTCAAATTAGAATCCTAAAGCTCTTCCTAATTAAATACCGCTAATACGAGCGTCTCGTCGGAGTTTGACGTTTTCTTTTGAATTTTCCGCTGTTCATACGACACGAAAACCGTAAGGAAAGCCCGCCTCTTGCTTGACCCGATTGGCTGGCTTGGTGTGACTTTGATGAGCTGAGCGACTCCACGCCTCGCAGCGTTTAAAAGGCGCGAATGAAAGGCGCCGTACCACGGGAAAACAATGGTTTTGTTAGCGATGAAAAAAAATAAAAAGGTGGTTATTATTAAAGGTTTGAATTCAATCTGTGGAGAAGCCGGTGACATGATGTATTACACCGCTGTGTACGTTTATATAAAGTCTCTTTGGTAGTAAATCAAAAGTATTATAGTGTTATTATTGATACGCATTTTTGAGAGTCTCGCCTGGTGTGGTGGAGCCCTTAGGGGCCGATCACACCAGGCGAGACTCTGGTGCACAGCACAACGAGGTAACTTAGGTAAAATACGTGCGTTATTTGGGACAGTTAACATGCAGTGAATTATTGAAAAGGAGAATAAATCTTCTCGTGCTGTTCAGCCTACACAGGGCGTCGGTGAATAGCTAGCCGGCATCGTTCCTCGCCCCTTTATTCTCTTTTGATATCTAAATACCTAAATACTACCAAACACTCTCTCCTAGTCACATGACTCATAGCTCCAGTCACAGGCGGACAGGTGGACTGTATTATTAGACGATTTGGACCCTCACTACTTTTGCTATAGTTCTAATAAAACCCTCCTTTTAGTAGTTAGTGGAAATGAATGGTACACAACAGCATATGCACTGTGGCGTTTTTTTTAAGATAAAACATGAAAAGCTACTTTTGCTGAGCCCAGAAAAATCAGAGTGTCATAAATAAAAAAAATATAACAGTACAGGAATACAGCAATACAGGAAAATGACATGTGTTGCCTTTTGTGTTAGGGACGTATATGTTTATATTACATTATTTATAAGACATTTTTATAACAGCACATCTCAGAACTAGATGCCTGTTATCAACCCGCCCCCCCAACCCCTTTTTATTCCTCACATTGTGAATCCCCTTCTGTGTCACTCCGCTGTACAGTAGGACACAATGGCTTATGGCGGATTCATCGCATGATGATAGTAACCTGTGTCTGATGACTATTATAATGCTACCATTACCAGGCGCAGGCCTCTTACGGGACACCAAATAGCAGGAAAATTGCCGTCATTACTCGCGCCTGGACAAATACCATGCTAGTAATACAGCGTATCGGAGAGAGGGAGGAGAGAAGAAAACACATGTCACGCTCAAACACAATAACCAAGCACAGGAGCTCATTCATTGGGGCTTCGTGGTCGTAGGGCGGATGATGTATTCCAATGGAACAGTTCAATTACTGAGTTTTAGAAAACAGATAATGGGACGGGAAACAGGAGATACTCAGCCAAGGACTCTTTGTCTTACTGAGGTGGCAAGGGAGTGTGTTGTTGTTGTTGTGTGTGTGTGTGTGTGTGTGTGTGTGTGTGTGTGTGTGAGATAGTCAGTAAGAAAGCCTTTTTATATTAAATATGGCTTCCATTCCTGGCCTATTTGCTGCTGCAGAGGAAAACACATCCATCTGTGGACAGTGGAGGGAGGAGGAGAGGAGAGAGGGAGTGGATTTAGGAGACGAGGAAGAAGGACGGACCGGGATCACGTTGGGGACAAAAAAAGGAAGTTTGTACACAAACTAATCTTCAAGGGGGATTCAAACAATTAAAAAAAAAATGCCATTGTGTAAGAAGAAGAAGAAGAAGAAGAAGAAGAAGAAGAAGAAGAAGAAGAAGAAGAAGAAGAGCGAAGAACGGATGAAGCAGGGGAGATGATGGCGGGGAGTTTATTGCAAATAAATAACAGCTCTCTCATTTGGGTGATGATAGAGAGGCTCTTAATTTGCCTGGTGGCAAATGAGGTTGTGTGTCTAGGAGGGAGGGGGGGGGGCAGCAAGGCGGGTGTCAGGGCTAGGGGTGTGGGATGAAGTGGATGGGGGTGAGCGACGCGGGGGGAGGATGGATGAGAAAGACACACAACTGTAATTGCGACTGATGTTCCATCCCGCATACGGGGGCCGGTGCCGTGCCAGCTCTCCGCCGCTATAGGCCCGTGGCTGTAATTGTCCATTGGGTGTAATATGGGGGAGAATGTGAGGCGCTATTACGACACAATGGGCTGACGGATGGCTCATCCTAACAGCCAGCTGGGTTTGAAGGCGTACAGGCCACACACACACGCACACGCAACCAGCAATGAGGCGGAATGCACGCTCCGGCGTTACAAAGACGGTCGATGCGGATTACTATATCTGGATTAAAACACAGATTAGCACTTCAGTGGCTCTTAAATATCTCTTATTGTGGTACTTTTGTAGTTTGACTATGTTGAGGAAATGTTACTTTCTGTATTCTTGTTGTTGCACTTATTGTAGGTCCCTTTGGATAAAAGCGTCTGCTAAATGACACGTGATGTAATGTAATGTAAAAAAGGTGAACGTCAAAGTGGGGATATGAAGTCGACTAAACCAGCCGGCTTGCCACGTGCACAACACGCATCGACACACCCTCTGTGTTGTGGAATGAACTTACATACACACAGGTGTTTCCTGGATAAAATACACAACATTTCTCTTCTCTTTATTTACTTTATTTTCTCTCTCTTTTTGTCCATCCGTCCAATTTCCTTCCTTTCGCCTGCTCTTTCATTCTCAGTCTTTCTGCTATGCTCTCATCTGTCATGAATTTGGCTGGACACTGAAAAAAACACAGCAAATGAGGCCATAGATCATGAGGAGACGGAGAGGCGAGATACAGATGAGAAACACAAAGACCCTTTAAAAGTGCATTCTTGGTTTCTTTTTCGGGAGCTTGCTAGCCACCAGCAGGTGTTATCCGTACCCCAACAACGAATGCAAAGTGTCATATCCAGACACCGAGGTAAGAAAGTAGCACTTTAGTAGCACTTAGATGGCACTTACTTGGAGCACTTTGTAGTTTGGCTTTCTTGAAAAAACTATTTATTTCTTGATTCTTGTTGTTTTAAGTTTGTACTCACGGTTAAATGCACTTATTGTCCGCCGCTTTGGATCAAAGCGACAGCTGAATGAAATATAATATAATGTAACCAGACGGCAACCTCCTGTTGTGCAAAGTGAAGCCAACGCCACAGTGTCCAAAATGTGCGTTCTTCATAATATCCAGCAGGGGGCGACCTCTCTGGTTGCGTAAAATAAATCGGATTGCATAGACATCTATGAGAAAATGACTCTCCTTCTCACTTGATGAATCCCCTCAGTAAACATTGTAAACATGAGTTTATGGTCCCAATCTCTAGTTTCAAGTCTTCTAAAATACAGAGTAAATGATGAACTGGTTAGAGTGAAGTAGATGACAGAGAAGGAAAAGCTTTAGCACGTGGCTACCTTGTGATTGACGCTAGTTCAGCCTAAATATGTCTCATTGGGCGTTGGGTAGAGCTTAACCCTCTCGTTTGACTTCTGGTTTGAAATGGCTAAGATGGCGAAGGCCAGAAACCGAGATGGTGACGGACAAAGTGGGATTCGACCCAGCAGTCCACAAACCAATGGGTGACATCACAATGACTTCGTCCACTTCTTCAATAGCGTCTAGCGTGGAAACCGGAGAGTCTCTGACAGCGTATATATAATCAACACGATCTGAACAGTGCTCCCCTTTTATCATCTAATCCTCTAGATGATTTATGACGTCTAGGGGTAAAAAAGGCTATTTTTCATTCCATGTCGACTTTTAGTAAGGCGTTAACGCATACGCATAAATGAGCTTCGGTCCACGTCCTTATTCAAACTGTTCCTTTCGACCGCATTAAGACATCTCTCTCTCTTTCGACAGCTGTCCTTCTCTTTGACCGTCTCACAAATCACAATCTGATCAGCCGATCAATCATCTCTCTGCTTTGACAGTCAGCTGGAGCCTGTGTGTGTGTGTGTAGAAGACAGTAAAGGACTTTGGCAGACATGACGGCGCTCTAACACATGTTCGTTTGATGCAATTGTTACAAAAGGTATATCAGACCACTGTCGAAAGTCTTTTCTTTTAGTTTTTGACGTACACATCGAAAAAATGAATTTTGAAATGCCATCATGAGTCATGCACATATAATAACACGATATCTCTATGAAATAACAATCAAATGGTTTGCAAAGTCCATGCAATTTGCCTTAGGCGGCGTGATGTGCACAGCCAGACTGCTAATGAGTGCAGGGTCAGCTGCGCTCGACTCTTCTCTTGTCGTCACTTCCTCCACTGTTGTCGACTTAAGGAAGAGCAACAGTCATTTCTACTGTATCTAAATGTACCTTAAGTTGCTGTTATTGTTGTTGTTTGTTCACTGCATTTGAAATATTTGTATATATCGACAGTGTGTCGCAGTTACACAACCTCCAAACGACTGAATGTAAAGTTCTGCATACCCCGACTTCTTGGAGGTGGTATTTTTCTTCATTCCTGTGTTTGCAAAATTAGATTTAAAATAAGAAAGAGGGAGAGTTTTTTCTTTTATGTGGCTGTCTGCTTTTGGGGCTAAAAAAATGTGTTTAGGAATGTGCAAACGCAAGTGTTTAAATGTTTGTTAACCGATGCCCTGGTTAAACCTACAAGGAAAAAGCCAAGTATGAGAGTTTGAGACGGCAGCAGCCCCGGAGGACTTTTGCTCAGAGACACTCCAGAAATGATATTCACAGTTTGTCCCTTATAGAAACATCGAAGGCGCCTTCAAGCGACAGTCCTAACCCTAACCACCATGTCACTAATTTCAACCCACACAAAAATACACTGCTAAGCCACGCAATAAGCACCACTGGGTTTAAGGGCCCCTCCAGCAGATTCCCGTCTCCTCTCCTCGTTAGTCTCCTTGTCCCGGTCTCCACGAACAGAAACTTCAGAGTCGGAGGAATATGGCTTAAAAAAGCGGAGCGTGGCGGCGGTCTTTCATCCCTGACCTCCAAGCGCCGTAAACGCTGAGCGAATTGAATAGGAACCGTCTCTGATGCGGCTGCCAGGGGTCGGGTTTCTCCACCGTGCAGTACAGCGCAGCCGGGCACATTTTCTATACTGTGGCTGAATCGATACGCGGAGGTACATCATGGGACCATTATGCCTCCGTCTGGAGGGGACTCGCGGAGCAGGGTGGGGGGCGAAGGAGGAAGATGTTTTTACGAGCGGAGGCCCGGACCTCGACTACTTTAGTAGTGGAAACGCGACGGCGATGCTCGAGCGGAGGAAAGATCAGACCTCGGCCTCGGCTTGTGCCCATCCACGCAAGAACGGATCGCAAAAACAAAAAAAATCCCATCCAGAACAACCTGAATGTTAAGTGCGATTCCAGTTTATAAATTTAAAGAATAACTCATCGTGGCGGGTAGTGGAGCGAGCGTGAACTCCACGCAGCGGCAAGACCGGTAAGTATACGATAAGCGAGTCATTGGGTACAAAGGTACAGCAGAAATCAATAACTTATGAGCTGTAATCCGCTTAGTCATTCATTCAAAGCAATTAGGGTGATGTCATCCTTAGGGACGCGCAGGATACAAGAAATATCTGTCCCCGTGACATCGACAGCGGCGGGTGGTGACAGGATGAAAGATCTCCCTGGCCCCGCTGTTTTTATTAGATCGGGACAATTTAAACGTGTAACGAGGAAACAACGGCAGTGATCACATTGATTTAGTGCCGCTGTTCATTTTTTATGAGCGCAAAAAAATGACGTGATATCGCCGAACAGAATGGGACGGGTCGGAAGGCGAGTTAAAGATGCATGGAGTCGGGGTACATTGAGAGACTGTGTGTGTGTGTGTGTGTGTGTGAGTGTGTGAGTGTGTGTGTGAGTGTGTGCGTGTGTGTGTGTGTGTGAAGCAGAGACACAAAGAGAGCCATATAAATCCATCGCCCGCTAATCGAAAACTACCCTCTCGTGGTAAATCGGGCAGTTTTATGTTTTCGCACTTTGTGCATGTTTGTGTGTGTGTGTGCGTGCGTGCGTATGCATGTGTGTGTATGTGTGGGTGGGTGTTTTCGCGAGTCAGTACTGCTATACCGAGTATGTGCTCTGCAGTCCAATAAACCACTTTTAATTATGTGTGTGAGTGAATATGGGAAAAGGTAAATTGCTCTGTCAAGCGGGGGAATGGGCTTTGTGATGTTTGAGCTCTCATCACTTGGCATTTCTATTATTCAAGAAGGGGAGAGGAGCGAGGAGGAGGGGGAGGGGGAGGAAGAGGATGGTATACCTCACTTCTAAAAGTGATTATCACAAAGTATGAAAATAACTAGTATAAGGCTAGGTGAGAAGAGTCCTGACACAGGCCCCGGTGAGGCGCGTCCTCCATCCGCAGCATCCTGTTGTGTTTTAATGGCCCAGAACTTTTGATTAACTGATTACACACCTAGCGCGAACCAGCAGGCGGACAGACAAACATCGTGAAGCTTTCAGCCGTAAGAGAGACGGATGTGTCCCTCGGGACAGAAAATGATGTAGAAAACTAGAGCTCGCCCAAAAGATTTCTCCAAATGAGAGCTAATATTAATCTGTGTGTGTTGGATGCGTAGGTTTGTGACTAATGCGTTCACCAGTACCACTAATTCACGAGCTGAATGTATCAGTGTGTTGTGTTGCTTCCACAAAAAAAGGGGTATTCAACTGAATTAGCTAAAGAAATACGAGGCTCAATGTTACAGGTTTGCCGGTTACATGCACATCCTTTATTTTACCGTTTGTGATGATTAGCGGATGTCTTCTTGAGTTATGGCGAAAAAACATGAATTGTGAGGTCACGGTGACTTTTGACTGGTTATTACGTGAATTCAGTAAATATAAATTAAGAGTATATCTGGAGTCAAAAGAAAACAGCAAATGCAAAAAAAAAATATATATATATAATTATTATTTTGCTTGAAAAAAGAAAGAAATGTAACCCCCCCAAGGCTTGGCCAGCAACCTTAAACCCAGATGCCTTATCCCTAGTAGTAGCCCACGCAGCCTCCGGCTAAGAAGACGGCCCTCATCAGCCGGCCGAGAGCCTTCTGCTGCAGAGAGAAGATCCTTTTCCTGAAGCTGCTGCTGGAAGAGCAGTTACTTCACAAACTCTCTCCATCCCAGGCTCAGAAGTGAGAAGATGAGGCAGGGAAGAGTCGGAGGAAAGAGGACAGACTATCCTGCGAGCCAATTATATTTCCCCACCTCCTTGGCTCTCTCTCTCTCTCTCTCTCTCTCTCTTTTCTTTTCGCTGACTGGACTGTGAATTTGTTCAATGTCAGAGCTCAGAGGAGAGACGGCCATTCCATCTCTCCTCCGACGATTAGTCCGAGTCTGATTTTCAAATAAACAATATGAAACGGAGTAAATGGACCAAAACCTGCCATCGCGCACAGATCTGACACAAAAGAGTGAGCGCCTATGACGGAAGGCATCATAAAAAAAAGGCTTAAATCCGATACCATGAAAACCGTTTTCATATCTGCCAGCGGAAGGCAGAAGCAATTAGCTTAGCTTAGCATTTGGACACGGCTAGGCCGGCTCTTTCCAAAGCATATATATTAAACAGATGAATCCACCTGAAAGCACCACGACAAACACATTAAAAACTAATGACGCCTGGGCTTCCGTTATCCGGTAATAGCCAAACCCATCTGTCCGGCCCGGTGACGCTTTCCAGGACACGTGGACCGGCACCAATTTGACCAGATGCTAAGCTAATCGTTCTTTCTGTAGCGTCGCATTTGATGGGCGGACAAGAGGCTCGTATGGCGTCTACCTAGCTCACTTTTTATCCAACGCACATCGTGGGATGAAGCGGCCGGACGCGTCGGGTGCGAACGCTCTCTGTGCCGCGCTAACGCGCACAGACATGTCGCGGACATATCGGCGCTCATCAAAAATAAAACAGCGGCTTCAATAATTGAAAGAGACTTCCCGGCAGTCATCTTTAATGCAGATGACAGGAGTTAAAAGGGGGGAGTGTGCGAATAACTCTGGACTGGGATTGCTGAACACCGTGCTGGAGTATCGTCCAACGGGAAGTCATCGCTTCGGTCTTACGGCCTTCCGTTGACCACCCACCGCTCTTTATACGGACGCTGCGTTATTCTGAAGGTTTCCTCAAAGCTCTAGCTCAGGGGTCAGGAACCTTTTTGACTGGGAGAGCCATAAAAGCCAAATATTTCTAAATATATTGTCTTGCTTTTAATGCAACTTCTGGTGCTGCATGATGCTAAGGGGGGGGGGGGGGGGGGGGGGCGGAGAGCCGAGAAGTGTTACCGCGACACGTAGAGACATACATGACATGCTGGTGTGTAGATACGATCAATAACAGACGTTTAGTTTAATAAAAGAACAAAGACGTCTTTAAGAAAGGGACCTTCAATTATTTATTATTAATCTGGCGCGATAGAGAAAATTACAGGGGGGCGGGCGGAGATTTTATTTAATTTTTTAACTCAAAATTGTCTGGGAGCCATATATGCCGTCACCGGAAGAGCCGTAGGTTCCCGACCGCTGCTCTAGCTTCTCTTTTTTCAACAACGTGCGTGAGCGCTCCGACTCTGGACCTTTTTTTTTTCGACATTTCTTTTCGACACGATTGAGAATCAAATCCCACCCCGATTCAACTCAGTGCGCGTTTGCGTCTGTGTGGGCGGACTTCCTCTGCGTCAACATGCATTCGTGGATCTCTGTGTTCAGTAAACGTGAGCCCCCCCCCCCCCCCCCCCCCGTCACATCAACACCGACACCGTCCACTCTCATCAATTACACTCCGCTGCCACTGTCAATTATGTCTAATTGTTGGTAATTTACACAACACTCACATGGCAGTTACTGTCCGCGTAGCGCGGAAGTCTTGTTGAAGGTTACCGCAGCGCGCTCATTAAGCGTTATGAGATAAGAGAGCGAAGGGAGGGAGGGGGGGGGGGGGGGGGGCGTTGCGAAACTCTGCAAACTGGAGCATCAAACATGGTTGAAGTCGTTTTCTAGTTAACAGCGCCTACATGCCGAGACCGATTACCTTCTACACGTCACGTCCTCTACAGTGCTTTTTACACAGCGGGGGAGGGGCGAATAAACAACATGCTATGCTAAACACTTCCCTGCGAATATTATACGACTTACATACAGGGCTTTTATTGTGAAAGGTAAGATGGGAAGCAGCACATAAGGTTGGCGCCATTCTTCGTTGAGGTTTTAACGAGTAATATAATTAGCAATTCTGGTTTGGGCTACAGAGCCTCAGTGATGTTGTTAATAAGTATAAAGGCAACTCAACCTGATTCCTACAATCTGATTGGTTGATGCCTTTATTTTGCGATGCGAAACCTTTTCTTCAGGGTTTGTACACATGTTGACAAATGGATTTCCAGGACTTTAAATCAAATGTCCAAGACCAAACTGAAATCTCGGTGTATACAAGGAGAATTACAAAGCATACAATATACCATAAATGAAAATAGTGAATAAGAGTCAATAGTTTGATTAAAAGAATAAAATTTTTTATACATGTTTATTAAATGGTTATTCTTTTAATCAAACTATTATCCTTTATGAGCAAAACCATCTGTTTGGACTTGGCGTACGCCGGCTTATTTTTTAAGCGTCTTCCTTTCAACAACATATGAATTATTTTAAACTCGACGTAAATGAACACATTTCCATGACCTTTACCAAACCTTTTACAATTTAAGTTTGTTCCATGACTTTTCCAGGCCTGGAAATTACCATTTTAAAATTCCATGACGTTTCAAGGTTTTCCATGACCGCACGAACCCTGTATCTTTAACGTCTGCCACTTTTTTAATCAAGCGCTGTGTTAAAGTATTCATGGCAAAACCAACAGTTCAATCAAAATGTGTCAATGAATCACACTACCAAAACACCCCAGGTGTGTAAAGGCCTTTAAACTGGAGAATAGGAAGAATTGCTTAACGTTTTCTCATCTGACTCCATCTCTCAAGTGCAATATTCACTCAAAGACATTTATACTGTGTAATGTCTTCTTTAATGGCTTGGTGACGTGGTGAGGACTTGGAGGTTTTGTCAGAGCTAACATGGCAGCTGGGAAGCTGCTGACATACATGCCACCTGAGAGTGAGCAAAGGTGATCGAGTGTTACCGTTTAAAATGATAATGCCACCAAGCGACGTGGTTAAAACCAATAACATCTTTCACACAACGCCAATTAAAGTGCAAAGACGGTACGTGTGCACCGCATCCCCAGTGGAGGGGCGGTCTGGGACTTATCCTATAGGTGAGACATTTTAATATTCATGATATTAATTAGCACTACATGTGTAATACTGTTTAAATGCCTCCATGCGCTTTATGCGGTAACGTATGGATGTAATTAGCTTGATTGCTCCTTTCCCCCGTGCATGTTTTTAATACTCTTTTCCTCATGAAGTCTTCATGGTGCTATTACGCCGTCTCCGTGTTCTTTTCTGCTCGCCCTTTCTAACCTTCACTGCAGCTATTGTCACAAGTGAAGAGCGGTGTGTGTGTGTGTGTGTGTGTGCGTGTGTGTGTGTGTGTGTATTGCTCTGAGCACTCAGCAAGTCTAATTTCTAGTTATGAAAGTGTGGATTGCAAAATCGTTGCAAATACACACTCACAAAAACACACACACACACACCAGGCGAGCTAGTATGTGTGTGTGTGTGCCCCACGGGCCGTCACGTAATTGCTGGATCTCTCCTCTCTGAAATCACCGGACCTCATCAGGGATGTGAAGGGCGACCCAGCGGGCGGCGTTGAGGGCCGCAGACCCTTTGTTGTTTGTTTTCCACGTGTGTGATTCTCGTACCTGCTTGTGGGTGAGGGCGTACAGGTACTGGTGGTCCGGGCTGAACAGCATGTCCCTCAGGATGGGGCTCCCGTCGCTCACCACCACGTTCTCGTACAGCAAGGCAGGCTGGGTGATGGAGTTCACCAGGATCTGGAGAGAAAAAAAGGAAATCACGATTACAATCCAATGTTTCGGAAATTAGGGTTCGACAATGACACGAATAGCAAAAGAATAGCACCCTGTCGAAATATTTAACTTTACGGTATTCCGACTATTCTAGAAATATGACATTTCCATGATGAGGACTGACACTGGAGGAGGAGGACTGAAGCTATGTCTGTCAACTTCAGCATAAACTAGCTTTTAGTGTTTTTAGCTGGAGCTAACTGAATGAAAACTCGGCTAACTGAAGCTACCAGGGCTCTCAAGTGTCACACATTGAGCGTGAGACTCACGCGTTTCGGTCTTTACTCCCACCACACATCGTATTTCTCACGCTGCTGACGGATATGTCTCACGCTTGCCTGTCTTCAAAACTTGAGAGCCCTGAGCTACTTTTAAATTACGTTGATACAGTTTTGCTTAGCGTCGGCCCGGTGTTGTTTTATGTTGAAAGTTAGCTTCGGGCTAGGTCGTTAGCTGCCAGCTGGTGCTCGGTGAGTTTGAGTACCAGCGTTTTCAGCTAAGCTAGCCAGCTCTCAATGCCCCGTCACTCTTCACGCTCAATAATTTCATTATTTACTGATGTGAGTTACATTTCTGACTAAATACAACCTTTTACTAAATGTCGTCAGTCTGGGGCGTCCACGTTAAACATCGTTTCTCCTGTGCGTAGTCCACCGTTATTTGGTGAAGCCGAAACACAGTAATAAACTATAATGACGGCTCTTTTGTTGGAGCTCACGGAGTTGAGTCGAAATTACAGAGTTGCTAGAGTTCTTCTTCCTTGAACCGGAAAGTAATTCTCCTTCTCTCTCTTCTCGTGTGGATTATTTCTAATTTCCCCGACGCCCATCTGCTCATCCATCACCTGACAGCCTTTTATTCTGATACAACTTTTTAGTTTTTCTGTCGCCCGGCACCGCTCTGTCTTCTCACTTTCTTCTTTCCCTCTTCTTTCCTACTCTCGCCTCTGCGGATATTATCTGCCAGATCACTGCCAGACTTTTTCCTTAATCAGTTTTTTTCTGAACAGAAGGTTCATTATCAGACAGACTGTCATCACTGACTTTGCTTTTGTCGCTCGAGAGGGGAGGGGAGGAGGCGTTGCTTAGATTTCAAGTGCTTTGACAAATCTGCATTTCGGCAGGACGCTTGTTTTTTTGCGTTGAGATAGAAAACCTGACACTGGGCCAGTACAGTTTCTATAGACGTGTGCAGTTTACCACCCTCTGACAAAGAAAGTTGCAAATTACTGAACTTTTTAAACTCCCAAGGTGTGTGTGTGTGTGTGTGTTTGAAGTGTATCGGAGTTGTTACTATCCAAAGGTCATTTGTTTTAGCAGTCCCTTATGTTGCTCCCACATGAACACAAACGCCCTGAAACCTGTATTGATGCGAGTGTGACCTTTTGTCCCTCTGTATGTCTGGCTGTGAACGACACTGCAGGCGAGCCCAACGAAAAAAGAAAGAAAGAAGGATTTGGGCCACTCTAAAACTGCTAGACGCCCATGAGTGAAGGACTGTGGCGGCGAGGGGAGGGGCTGACGGGGGACGGGGGGGAGCGATTGGAGCAAGGAGCGTGGCCTGGCCCACAGCTCGGGGCAGAGGGCAGTTGGAGGGGGATTCAGGTCAGCTGGCACAGAGGGGACTGCAGACCGGAGCAGGTGACTGGAGATTCTCATCGAGTCTCGCCGCCTGCAGGCGTCTGCTCCTCTTCCCTGACCTCTGGAAGTTGGTGTGCGAGAACACTGACTTCTCGGGGAGGGTGAGAAACTTTCGTAAACGCTCCAGTTAATCCGCTTTGGTCGTTTTCTTTTCTTTTTTTCTTCTTAGAAAACCAACTTGTATGGCTTTATGTCATGAAAAGAGTTCCAAATAAATGCCATCTGTTTACTTTGCTGAAAACCCTGCATGGGGACAATGAATCCCACTTCTTCCTTCTAAATTCAAAGCCTTAAACATGTGTGTGTGTGTGTGTGTGTGCGTGTATGTATGTGTGTGTCTGTGTGTGTCTGTGTGTGTGTCTCACTGTGTCTGTATCTGTATCTGTGTGTCTGTGTCTGTGTGTGTGTCTGTGTGTGTGTGTCTCACTGTGTCTGTATCTGTATCTGTGTGTCTGTGTCTGTGTGTGTGTCTGTGTGTGTGTCTCACTGTGTCTGTGTGTCTGTGTGTGTGTATGTCTGTGTGTCTGTCTGTGTGTGTGTGTGTCTGTATGTGTGTCTGTATGTGTGTCTGTGTATGTGTCTGTGTCACTGTGTCTGCGTCTGTGTCACTCCTGTCTGTATCTGTATCTGTGTGTCTGTGTCCTGTGTCTGTGTCACGTGTGTGTGTACGTACGTGTGTGTATGTCTGTGTGTCTGTTTGTGTGTGTGTCTGTTTGTGTTTGTGTGTGTGTGTGTCTGTGTGTGTGTGTGTCTGTGTCACTGTGTCTGCGCCTGTGTCACTGTGTCTGTATCTGTGTGTCTGTGTCACTATGTCACTGTGTGTCTGTCTGTGTCTGTGTGTGTGTGTGTGTACGTACGTGTGTGTATGTGTCTGTGTGTCTGTGTGTGTGAGTGTGTATGTTGGTGTGTGTGTGTGTGTGTGTTAGTGTATATGTGTGTGTGTGTGTCTGTGATTTTGGCACGACAAAAGGGCATCTGGAATTATTTTTTTGCTACCACTCGTCCGGTTTCTTACTTTCTGGAACATATTAGCGCCGAGTCGCGGCCAGAAGATCAAAGAGACCTCTTAAGGCAGCGTCTACCTGTTTTAAAAAGGCACTTATTGAATATGGTTTCAGAACTGCTTTGAGGGTGACTATTAGACCGAAAAGAAAGCAGAAAAGAAACCCATAAAGGATCCCACTTTGATGTCACTGACAGCTTACGAGTCATTAAAACCGCGGCTGTTATTTCACACTGATTAGTTTACCTCTTTGCAGCTCGACAATCACGCATATTTTTATCCCGCTCGGCGGGGGGCGCTCCACGGCGAGGGCGCCCGAAACATTCACCGCCTCCCATTTGCATTCAAATTATCCACCAATCAATGAGTTTCAAAACAATGTTCATTTGGAGTTCTGCGCTGGCTAAAATGACTGTCAATTCAGGAGGGAGAGAGAGAGAGAGAGAGAGAGAGAGAGAGACATGTTTTCAGGCTCTTGATGGACCGGGTGTCTCTCTTAAAGACGGCGCAGTGAGACACGCATGGCGTCTTTGACCTTTCTGACGAAAAGGGGGCGGGGCCTTCTCGCCGAGCCACCTTCAGCCGCAAGGAACGTTAAAAGGTGACTTCTGATGAGTTTGCGGCCCACACTTAACTTTCATCCACTTCTTCACCGCCCCCAAGTGTCACCCCCCCCCCACACACACACACACAAACACACACACACACACACACACCCCTCCATCCTCCCCCTGGGATGAGGCTGATTTCCATAGCACCGCTGATATAAGAAAGGTTACGGTAACCCTCACACCGAGGTCTATGGGTAGACAAAAAAAATGCATATCTGAGCACACACTCGCGTACACACACACACACACACACACGCACACACACACTCCCGGACCCATGGGGAGGACAATGCCGAGCTACTTCTACCTTTGATTCCAAATGGACAAAAGCTATAAGGTCACATTGCCACGAGGGATCCTAGTTGTTGTTGTTTCAGCGCTTTTCAACATTCTTCTTCTTCTTCTTCTTCTTCTTCTTCGCTGAACGTCGGCAAAATCCCCGATAATTTAACGGGAAAGGTGAAGGGGAGGAGGGTGTGCGTTCAAGTCAAAGGTGTTTGGCTACTTAAAACACGTGAATCGAGTTACACTATTGTGTGGATTGTGTGTTCTCCTTGCCACACAATATAATGTTGTGTTTCCACAATGTTGTGTACAGAAGATTATAATGTGTCTTATTATGTACTATTTGCTATTGTTTTATGTTAGTTATGGATGTAGCTACAATCTGGTACAGAGCATCACATGGTGATGTTTATGTTTTAACTGTACATGGTCCCTATTAAATAAAGATATTACAAAGAACAACAAAAAGTTTGGGATAAGCTGTTATATCGCCCTTTTCTGCTTTACTTCACCAAAGGCTAATTAAACAAAGATATACATTCATATTTTAATATTTGTATTATTAATATTTGTACTATATTTTTGTAGTATAATTAAATTAATTAAAACATATTTTTTTTGTATTAGTATTTAGTATTTGTATTTTAGTATTTAGTATTTTAGTGGTAGTATTAGTATTCTGTATTTTAGTAGTAGTAGTAGTATTTTGTATTTTAGTATTTAGTTTTGTGTTTTTATTTTTATCTTTTATTTGTATTAATGCTCTAATGTACACCCACTGCTGTGATTAATGAATATCTTATCTCTTATACCTTATCTTATTTAAACAATGTCACAGTGTTGCATGAAAAGTGTGAAATCGTCCTGTACCTATCCATTTTAATACGGAAATGGCACGACTTATATCGTAATATTTACTGGAAATCGTAGAAATTGTAGCCAATGGCAAGTGAGAAGGCTTCTCCTCCCTGCAGCGAGCAGCCGCACATTTAGGTTTCTGTCGCACATTGACGAGGTAATCGTGCAGATAACTCGACTTTGACACACTTTTGGCAGCGTTTAGTCGAACGCTGAGCTCGGCAAAGTTCACACGCAGCGATGCGCTGGATGGAGACGGATGAGGAGGAGCGGTGGACGAGAGAGAGAGGGATGGAGTGAGTGTGTGTGTGTGTTATAGAGGAGGACGAGCCAATAAAAGGTGAACAAAGGGGAGTAATGAGGTTTGGGTGGAGTGGCGCGGTGATTAATGCCACGCTGGGTTCAACCACCGGTCACACCTTTGGGTCAGGTAGACTGGGAAAACACAAGCGCCTGCTATCAATTCTTCTCCCCTCCAAAAAGATTACGTGGTTCCTATTTTCCCGGTGGCTTTGTTTGACTTTCTGTCTCTTAATCATTCTTTCTCCCTTCTCTTCCTCTCCTCCGTCTTTCTCTTTTTCAGTCGTTCACGTGCATTATGCATTTGTTGCTTTCTTTCATTTGCCGCCCCTTTCTTCTCACCTGCCTCCTTCATCACCTCCTCCACTTCATTTTGATCTTCATTTCACCTCTTCCATTTCTTTTCCTGCTTATGATTGCTCTTGTACGTGCACATTTCTTTTATTATTCTCCCCCTTGTTGTTTTCCTTCTCTCACCGACGCAGACCTCTGAGTGTGTGTGTGTGTGTGTGTGTGTCTGCATGCACATGTGTGTCCAGACACAGCAGTGCCCTGTCCAACCTCAGCTGTTAAACATCTAGTTAATTACATGACTGGACAAAGGGAGGGACCATAAAAAAAAGGAAGGCGGGAAGGAGGCAGAGACGGGGGGGGGGGGAGGAGAAAGGAGGGAAGGAGCAGCGCGTTAACCTTGTTAGCATTTCTCATTGAAACCGATGTTACGAATGTCCGGCGAGGAGGAGTAATGAATTGATGTCCTAAATGTTCAAGTAGCTATTTGATGATGGAGGGAACAGGGGGTCGGGGGGGCGGGGAGCATTTCCTTAATGAAATCTACGGTGGCGCTGGCGGGCGCGTGTGTGTGTGTGTGTGTGTGTGTGTGTGCGTGTGTGTGTGTGCGTGCGTGTGTGCATAAGAGCGTGCGTGTTAACGGCTCCTCGTTGAATTCATGATCCATAATGAAATTGATTTTGGTCTCATCTGTTGAGAGGAGGGTCAAACACACACACACACCCACCCACACACACACACACACACACAGACACACACACACACACACATACACAGACAGCAGGATCCAACAGAAGGAAGTCCGATGTAATGCCAACGACCGACTCTATAAGACATGCCCGTAGTCGCCGTGACGACCCCGTTGCTTTGTGGACTGCGGTCTTGAAGCCTCGTTGTGTCTTTTTCTCCGTCGACATCTCGTTTTATCTGCAACTGGAAGTGGCACGAGAGGGTGGAGCTAGGGACGAGCGTTCTCTGCCGCATGGTCTATTTTACTCTAAACTGGAACCGTCATTTACTAAGAGAACCTCGTTCTGTGTGGAAGAACACCGAGAACATAAACTCACGATTACAATGTTTAATGACGGAGGTAATAAATCAAGAGGGACGTCGAGTCATTTTCTAAGAGACCTATATACGGTCGGACTTCTTTTCGCAACTTAAGTTGAGGAGAGAGAGAGAGAGAGAGAGAGAGAGAGAGAGAGAGAGAGAGAGAGAGAATTGGTGTAAGCTCGTGGGCTAAGATGTATAAGAAGGTGGTAGTCATGTCCGTTGAATGTGTGTGTGAGTGTGTGTGCGCATCTGACCCTGACTGGAGGGCATCCAAAGTATCACAGCACACCTGCTGACTGCACAGTCTACAGCTCTCTCTCACACACACACACACACACACACACACACACACACATACACACACACACACGACGGCGTGTAGAGCCACATCAGCGAGACAGGTTACTCCGAGTGAAATTAATCATCGTTCTTTTGTCGCACTGCTGCTCTCACAACAGGAGGCCGGCCCCAGGTGACACACACATATGCACACACAGAGAGAGAGACACACACACACACACACACACACAGTGACAGGCAGACAGCTGGCCGGTGACAGCATGCCACTATGAAGCTGTTTTCCTAACATCTAACAATCGTTGACTTTGGTTAAAAGAGAGCAACGCTGCCAAAGCGTGGTCCAGTAAATGTACAGAACCCTGAGGGGCGACGCGTAGGTCAGGTTGGACTTTCTTTTGGAGTCCATATGATATATAATAGCAGCAATGCTGCTGAACATGTGGTGGAGTACAGCTGCTTCTTCCCTCACAGAGTCCACTGTGGCTGAGAGGAAAACGCTCCGAGGCCGATTCTACTTCCTGGATCTCCGGACAGAATCTAAACATTAGTTTCTGCGAATTAATGACACCAAAAAAAAAAAAAGGAGGCTTGCTGCTGTTGCTTCCCCTCTTGGGAAGAGAGCTCTCGATAAAGTTTATTACAAAATAAAAAAGGATTCTTATTCTCACTTTCTTTTTTTTTAGTTCGGTGAACATTGTAGTTCATTTGAATCGTGGGTCTTTTCGTTGTTGTTGTTTCTATTATTTGACGTTGTTCATCAAAGTCATAGACGTCACTAACTGGACACAGACCCATAGCTAATAGAATATTAAGAATAACCACATTTAGATGAGTGTTTCTATTATAAATGGGCCTTGAGGCACTGGTTTACCAGCCCAGGACAAACGGCAGGCGTTGGAAATCATCCCCCCCCCCCACACACACACACACACACACACACACAGCCAATCAAATGGGTGCATTTCAGAGAAAGGTGTTTCCACGAGGCCAGATGGCGATCATCAACTGAATTCCCTTTTAGCAACACCGCCACCTTCCCCGTTCTCACATATTTACTTTAAAATGTCGTTAGCAGTCAAAGTAAATGTGTCCAGAACAACACAAAGCTGGAGCCAAAAAACAAACATTTCATCTCGTACATGATGCAACAACCTGTAAAGCCAGCACTGTTATAACAGAGCCGTTAACATGTCGCAGGTATTTCTGAGCAGCACTGAAGCATTTTCACTTTTCGCTGCCTCTGCTCACCAGAGTGTGACAACGTGGCTGAAGCAGCCGGAGCAATTACACCCACAAAGAAACGTCTCAAAGGCAAGACTTGACAACAGCTTGAATTATACCGCTGTTATTTCTCCTCCCCAGACCTGTGGCCTGCTTTATTAGCACCATTAGCACAGAAGCTACGGGGCTCTGGGAGCCTCAGAATGTCACTGGATCCCTTCGACTTGCATCCCTGCTGGAGAAGACACCCCACCAAATGTCACTTTGTGACCGCGAGACGCCAACAGAAGACGTCTCCTTCTATTCAAGTCATGAGCGCACTCTCACACACACACACACACACACACACACACACACACACACACACACACACACACACACGTGCACGACTCCCATTTATTTGCCGACGCTGCATTCTGTCCCCTTCTTGCCAGATAGTTAGACGGGGCACCGGGCTTTTTTTTCCTGCTGTCAGTCAGGATGGGAGCATATATATGTGTGTGTGTGTGTGTGTGTGTGTGTGTGTGTGTGTGTGTGTGTGTTTGCGGGACCTCTTTAATCTTTCACAAGGACTTGAGTTTCCCAGCACCCACTCTTATAAGCCATTTTTTTCAAGTACTCCTACCCCCCCCACCCACACACACACACAGTAAGCAGTCTCCTTTTGCTTCTTTACTTCCCATCTTTTTTATCCCCCTATCTTCTTTTCTGTCCCTCTTGTTAACTTCCCCTCTATCCATCTCACATGCTTTTCGCTCTTATCCTCCCTCCTCCCTCCTCCCTCCTCCCTCCTCTTCCCATCGCCTTATACATCTATATCAGGTACTTTCAGAAACTTGTGGAAAAACTCTACGCCTTCTAAAATCGCTCAGGTGGGATGGGGATGAGAACGGCTTTTGCAGTGAATACGGCCGAAGAGGTTTTTAATGTCCTCATTGTCAATCCTCGTTCCGTGCTTCTTCTTTTCTTTTTAAGTATCGGTTTAGGCACCGGTATCGAAAAGAAGAAGAAAAGAAAAACGGTACCCATCCCTAGCCACGACACCCCCTGAGAATGCGTATGACATAAGTGAGTCTGGCTGTGCGCTCCAGCAGCTCCACATTCTTGCCCGAGGCCTATCCTGCAAGCAGAGGCCAATGTGGAGATAACGACAATCACGCACAGAATGTGTGTGTGTGTGTGTGTGTGCGTGTGTGTGTGTGTGTGTGTGTGTGGACGAGGTGGATCGTGACTGTGAGCCAGTCCCGGGCGTATCCACGCTCGTAGAGAAGCGTTCTCGGCCGCTCCTGAGCCTCGAGTCGGGAGGCGCTCTCGCAGGAAGAGGTGGGATTTTCAACTTTCTGTGGAGGAAGATGAGGGAGGAGGAGGAAGACTCTTTCCCTGCAGCCAGGGGGTGTTAGGCTGCGAGACTGTTCCCGAATAACAGTTTTTACATTAGTTTGGAGGGTGGGTGAAGTCAGTGTCACTTCACGGGGATGATGGGATGTCTGAAGAGCCGTGCGAGGTCCTGAATGCACGTTGAAGTATTTGTTCTTGGAAAAGATGTCCGGTCGGGGGGGCGAAACGATGGCCTCTCTGGCGGTGTTGGAAAAAGCGAGGGAGGGAAAAAAGCTTTCGCCGAATAATTTCTTCCAAAGCTCACATGGCTGACCACAGGGTTCTTACACATTTTGACCAATGGATTTCCATGATTTTCCATGACTTTTCCGTGACTTTAAACCAAATTTCCATGAAAAAAACTGAGATCTCGGTATAAACATACAAAATTTAGAACATTTTGCGAATTAACAGCGTACGCTAGCTTATATTTTGAGCGTCTTTCTTTAAAAAACATTAATTATTTCAAACCCGGCGTAAATAAATATGTGATTATAACACATTTCCATGATTTTTCCAAAACTTTTATGACGTAAGTTTTTTCCATGACTTTTCCAGGCCTGGAAATGACCATTTTTACATTCCATGACTTTTCCAGGTTTTCCATGACCGTTGAACCCTGTGACCAGCTGGCTCCCGCACGTCAGCGGGCCGTCATCGTGTGAATGTATCTTCAAACACGGCCAGTATCTGACATAAAGGAACAATAAAAACGTGCACAATGACAAAACAAATTCCCGAAGAGCCGTATCTCCGTATTATATTTCGCGGTTGGACGTGGCCCGTGCCTTTGTCATAACGGGGGGAAATAATAATGAGCCGAGTGCTGGTGTTTGTGGCAGGTAGAGTGTGTCCTACCGAGCAACGGGCATCCAGAACAACAGGAGTGCTGGCTGACGATGACAGACATGTACATTGGCTTTGAATAACTTTTCGCCTTTGGAAATTATTAGACTGCCTTTTCTCTTTTTCTCTTCCTCTGTGTGTGTGTGTGTGTGTGTGTGTTTTGCCCATCATTGCTTTCTGGAGATACCTGAGAGAAAACAAATACAAGGCCAAAAGTATCTCTGGCGGAGAATCACTGACGCCTCATTGGCTGTCAGTCCGGCTCCTCCCTCTAAGTGGTGCTCGAGGTGGGATTGCTTTGCCAAACTGCTTCCCCCCCCCCCCCCCCCCAAGGTCAAGAAATAACCTTCAAGCTTCATTTATAAGCCGTCGTCGGAAAATCCGAACGGCTATACCGAGCTTCGGTGTCAACAGATCCATCGCCATGACAACTGTGCAAACTCCATCCACGAGAGAGAGAGAGAGCGTACGATATGGTGGAAAGCTCCGGAAACAAAGCGTTATCGAGGGGGAATTGTTTGCCGTAGGTGTAGTGACGACGTCTGGAGCGTTAAGAACCGCTAGTACGACTGCAGGGGGAGCGTTGTTTGCGTTAGATGACAAACTCGTGCTCCTCCTGAAGAAGTAGTAATAATGCGGTCGGAGGAATCTCAATCGCCTCCGTCAGAGGAAGACTCCCTCTGAAAATCAGGAGAGAGAGAGCGAGAGCGAAAGAGAGATGATGCCCAGAACTGCTGGCCCCCTGAGCTTCTGTTTTCCATCCCAACCGTAATAGTTTTATCTCAACAGCTCTGAGAGGACGACAAGTGAGGACAAACCTCCGTCTCTCGAGCCGTATCAATGATATGTTTGTGTGTTGCATTTGCATACGCAGCGTTTCCCCTCAGTATCTGATCTGGCCTCTCCCTCGCTCCTCTGAGCTTTATAAAACAATTGCCTTTCTCCTTGGTTTCTCCCTCCCTTTCTCTCTCTCTCTCTCTCTCTCTTTATCTCTCGCTTCACCCATCTGCCCCTCTTCCATCTTGTCACACTCTCTCCCTCTTTTGCCTTTTCTCCCCGCCTTGATGTAGCAGCTCAGCTGACACACCTGATCGGCCAAGCAGAACACACTTGTGTATAACTCAGCCGAGCAGTGTGCTTGGGTGTGTGTGTGTGTGTGTGTGTGTTTGTGTATTTGCCCTGCAGTGAGGAGTGAAACTATCGCTAAACTAGCTCAATTTGTCAAGAGCTGAGAGGTGTAGGCCTGGAGGACCGGCACACCGCATGCCTTCAAGGTAAACAGAGGAGTATGGATTGAAAAGAAAGGAAAAGAAAGAAGAAAAAACGCATTTAAAGAATGAAATTCCCACCCGTGCCACACACACACACACACACATTCTGTATGTACACACAGACACATGCACAACTCTGTAGTTTCAGATAAGCCTGACTGAAGCACCAGGAAGGGGCCAATGCTTCATCACTGACACTCCTACAGCGTGTGTGTGTGTGTGTTGACTTTGAAAAAGAGCAGTCAAGACCCCAATGTTGACTGAGCATGTTACATATGTGTGTGTGTGTGTGTGTGTGTGTGTGTGTGTGTGTGTGTGTCACCAGGAGGCTGCCCCACCTCGGGAAGACGCCAACTAATTCTTAAAAAGGGTAGAAATTATTGTGCGGAGGCCCGAATGAACTGAATAAAGACAACAAAGTCACGACGCGGTCACAGGGCGAGCGTCTACTGAGCGAATGATGAATGTCTCCCTCTTTCTTTCTCTTTGCTCTCCTCCGCTGGCCCAACGCCATGGCGATTAATTCCGGGGCCGCAGAGAGAGAGAGAGAGAGAGAGAGAGAGAGAGAGAGAGAGGGAGAGAGAGAGGGAGAAAAAGCAATGAGAGTGACATAATGTGGACAACCTTCCCCGAAAGACACGCCCACACACACACACACACACACAGATATGAATACACAGAAACCTGTGAGTGATGAGTTACTCCCGGTAGAGTTGAGTTGATGCATTGGGGGCGAGTCGTTATATAAGGCAGGAGCGGCGTGAATTTGTAATCCGTGCCGGTTAGATAATAAGAAATGCAAAGGAAGAATGTTTTTTTCTTCTTCTCCGACTCGTTAATCTCTGAGCGATCTCAGACGCAGCGACTCCCCGCCGACCTCGTCCACCGGCCTCGGAGGCGGCGGAAGCTCCGGGTAACCAGCGGCGACTCGGACCGGAGTCGGCTCGATGACGCGTCCCGAGATTGACAGGCGCCATCATTCAGGATACATTCGCCGTTTATTGCACACTTGCTGTAAATGTCGTGGCCGGAAGGTCACATTGTGCCTTTATCCAGACAATAACAAGGCTCGCAATTTATAGAGTAGCATGCAGCTATTATGCAGTAGGAAATAGAAACAAATAAATGCAGATCCACCGTCTATGAATTAGTATATACATACAGTATATGTATATAAATATATATGTGTGTATATATATATTTTTTTTTTCATTTTTATTTATATACATACAGTATATGTATATAAATATATATATATATATGTGTGTATATATATATATATATATATATATATATGTGTGTATATATATATATATATGTATATATATATATATATATATTTATATAGATACAGTATATGTATACATACAGTATATGTAAACATACATATACATACATATATATATATATATATACACATACAGTATATGTATATAAATATATATACATATATATGTATATATATATGTGTGTATATATATATATATATACACATACAGTATATGTATATAAATATATATACATATATATGTATATATATATATATATATATATGTGTATATATATATATATATATATATATATATATATATATATATACACATATACCGTATATTGTAAAAAGACTACTTTTAGGACTTATCTATGATTCGACGAGATACACCAGTGAATGATCATTGCACAAGTTTTAAGATTGTGGATTTCCCACAATGCATCACACAGTATCCTTTTCGATTGACCCTAGCTGTCTAGTAAAAGCTCACGGCTGTCAAACTCCATATAGTTTGGAACCCACGATAAAAAAAATTAAAAATTAAAAAGCTGTGCCTGACGGAGCTCGTCTCTGGGACAGGAGCGGCCGTCGTACCGTTGTCCTCTCCCTCCTGTTCCCAGCCTGTTCGCTCTCCTCGTCTCCCTCGCCTTTTCTTTTTCGTCTCGGGGAACAGGGAGAGCCGTGGACAGTCAGATTAATGACCTCGTTCTCCAACACACTCCGTCTTCCCTTTTATGTCTATCTGCAGCAGCCTCACAGCCGCAGTGGTGTGAGACACACACGCACACACGCACACGCACACACACACACACAAACCGAGCGAAGCCCTCATCATATTTCTGCGCTGTCTGTTCTTCTGCCCCGACCGCCGTTCATCTCAGGAAGTCGGGGCTTCGGCGTCTCGGCGCAGGTGGCAGATCTCGCTGCAGTGCAGTGCGCCCTCCGCTCTGGAGAACCGGGGGGGGGGGGGCTGGTTGTCAAAACGTCAAAACGTCAAAACGTGGTGCAATCTAGACACGTCCGGTACGGATAGACGAGCCAACGGCGTCCTGTTCAGAAAAAAAGGGGGCGGGGCTGCAGTCCAGTATGTTTTCTACGGTAACATGGCTCCGTCAAGTCGGCGCTCCAATGTTCTCCTCTAAAGTTGTCGGGTGACCATGGCGTCCTCTTTTCCCCGGACATGTCCTCTTTTTGAGACCTAAAAGATGCGTCCGGCAGAGATTCCAAAAACATCCGCGATTTTGCTTCATCGGATATTTGCGTTTCTCTGGGTCTTTCACAAACTAGTTATTACGCCCTTACAAGTTTTGGAAATGGTATCTCCCTTAGGTTCCACCTTCTTGCGAGAGCTGTGTTGCCAGATACACGAAAATGATCCACCTTTTAGGCACGTATATCACAAAACAGGCAGAACAAGAGAGATGTTTAATCGCTCAGCACCCCCAAAAACTCAAATCTGGTCACCCTAAAAGTAGTACACAGTAAGTAGCACACAGTGGAGTTGTGTGTTTAAAGTCCTTTGGGGGCGTTTTTCATCTTAATAAATATATAGCTGGTTGGAGACCCTGTTGTGTGTTTCCTTGGGGCTCCTGACTCGGGCGTGTCACAGACACATGCCAGGCTCCTGGCCCGATAGGAACAGGCCTGTTTCTGTTTGTTTGTTTGTTCTTCTTCCTCCGAACCCCCAGACGTGCGTGTCGATCGCTGCTACGTGCACCCCCTTGCCATGTCTGCACATCTGTCTGCGCCCGTGTCTGCTGACGCGAGTGTGCGTCGCCCGACTCGGATGTGTAATTACACGGGAGAGACGATAAGGCCGTTTTTTTTCTTTCTCTCCTCCTTCCCTCCCCTCTCCTGTGGGAGCCCACAGCTAATTATAGAGCCAGCGGAGCTTAAAATTGCCATTTAAAACAGCCATACGGCGGGAGACAATAACACACTCCCCCGGTGGTGTCACCACTGGGGAGCGAGTGTGTCTGCATGGAGGTATCGCGGGAGAGGGGACGGCGATGGAGGCAGCGGCGGTGGGCAGAGGAGGAGGAACAGAAGTATCCTGTAGGTCTGTTAGCGACATCATTCCACAGGTGGGGTTCTTTCCTAAAATCAAACGGTTTTCATTCGTTCATGTAATTCCTCCGTTACCACAAACCAGACCGATGTCGACTCTCTACCTGTACCCCTCTCTGCCTAAACAAACTCCCCGGTCACTCAGCCGAGGAAGAGATCGAATCCAGAGACAATTTGAAGAGAAAAGAGGGAGAGAGAGAGAGAGAGAGAGAGAGAGAGAGAGAGGTTGAGGGAGAAAGGATGGGAGAGGAAGAGAGAATTAACAGAAAGATGGAGTGAGGGAGGTTAGAGAAAGGACATGGGGGGATTTTGTGGCCGTGGTGGAATGAGCTTTGAAGTGTGTGTGTGTGCCAGCGCGCGCACACACACACAGACACACACACACACACACACACACACACACACACAAAACACACTATTTCTCTGCCTCTGTACACAGATTGTTGTACAAGTTTGATACACATAAAAATGTTCCTCCATCTCCCTCCCTCTTTCTCTGTCTCTCTCTCACTCAAACAAACACACACACACACACACACACTCACACACACACACACACACACACACACACAGATGGACATAATAGCTGCAGGACCTACTTTAGTAAGATAAGATGAGAACAACCCACATTAATGAGTCATCACTCAATTTATGTTCATTATGTACACTCTTAGAAGCATGTGTGTGTGTGTGTGTGTGTGTGTGTGTAATGGGAGAGGAGATGGGGGGAAAGAACATGTGATCATGGTTCTTTGCACACAGTGTGTGTGTGTGTGTGTGTGCGTGCGTGTGTGTGTGTGTGCACTCTTTATTGGCGTCTCTCCCTCGCAAAACTCCCACGGGTTTACATGGACAGTAACTCATGTGTCAATTAATTACCAGCATGGGAATCTGTGTGTGTGTGTGTGTGTGTGTGTGTGTGTGTGTGTGTGTGTGTGTAGTGTGAGTGTGATAGAGTTACAGTCCATCAGTGTAATGAGTGTAAGAGGATATGTCACCAGACACCGGTCCTCTCTGTAACTAACACCAGCAGTCAGCTCAGGTCTGCAACCCCACCGCTACGTCCGCACCCCCAAAGCATCATGGGAGCTGGAGTTGACAAAAGCCCCCGGTAGCTAACGTTATATCTATGTTGAAAGGACAAGATGTGTTGTCGGTCACATAAACATTTGATATTCCTTTGAATTCCTCATCGAAATTCAATTATTCAACGTTTAATATGCAAAAGGAGCCACCGGCCGGACTGGATTCAGGGACACGGCGGTGTGTATCGCCGGCTTTAGATCCTCGATAATTGGATTTCCTGATGTCCACGCTCTTTTTTTTCATCTTTGGAATTAGCAGCCAGAGAATGTGCGCTGTGTTTACAATGAAGGAAGCACAAAGCACAAGTTTAAACACCTTTTTAAAAACTTTTAATGGCATTTAATGTCCATTTCTATCTCTTGAATAAAAACACAGGAGGTGGCGGGCATGGAGACCACACACGGCCAACGGTCTGAACCAACAGCGCCACGCAGCCGCTGTGTGACGGTGAAGGGACAGAGCTAAACGCTAATGTTAGCATGCTGATGTTCTCAATTCAAAGAACACTGAGTACAGACTTGTGTTCTTTTGGAGTCTGGTCTTAGGAGTCCAGACTCTGGAGGACGGGAGGACAAGACAACGGGAGGACGGTCTTTCTGCGATTGGACCAGCAGCTGACTTGATGACGTCACCACATCAGCTGTTCTTCTCCTGACTTTAATCTAATTATTCACTGTAAATTATTTTTTACAGTCAAATAAACAAAACATCCTAAAATGACATTCCTGACTCAACAACAGTAGTATTTATAAAAGTCATCTGTCAGTAGTTTATTTTCTCCTCCGCTACTGTTTCTGGTTGCTGGTGAAATGCATTCTGGGATATCTGCTGGCCAGAGTACGCACAAGTCTCCTCTGATGCATCCTGGGTAAAGTGGGAGGAGCAAGTCACATCCGGGTGTTTTGAACGTGAAGAGAGAGAAGAGAACTTTGAATGTGAACATGTACCTGAGACTGATGAGGAGACAGGACACGAGGACACGAGGAGAGGAAAGGACACAAGTAGAGGAAAGGACACAAGTAGAGGAAAAGACACAAGTAGAGGAAAGAACACAAGTAGAGGAAAGGACACAAGTAGAGGAAAGGACACAAGTAGAGGAAAGAACACAAGTAGAGGAAAGGACACAAGTAGAGGAAAGGACACAAGTAGAGGAAAGGACACAAGTAGAGGAAAGGACACAAGTAGAGGAAAGGACACAAGTAGAGGAAAGACACAAGTAGAGGAAAGGACACAAGTAGAGGAAAGGACACAAGTAGAGGAAAGGACACAAGTAGAGGAAAGGACACAAGTAGAGGAAAGAACACAAGTAGAGGAAAGACACAAGTAGAGGAAAGGACACAAGTAGAGGAGAGGACACAAGTAGAGGAAAGAACACAAGTAGAGGAAAGAACACAAGTAGAGGAAAGGACACAAGTAGAGGAAAGGACACAAGTAGAGGAAAGGACACAAGTAGAGGAAAGGACACAAGTAGAGGAAAGAACACAAGTAGAGGAAAGAACACAAGTAGAGGAAAGGACACAAGTAGAGGAAAGGACACAAGTAGAGGAAAGAACACAAGTAGAGGAAAGGACACGCAAGTACGCATATTGAGAAACGGCCGTTGAGTGAGTATCATGTGTACTTGGTTCAACACTGTAGCTGAGCATGTTAGCATGCTGCGAGTACAGCTGAGGCTCATGGGAGTGCTGTATATCTTGCACTAATTCACAAAACTAGGTCACAAATCTATATTTTGACCAGAGAATGACGCTGGATATTACTTCAAGGCATTACCAAAGTTATTAGAAGTCATCCAGAGGGGAACATGAATATGAGTACCAAATGTCCGGGGGATCCATCGAGCCGTCGTCTAAACATTAAACTCAAATGTAAAACAATCGACTTCTAGGTGGCGGGAGAGGAAACCCTAAAGCTTCTAGCTACACACAGAACAATGACACACACACACACACACACACACACACACACACACACACACACACACACACACACACACAGGCGGGACTACATCCACTAGCGACTCTTCACCTGATGCAATGTGTAGAGGTGTGATGGGACTGCAGCCACAACACAAGGATCAGGTGTGTAAACCGTGCTAAACCCAGACTACCCGGTTTCATGTGTGCAGAACGGTGTTTACCAACCTTTCCAAGATGATTGCAAAAAATAAAAAAGGCTTTATGGTGTGAATTCATAGTCCACGTTCTACTGAATGGCATCCAACGGACGCACGCTACTGGCGGATGCCTTTGTTTCAGGGCATAATATAAATCAATGCTTTGCTGCACATGTAATTGATTTTGCCTGCGTATCCGCCGCCTGCAGGCGTCGGGGCATAATAGTTTATTCACCTTTTTATTTACCACGGCATCATTGCGGATGATGCCTGGCTGTAAACCGCTGCTGACTGGAGGCGATGAAAGGTTCCTCCCTTTGCATCATGGCTATATGCCTGTGTTTATGCATATGGGGATGTGCCCCTACAGCCAGCTCCTAGTCACAGCTGGCGGTTAAGCTCGAGCCTTGCGTTGCGCTAAAGGCCGAGCGCACAACGTTTACACAACAGACCCACAGGGGGCAGATTTGAATATGACTCAGAACATACAGTACGTTTTTTTCTGTTCTCTTTTACGGCAAATTAAAAAAAATCTGTCATTCCTTTTATTTCCCCTCTTTGCGTTAGCCCGATGATCTTTCAATATTAGTTACGGCCCTTCCCGTTTCTCATTATTACTGTATTAATATAAATGGAGACGAGCGAGACTGGGAAGTAATGATGAGGCATCGCTAATTTGATCTTCCGTTATGGAGTAAAGGAGGACAAAGGAAGTAAGGAATGAAGGAATTAATTAGAGGGGCATTCCAACAAGTAGAACAATACAATAATAAGTCAATAACAGTTTTATCCCATTGTGTTCAGAGTCAAAACACCAACCGCAAAAATAAATGTCTGACCTCCAGAATAAATGGTTAAGTTCTGGAAACTATACACAGATCTACAGCTCAGAACAACTTCTCCATGGCAACATCCACGGGTCACAAGTACAGAGGAATCATCAGGTGTAAAGTAGTGAACAGGTTGAGAGGAAAGGATTGGAAAAGATATGAGTGGTTAGAAAAAGGTATAAGACGCAGAGAAGACCTCCACCTCCACAGACCCGGGCCGCTGTCCGAGTCCTGCCCGCTGAAGGAGCGCTATCCCGGGGCTAGTCTGTGTTTTAATCCAGATAAAGTTATACTTATACTTATTTTGATGAGTGCATTGGTTTTTGAAAACAAACCGGACATCTTACAAGAGCAGACATTGTCATTGTTTCTGTTGCATCCCAAATGTCTTCATGTCCTACGTTGGATCTTCTGGGGGCTACTTCGACAAAACTACTGGAATAATGACGTCTCTAACCCGTATAATAATAAAAATGTTGCAGTGTGTCAGTGAGTTGCTCTGCATGGGAAGCCTTTCTACATGGTTATCGGTGTTCTTTATGCAGGGGAAACAACATGTTAGTTAAACTGCATGTGTGTGTATGTGAGTGTGACTACATGCCAGCAGTTGTGTGCTTGTGGTAGGACGAAGGAGGAATTCGGGCATCTGTTGATTGCCCTTTTATTTATTGTGTGCCGTGGGTGGGCCTCGGTGTTGTTGCTGTGCCGAGCCGTAAAAGACACCAATCCAGCACCAAGTGCCCTAATCCCTCCCTCCTCTTTCCTCCCTCCTTTCTTTGTCACCAGGTCTCTCATTTGCACTTGACCTTTATATATTTTCCCGTTTGCCTTGGCAGGTCGAGAAAAGGACCGAAACAGAGAGGAAAATAACGAAAGAGGGAGAATCAGAAAGACGTGCAGAAGGCGGGACGTCTCGGCCCGGCGGAGAAGGACAGTCAGTCGGGATGAACGGGGGAGACGAGAGGGAGGGGGGGGGGGGGGGGGCGAGGAGGCATGGAAACGGCCCAGTGGAAAGCATGATGTCATGATTAGTGAGGTGCGACCATCCTGCAGTCCCATTGGCACCACATGGATGCCGGTTGAAAGTGCGCGTGCACACACACACACACACACACACACACACACACACACACACACACACACACACACACACACAAAATGTCCCAGTGTCTAACCGCTCACAGCTGCTGTAAGAAACAATGCCGCCATTGTTGCTTTTAACCTTCGCCATGGGCATAAACACACACACACACACACACACACACACACACACACACACACACACACACACACACACACACACACACACACACACACACACACACACACACACACACACACACACACACACACACACACACACACACACACACACACACACACACACACACACACATCCAGTGGAAGCACAGCAGACATATTAAAACATCCTGATGCTTTAAGCCCTGGTGAAGCGTGAAGTTGGGGAAGATTTAGGTCCAATATCTCTAGAAGAGTGGAGGAAATCTCATTTAAGTCACATTAAACGGCATCATGGACGCTCATGAAACAAGTGTTTTGTGGTCATGAGCAGGGCGCTGAATGGTCGCCTCTCATTAGGATCACAATCTCCCCGCATCGGAATCTGTGACAGATTGAGCCAAAGTAAAGTGTCTGCGTATTCCTGCCTTTCTATTAATAGACACGACACACACGGTGATCAGAACCCAAACTGGCAGCACCGACTGGGGTCGCTTCCCGTCGCCTCGCGGGACGCAAACAAGCAAACTGGGCGGGGAGACTAAACCCGCGTTTACTGGACTGATGCCTGCAACTGAAGAGAGACAGGCGAGCTGGTTCAGGAATAATTAAGGAGTGACGGAGCTGACGGGGGAATATGTAGACAGGGACGCGACGGAGGCGGTCCGTCCCTGTTCTGTGCTCGTGTGGTTTGAAAAGGTTTCCGGGGGAAATGTTAACCCTAACCCATGAGTGAGAAAGGCCGCTCCTCTTCCCGCCAACGCTATGACGCAAGTCCTCCGAATCGAACAAGAAAATGCACTGTTCGCCTCGGAAGAAGACGGAGGAGGACGACACAACGTGTCCGTGCCTTCCAAAACTCTCGCAACCCACTTTTTTTATTATTCGTTATCTCCATCCGACTCTAATCTTCATGCATTGATTTTCAAAGAGATACATAAAATAAATAAGGTATTTGCCTGTTTGTTGAAAGCATATCTGCCTTCTCTCAAAGTCCAATGTCGGGCAGTAGTTTCTGCATCCATCTCCAGAGAACTGGGGATCTGAAGGGAGTGAAGATAGAGGATCACTCCTCTGATAAGGAGAAGCCGTTTCTCCCTCTGCTCGGCTCCACGGGGCCAGAGAAAGACGAGGAGGCTTTGCACCGAAGGAGGTCTACGGATTAAAAGAGATCAATAGAGAGCTAAATGATGATGATGAATATTAAACGCGCTGAACATGAACGGGGCCAGAGATCCAGGGAGGAGCGCCACACCAGACTAGACCAGCGTGCTGTGCTCCTCCGGAACCACGACTGAGGAGGCGGCTGGTCCTGGACTGGGAGGCGTGTCTGCAGAGCCCAGAGATTCCTGAGCGGATGGGCGGGAAAACTGACGGAGGACGAGATGCTGCAGGAGTAGGGAAGAGGAGAGGAAGCTCCCGACTCTGGATTTAGGATGCATTCCGATGCTGAACTGGGTCTCAGGACCACTATTCAGGCAGGGTTCTTACACATTTTGACCAATGGATGTCCAGGACTTTTCCAGGACTTTTCCAGGACTTTTCCAGGACTTTTCACCAAATTTCCATGATTTTCTTTTTTTTATTTTACGTGTTGATTGCGTACGCCGGCTTATATTTTGAGCGTCTTTCTTTAAAAATAACATTCATTATCTCAAACTCGGCCTAACTGAACACGTGATTATAACAAATGTCCATGACTTTTCCAGAACTTTAACGATTTAAGTTTTTTCCAGGACTTTTCCAGGCCTGGAAATTACCATTTTAAAATTCCATGACTTTTTCAGGTTGTCCATGTCCGTACGAACCCTGTACAGGGGAACAGAGCGCAAACTCTTGGGACGCAAAACAAACTGGACCTGTGAGCCGACACTGTGGAGGCAAAAGCCTTTGTTTAATTTTTTGTGTTTTTGGTTTTCTTTCTCTCTCTCTCTCTCTCTCTCTCTCTCTCTCTCTCTCTCTCTCTCTCTCTCTCTCTCTCTGATCCTTTAATTAAATCAGAGAGAGAGAGACGGATGAGATCAGAGCTTTGACCTCTACCCATCACACATATGCTTCAAGATGAGGGGGGGGGGCTGCCTATATGAGGAAATGACATCATCATCAGCTGCGGTGTCCCCGGGGTCAAGGACCCGTCCCATCGCGGCGGAGATTACCCCCGGCGAATGGTTATTACACCGTATGAGGGATGGCGGCGACGAGGGTGACTACAGGTACACCCCCTCAGCGGGCGGAGTGATGGCGCAGGCCCATTACTGATAGATGGATGGAGCCGATTACGGAACGCTCCATTAGTGTCACTTCATACAGTCGGGCGAGGCGTGCGTGTGCGTGTGCGTGTGCGTGTGTGTGTGTGTGTGTGTGTGTGTCTGCAGCGAATGCAGAAGGGAGCGAGGTGGCGGGCAGGAACTCGCTATTGGAGTCTATTGGAACTCTGGCAATCAAACTGGTAATCTGAAGCCTGATTGGACATTTGTAAAGACGACTTAAACTCACTTGATCTGCAGATTGCACATGAAATTGCTCGTTATGCTATGTCCTTATATTCTCCCATGCTTTGGACGGGTGCTATCCGCAGTAGAAGAAAAAAAGATCTCTGAAAAAGTGATCCGACGTATCTAGTCTAGCGGAGATGAGGCTCAAGAGTCTAGAGCCCAAAAAGTGGTGCTTTGAGCTAAATGCTAACGGCGGCATGCTAACACGATGGTGTTTAAGCGGCAGTCATTGAAATTCACCGAGCTGTGTGACGTTATTTCCAAGTATAAAGAAGAACTCGTGAATACTTCCTACTTGGTCGATGGCGGAAATGATAACTGTTTCCACGGAGTAAAGCCACGGAGATAAGCCACGCCCCCTCGAAGGCACAAGTATGAAGCGAATGAAGGGAATAAACCACATCTTGTCATCTCGGTAAACTCCCGATAGTTTCGGTGTGAACGCAGCATTAGCACAACTCTCCAGTAGCTATTGTCTTTTCTTATATATCAATTGTGCGTTCTCTTTCTTGCACGACCCGTGTGCAGAGGACTCACTCCACAAACTCTTTATCGTGCACATTTTTTTTTCATCTTCTCTCTCCATTCTGGGAAACCCGTATAATAAAAAGCAACTTTTGACTTCGCCCGGAAGGGGGCGGGACATCGGGCCCGAATGGCGTCTACTGGCCGTGACCGGCGTGTCTGCTCGCTTCATAACGAGCCGACAACACGCCCATTTACCTCGACCTGAGACTGACCCCCCCCCCCCCCCCCCATTCCCATTCCCAGACGAGGCTGTTATTAACGCCGGTGGGAAGGTGATTCACCTCCGTTAAGATGACGCCGCCCCTCCTCACCTCATCTCTCGTCTAATGGCGCCCGGAGGGCCGGCTGACGTGGGGCGGAGGGGGCATCTCATCTCGGGACAAAGATTACTCTCCATCATTACCCGGAATTTAATAGAAGCCGCTTCAAGGAAGACTTTCTACTTTTTTTTAGGGCAACGTCATACGATGTGTGAACTAAACTGTGTTTAACACATTCTCAGCCCATAGCTGCATCTATATTTAAATGTGCCGTCTAATTAAGTCCGTCGCGGCGGCCCGTGTCATTAGGTGGGGCTCTAAATGGTTTGTGGGAGGAGGCGAGCGCCGGGTCCTTTCAGCCCGCCGTGACCCGGCAGCTCTACCTTCTATCCGCTCTCCCTCTCCTGCCCTCTGCCTCTTGCTCTCCTCTCTGACAGTCTCGCTCTGTCAAATTCCCCCCGTGCTGCTCGCGCCGCCATCTCTCCTCCTCTCCTCCTCTCCTTCCTCTCCTTCCTCTCTCTGCTCTGTCACATCCATCTCCCCGCTTTTAATCTCTCCCTCTCTCCCTCTCTCTTCCCCCTCCCCTTCCCGTTCACTTTCATCCCTCTCGCTCCCGCTCGGCGCCGCTGAGTGACAGTACAGTTAAACTGTTATTGGCTCCTGCAGAGGAAGCAAAGCAGCAGCGCGAGCGGCGCCGCGGCACGGAGAGGAGGGGGAGCGTGCGTTTGTGTGTTTGTGTCTTTGTGTGTTTGTGAGTTTGTGTGTTCGTTTGTGTGTTCGTGCTGTTGAAAGTCAAATGTGAAATTGTGTGATTTGAGCGAATTGTTCCAACTCGTGAAAAAGAAAGTTGCATGACTGTGGCTGAGGAAGGAAGGGGGATGGGATGGGTGATGAAGAGGGGGAGGGAGGGGGTGGGTTGTAGGAAGAAAAACAAATATTCGACGGGTGGAACACTGACATAATATCTCAAGCCGATCCAGTAAAAACACACCACAATGCAGAGCTATCTCTTAGCATAACATTACTCACCAAAGAACACACACACACACACACACACACACACACACACACACACACACACACACACACACACTGCCACTTTGGAAACGGTCTGCAGATTGCTGAATCTAGGTCGTGACATGCGGGTAAAGAGAATCATTCATTTTAATTCCAGCGGTCAGTTACATTCCGGTCGTCATGAAGGGGAGTCGTCGGGCAGCCTGCCAGGTCCCATATGTGCCTTGGCTCTCCGCTGGCCAAGGAAGTTAAACCAATACATGAGTGTGAATAAAAAAGTGTGCGTAAAAAAAAAAAAAAAAAACACACACAGTTTTGAAGATAATTTTTAAGAAAGCAGTGATTCATTACATTTGGTTACAAGACATTTCCTTTGCTTTCCTTCCACGTGAAGAGCCGAGTGCCCCCTCTTTTAACTCGTGTTTCTCACGTCTTACGGGCTCTACCTCCGTCCTCTCCGGCTTCAGAGATCAGACGATTTCACCACGCTGTGCTTCTCTTTTGGACAGCTGGCAAATTCGCCGTCGAGAACGCGAAAAACTCGTCGGTGGCGGTTCTCCCGGCGGACCATTTTGGATTCTTTACTCGCTCCGTTATCTTCCAAAGTCTAGAGCAGCGGTCGGGAACCTTTTTCTACTGGGAGAGCCATAGAAGCCAAATATTTCTAATTATATTTAATTGAAAGCCTTATAGTATTTTTTTTTTTTACGTATAATCTTAATGCGACTTCTGGTGCTGCATGATTAGGGGGGGGGGGTCTGTTAAATAAAAGAACAAAGACATCTTTAGGAAAAGGGCCTTACAATACTTCTGCTGTAATCTGGCGCTATAGAAAAAATTACAGGGTGGCGTCCGGAGTTTTTTGTTTTTTTTACTCAAAATTGTTTGGGAGCCATATTCCGTCACCGAAAGATTCCCGACCCTTACTCTTGAGGAAATAGGAAGAAGCTCGAGGAGCTACGCTCGGCCAGCAGTTGTCCACACGCTAATCCTAAAAAGTAGTGTGTATTTTCAATTTGCACAGTAAAAACAAAAAATCTTAATGGAAACACTGGTAATGTTTACAATGTTTTTAAAAAAGTCTTCAAAGAAAATACACTTTTTGGAGCTCAACTGAGGTGGAAAAGTTTATGCCTGGATAAAAGCAAAATGTGAGAAAATGGAACGGAGAGAGCGAATAAATGATGGCTTCATGAAGCGCGTGACTGCTACGTCCACCCAAACTTCTGACGCTAACTGGCGTGAACACGTGAGAGGCGGAGTCCGTCCGAGCATTTTCTCCGAACGTCGAATTGAAAAACCTGATCCCGTCTGTGGCTGGTCAGAAGGAGCATCCCCAAACGGACACGTGGTCAGAGCGCCGCCCGCGGGGGTTTAAGAAGTCAAACCTGCGATCGCGACAACCGTGAGTCAATATTCGTGCGCCTTGATGATTGGGTTTCTGCAGCTCCCCCAAAAACAGATTGTCTCCCCATATGTGCGTGTGTGTGTGTGTGTGTGTGTGTGAGTGCGGTAGGACACATCCACCATCTCGCTCCATCACAAATTACCTCATTAAATTTCATTGCATTAAGCCACTTTCATGAATTTAGCCTAGTCCCAGGCCCATTGTTCGCCTGCAAACGAGATTAAAGCAACATTTGCCTTTCTCCTCGCTTTTCAATTATATTTCTGGAAGGACAGCTCGGGCACGCCGCCTTAATGAGGAGGGAAGGAAACATAAAGAGGAACAAATGAAAACGGGACATTCGTCGCACTTTGGACAGTTTTTTGTAATTAAGACAACTTTGTGACACTTTTTTTGGGGGGGGGATGTTCAGACATTCATCCCACAGTGTCCCGTCACGGCTGTTCAGATGTATTATTCCCAGTGTCAAAACTGCATAATTACTGACGTTTCTCTTCAGTCTTGGCTTTGCTTTTTGTCTTTATTGTTTGTAAGATGGCACAGAAGTGAATGGCACCCATAGAAAATAAATGCAGCGCATGGTTTCATCCTCCCATTCAGATTAAGAATGAAAATATAATAATGAGTGTGTGTGTTTTTTTTTTTTTTAAATAAGCAGTGTGTACGCCTTTTCATGTTCATTCGACCCTAAATGGAGACAAATAAATAAAAAATAAATAAATTCAAGGCTTCCTTCACACAATGCAGATAACAGGACACACACACAAGCACACATGCACACGCACGCAATGCACGTATGGCCATTGAGATGATGTTGCTAGGCGACATATACATCTCCTGCCAGTCAATGCACATTTTTAGGAGCTGCTGAGGAAAAAAGTAAAGTGGAGGTGCAGAATAGAGTTAGAAGAGTAAGTTAGAACAGAAAACGTCTAAGTGGCAAACATTGTTGACCTCCCCGAGGCTACCCACGATGCCCAGGGGGGAAATTAACCTTTTTGTTCTCGGCATTTGCCCATATATGACCCTCAATAACTCAAAACTGTGCAGGCGGAACTAACTAGCCATTGGGTTGGTAATAATCTGCTGGAGTTCAACATTCTCTGTGGTTTAGCAGCAGGAGGCTGAGCCCTGAACTCCGGTGAGATTCACTGCGAGTCTGCTCTGAACGTCTGAAATCACCTGTTGGCCAACATGTTTGTTTACATTGTTGACACACTTTGTGCTCGTCGTAATGGAAGGTAAAGCCCTGCAGGAGACGGAGACGTGGGCGTTCACAGGCGGGGAGATTTCCTGGGGTAAACACTACAACATCGTTTGAGAGGAAGGAGATAGAATACCTCCAATAGTTAAACAAATAAAACGTGTAAAGAGCTTTAAGTACAGAATAAAACCGACTGATGACAGAAACGTCACACGCAGCTTTCACTCGACCGGAATCAAACGAAGCTCGAGCCCTCGGCCGAGTCAACAAGCAGCCAGCGAGCATTGTGTGTGCAGAAAGGAGCTGGTGGCCCACCTACACAGGACAAGTGGGTCTTGTGGAGAACTGGGAGACTCTGGCGGGTCCATGTGAAAGCCTGTGTGGAGAGGAGAGGCTTACGGGGCTCATCTGCATGCGAAAGAAACACAATGGAGGGGGGCGGGGGGTCTTCACGCACACATTTTACAAGGCTTGGACCCTCTCAAAGAAATGGACACACACACACACTTGAACAACAAACACGAGGAGAGGGAGAGGGCGGGGATCTCTTCAGGACTCCACAAGGTCACATGACGTCTGATTCGTCGCATAGCTGAAAATTCAAATTAGGAGGCGAAACAAAAACTGCGTCGTAAAATAAAATGGAGCTCTGCATGTGTCTGAATGAGTACTCTAGTCGACTCTGGCAGTGCAGGAGTTAACACAACGAAATAAAAAATGCAACAGGCCGAAATGAGCCCCAGTAAACAGTGAAGGAGGCTTGTGCGACCGCAGAATCCCAATTTGTTCCCTGTTGTTGCTCCAGCCATTGACGGAGGCTTTGCTATAATTAGTTTATTTTTATTTATTTTTATATAGAATGGACCTTTTTGTCCTTTTTTTGTTGTTGGTGAATTCCGACTCATCTGTATTCGTCTGGGCTGCGGCATCACTCGCAGCCAAATCTCTCCTACGGCGTTCCCTTTCAACAACAACCCCCCCCCCCCAGCAGCTCTTTTCTCCCCCCAAAAAATGATTTGAAAAGAAACAAAAAGAGAAAACACCTCCTTCCCTCACCTTTTTCTTTTTTTTTAACTCCCGTTCTAAAAGCTCTGTTGGTTCCTTTTTCCGCCGGCATTATTTCGAGGACGCCTGCCATCCCTTTCTCTCCGCCTCCTCCTCTCTTTTTTCATAAACCTCTTCGCTCTTAACGACGTCTCTCCATTTATTTTATTTTTTTCTTCCCAAATAACCTATTTTCCTTATAGCATCTATTGATTCTGATGACTGCTCTGTGGCCCGCTTGATGCATGAAAGTAATCAAGTGGGTGTGTATGTGTCTGTGTGGGTGTATGTCTGTGTCTGTGTGTGTGTGTCTGTGTGTGTGTGTCTGTGTCTATGTCTGTGTGTGTACGTGTCTGTATGTGTGTGTTTGTGTCTGTGTGTGTGTGTGTGTGTTTGTGTCTGTGTGGGTGTGTCTGTGTCTGTCTGCGTCCGTGTGTGTGTGTGTGTGTGTGTGCGTGAGAGAGAAAAGTTGCATTTGTGTGAGACAGAATATGTGTCGTGGTTTATTAGCCTGCACGTCTAGAGGTGTGTGACAGAATGCATGCGAGTGTGGGGGAATGTGTTGTGTGTGTGTGTGTGTGAGAGAGAGAGAGAGAGAGAGAGAGAGAGAGAGAGAGTTCTAGCATTTGTGCACACACACACGTTTATGCATTTAATTGTTAAAAGTGTATTTTAGTAAATGTGTATATGCATATCTACCCGTGTATGTCCTTTCAAGAGCATACCTCCATGTTTAAATGTGTGTGTGTGTGTGTGTGTGTGTGTGTGTGTGTGTGTGTAAGATGGGAGGCTGGCAGATGTGACACACCTCATCTTCCCTTTCCATCGGCCTCTATTTTAATCTGGCAAAACAGGCTGTGCGTGTAATGACCTTTAGAAAGGGTGAAGATAAGTAGATGAGGCTGAGTGCGAGGCGTGTTGAGTTACTGTATGGAGGAGCCGGCGCTGAGGAGATGGCGCTAGATGACAGAGGGAGGAAGATAAATGGATGAGGGGATGGGATAAAGTGGAGCATTTAACGAGATATATGCAGTCGGAGGGCTGAGAACGTGGAGGAGGACTGTGAATGTTAAGCCGAGGGGATCCGAACCTTCAGTCCGCCAGCGCCACGCAGGTCCTTCATCTTCATCGAGCCTCTAAACCTTTTGTTCCTTTTGACCATGGTTGTTTATGATTAACCAGACTTAAGTAACTTGAGTAACGAGGTTCACTCAGATGGACAAACACAAAAGCCTGGCCTTGTTTTAAGCCCCGAGATGTATTCATATTCATCTTCATGAAGCCAGCTTTGTTGTTGTTATTTTCTTGGAGTTCACGAAGAACAAGAGGTGAAGAAGGTAAAAAAGAATAGAAAAAGCTGCCGATAAAATCAAGAGTCTGGACATGCTCTCTGCTCAGGACACCGGAGAGTATCGAGGTCAGAGGTCATTCATGATGAAATAGGGTGCAGCTGGTCATAGAAGAGCGTTGCACTCGGGATTCAACGTCCAGAAATGCATCGGGACCATCCTTGAACCTCAGGATTGAACTTCATGGAAAATACCAACTAATATTTGAGTATCGCGATATAAATGAAACACGGCCAGACATGAAAGAACAAGTCGAACGTGCAGAGTAGGAACCGATTCCCAAAGATCTCTTCCCGCTTTCCTCTTGGTTGGATGAAGTTTGACGGCGAACCGACGTGTGGCCGAGTTAAAAGGGAAACGCGGCCTCCGAGCATCTCTTTCCGAGAGATTCCGCTCAAAGGGTTTCTCTTCTCCGGCGTGGAGTGAAAACCACCAACATGAAGACATCAGTATGCAGCAGCAGCCGCTCGCTCGCGTTTCTGCTTTGGTCGTAGCCGATGTGAGGATGTCGGGGGTGAAAAAATGAAATAAAACACCTGCGCACCTCGACTAGTGCAGCTCTACGTCACTCTGAATGGCGTTTCTTCCCCCCCCCCCCCCCCCCCCAGCGCTGCTCTTGTGTGGCCGCTCGGTCTTCACAGGGATATCGGACTCTGCTACACAGCTCGGGGCGTCTGAACCGCGATGCTCGGTATCGCGGGGCCGCGGTGCTCTCGGGCGGGGGCTTGTACTTCCGAGCCGCTGAGCTAAACGCCTACAATGTAGAAGGTAATGATAAGGATGAGTGTAAGAGGATGAGGTCAGCGGGATGAATGGCAGCGCGGGGGTGAGGACGAGGAACCGAGCGGGCGCCGCGAAGAGACTGAGGGACGGATAGAGGGATAAGGGGGAGGATTGAGAGATGAAGGGCAGGCTGACGGGGGGGGGGGGAGGGAGGAGGAGGAGGCGGGTGGCGGGCAGAGCAGCCGAGGGACGGCGGGATAAGGAGGTGGGGCGCGGTGAGGGGCGGAGGGGGGGGGGGTCCTCGCAAGCCCCTGATTATACTAATCCTGGTGGACCCCCCTCATAGCAGATTAGTGCCTGTACACACACACACACATTCAGAGTGACACATACACACACACACACCTTCTGTTGCTCCCAGCACATGTTGATTTGCTCCTCTCTCTCTGGCGCCCGCGAGGCCACGCCCAAATCCCTCACAGATTGGGCTAAGGAGCGGAGGGATTGGGATGAAGTCACGACTCCCTCCTGAACGACTCGCTTTGATTCATGCCAAATTTCTAAAGCAGACCAACACTTTTTTTTTGTTTTTATTGCACTTCCTAAAACAGAATTTGCATTGTCACCTGAGGCCTTCAGGTGTCGTAAACACAACGAGGGTCTCTACTGGTTTGTCCATTCTGGGCTACCGTAGAAACATGCCGGAGGAAAAAACAGTTGGTTTTCCAGCGACAGGGAACATTTTCTTTCAATTGTGGAAGTTATCTGATTTAAACTCTCAAATCATCAACATCATCTCTATCGAAGCCCCAAAGGGAATCAGTCGTGGGGGTATTATATATATATATATATATATATATATATATATATATATATATATATAGACACACAATACAATAGAGGTGTATAGAATAAGAAGAATTGACTTTTCACGTTGTCCATTGTTAATCGTAAGAGTTTGCTCAGTTCTCATAGAGCTGGAGGAGTGGGGCGCTTTTATTGTGAAAAGTTTACTGGTAATGGAATGTGTCTATCCACCGCTCCTTTGACCGCGAGACATTTACGATCAGCGTGAGGATCTGGTCCGATAGAATCGCTGCTTTTCTGGGAGCGGGCCTTTGTTTGAAAATATTTTTTTTAAAGGAAGACAAAAGAGGCTCAGCTCTCAATAACACCTTGAAGACCGGGTGCCAGATCCTTAATAGTAGTTAATAAAAAAGGGAAAGAGTAGGCTATTAAAAAATAAAACTGGAGCGCTGTTCTCGCTGTCCTTTATTCCCCGTTGTATTTGTCAAACACGGAGGGTCTCATGTTTTGTGCTTTTGGACATACTCAAGTCTCACCTGTGGAAAACTATTAAAAACTGTTTAAAAATAAAAAGGCAATTTCTAAGGTCAAAACTGTGAAGCAGAATTCAAGAGCCCACGTGTCCCTCCAGAGACGATTTCTCTGACTCAGACCCCGTTCACACGATGGGAAAACGCATATGTTTACATGCTTTTTGGCCTTTCATTTACACAAAAACGGAGGTTTTATCACGGAAAACGATCATTTCTAAAAACTCTGGCCAAAGTGGAGATTTCTGAAAACTCCGTTTTTGTGTTTGCGTGTGAACGAAGTCAAACTGAGTTTTAGGTGGTCAAACGTCACAGCGTGCGACTAAAGATGCTTCACGCCATGTGAGCGTCCTATGGGACGTATGCGGACGGCGTATTCATGCGGCTTCATATAAACAGAAACTTTTTAGAAAACGACCTTGTGTGTACAACGTCACTTTTGAAAACGGAGGGGCAGAAATATTTGTTTCTGTAAATACCCGGCTATGTGCAAATGCGGCCTAAATCCACAGAACGTTCCACCAATGAACCGGTGAAAGAAACCACTTCCTGTAAAACCTGGAAAGCCTCGCCGCCTGCTCCGGTTCGGCCCTTTAAATCGGGCGTTCGACTCCCGGCTGCCGTCACCGCGGCGCCGCCGAGCGGGTTCACGCATGTCACGCCACGCGGGAAGCGAAGCAGAAGGGTGTGATAATGGAACGTGTGTGCTCAGCAGACGTGCCCCGGGTGAATGGCATTTTTTCAGAAGAAAAAAAAAAAAAAAAAAAGGACGCCGGAGCGATTGTGTCACGGTAAGCCACGAGTCAAGCGGTGAGAGAAGAGCGGCTGAATGGCAGGATGTGCTTTACGTCAGCCCGATTGCACCGCGCAGCACTTCTCTCTGGGCGAGTGACACCCAACGGGGATGAAGAGGGATTAGGGGGCGCGGCGTGCCGCAGTCACGGGCCGCAGCCGCCGCCGCCGGAAAGCCTCCGATTGACTGCCGCCGCTAAAGCGCGCATCTGCAAATCACGCTCTGTTCATCACCAGGACGTCAGGGAGGGTGAACAACAGCGGGTGTGTGTGTGTGTGTGTGTGTGTTTGGCGTCTCTTGTTTTGTCATGACAGTGGGGCCCATTACGGACACAAATTGCTACGTTGGGTCTGAGTTTCACAGATTAGCCACACACACACACACACACACACACACACACACACACACACACACACACACACACACACACACACACACACACACACACACACACCTGTGTTGCGCTTTCACAGGTTATCCAATACTCCCTCTGCAAATATTAAATCTGTTTTAGATTCCACTGAGAGAGAGAGAGAGAGAGAGAGAGAGAGAGGAGGGAGGGGGTAAACAAAGAGAGGGGGATATGGCGGATAGCGAGAAGAGATAAAGAGGTGAGAGACAGCTGATGTGTTTCGGTATTCGGTATCATTATTATTTTGTCTCTTACTCTTGAATGATAAGCATCCGTGGCGTCTTATTACACCTCGTCTCAGAAAGACACACGGTGGTGACTTCATTGTGTTTTGAGTTAAGGGAGTTTATTATAGCTAGAGGGGAGACACCAGATGAATAGGGGGGGGGGGGGAGGACATTTTCAAACTTCTGCCTGAATTTTTGTGGAAAGTCAAAGAGTTTTGGATATCTCTCTTTATTTCACACCATGAATGAGACAATACGTTTCCATGACAAAAATGTTCTCCAAATCAGGCTATGAATGATATATGAAGAAAGAAAAAAACTTCAGAGTTTATAACGTTTGGTAAGAGCTTCTGAAGTACAGATTTCTTCTGGGGAAAAAAAACTAAATTGAACAAAACCGCCTTTAAGGATGTGTTTTGTAAAAAGACATTACATTTCTATCAAACCTCTGACCAATGCAAAGTGCCGAGGAACCGGAAATCGATACGACTCAGAGGAACGATTACACAACGCACTCGGTTCCCCGTCCCGCCCACAACAGGCCAGATGCTCCTGAACTGAAGTAGGTCATCCGTACGGTGTCCGATCCGTCCGTCTTCACGCCACCGCTCCTCCGTCAGCACTCAAAGCGTCTGGCGGTGCCGACATGCTGGGGAACCGTTAGCCAGTAAGGGTGGAAGCGATGCAGATGGAGACATGCGTCTTTTTCTCCGCTTTTCTTTTTTCGAGACTGACGCCGAGGAGACATTTGCTTTGGTGTGAAATGTCACAGATTATTACATCCACTGCTTGTTAACCGACTCGTAATTACCAGGATTTCCGTGATCTCCAGCTGCCGCGCATAAACGCTCAGCGACAATCCCAGGCAGGTGTTGCCGATGGCGATGCGGAGCGGCGGATCAAAAGTGGACTGGATTAACGAAGAGAAAGGCAGGAAAAATAAAAACAGGGGGAACAAATAGGAGATAAAAGAAGTAGTCATTTTATTCGATACGATATTACTCTTTTTCGCCCCCTGATGGCCATTAGGAAGAATGCAGATCCAGGCACCTCCGCTTTGGCTTAACTGTTCAGATCTCACTGCATGAACGTTAAAAGCAAAATACTGATGTCTAAGGAGATTCAAAACCTTCATTCCTAAGACTCTCACTTGTGTCTCCTGAAACACACTTTCACAGGGATACGCAACAGGATGCTTTTCAAGTCCTTGTCGGAATGTCATTAAACCGCTCTAAAGACTCCTTTGATCGCCAGGGAATGTCTTCAGTCGGTTGACGTTGTAGTCAATTTAAGTCGGCCGTCCCTCAAACCGGATCGGATGCCGGCCGTGTCTCGCTCTCGCACCCGTTCCGTTCCGTGACTTTCCACGGCCGATTGAATTAATGTCGCATCTGCTCGTGTTGACATGAGAAAACCTGCGCTGATATTTTGGTGCTGTCTGTTTCTGTTGGGCATCCAAGCCGAGACACTCAGAGTAGCAGGTAGTGTGGCCTGGCGTGTGTGTGTGTGTGTGTGTGTGTGTGTGTGTGTGTGTGTGTGTGTGTGTGCGCCTGTGTAGGCCACATGGCTAGGGGGTAACAATGTTAGCAACAGAGTTGATAAGTTCACGTCCGCCAAACACACACACACACACACTGTAATGGCAAAATAGCCTTCCTTCCCCGACTGTTCACTCTTCTGAACTTCCTTAAATGGATTTATTAGGAAATGTTCCGCGAAGGTTTTATGCATTGCCTCCTAGTAAAAGCTCAATCAAATTACATTGCAGTGGATACCAGCTTCGAATAGACAAACACAACACAGCTTTATAGTTGTTGGAGCAAAAAAATTATAAATACAAATATACTGGGTCCGTTCAAAGGAAATACTCTGAAAGCCTCGACAAAGCGACACTCATTCAGGATTTCACAGAGGTCATCTCAGGCAGGTCACATGCACATCTGCCCCCAGCGTGCTTCAGTTACCTGTCACACGTCCTGCACTAACTGTCAAATCCATAGAGAATGGTCTGATGTCTGGTCGCTGTGGAAACGGCGTTTCCTTTGTGTGAGAACAAAGTGAACGCATTGTTTGTCCACAAGAGGCGGGGAAACTACTCGTTGGGGCTGAGGGGGTCTCCAGCTGGGATGATTGCCCCTCCCCACCCAGTTTTTGTTAAAGCCCCGACTCTCTCTCCGACGGGGCCCCCGGCACTGACCCCCAAGAGCGACTGCTCATAGTGACGAATTTGCATATATATATATATATATATATATGGCTTATACAGATCACTTAGACTATCATTTAATCTAACAATTCACAACTGGCAGATAGTAGAACGTTTTTGGAAATCATGCTACTATTCCCTCTCCCAAAACGCTGCGTTTGGAAGGATCTGCCTTCGCACTAGAGACTCACATAAACCCAGGCAGCCATCAGTTCAGGACGGTTCTGGTCCTGTTGTTTGGTCCCACCAGAGTTCCATCAGAGGCTTTCACAGCAGCCCGAAAGGTACCAGGGCAATCAGTTACAATACACATTTAACAGACACAACCATAACACAAGAAATGCTAGTTTAGGTCAATTGACGCTTGGAACTTACTACCTTTTCGTTTAACTCACATAAGTAATAATTTGTCATTCAAAAAACAATTAAAGGCGCACCTAAGACCATTCACCACTTGACGTATTCTATTGCTTTTTAGTCATCTGATTTTTCTTTTTCTTTGTATGAATTTAGTCGAATTGCATAACATAACATATATCTGATCCTTCGACTGCACTGTGCATCTGACTGCACTATTCTTCACTTTGTTGTACTATTTTTAACTGTTTGTGTCACGATATGTTTTCTATGTTTTTGTATGTATTGTATTTTGTCCTTTCTGTGGACCCCAGGAAGATTAGCGGTCGCTAAGGCGTCAGCTAACGGGGATCCAATAAATAAACTAAACCCGTGTGAATATGAACCGGACACTGGCGCATGTTTTGGGAGGATCGGGGCCCTCATCATCCAGCATCCAGGTTGACCATCAGGTAATGCCTTCGTGGTTTCCAACCACATATGAGTGTGATGGTTGGCTGTCTAGAGAAAGAAAGTCAAGGAAGTATACGTGAAGCTCTCATTCTCCGTCTCGCCCGAACGCCGACGTGCTTTAGAAGCTGCAGGTGACGATCGGCCACCGCGGCGGCCTATAAACAGCTGGCGGCCAGCCGGGTGTATCTTACACAAATATAGATATTTTATGGCATATGGCACCGACAAAAGGCCCAAACGCATTGGGCATCGATGCTTAATACAGTTCAACGACTGAGTTACATTGGAGATGGGAACCCTGAGCTTCATTTGGGGAACAGATGAGCGCCTTTTTCTCCGGAGAAAGAGCGATCGCAGCGATGTCTGTCTAGACACTGATGCCTCAGAGTCATGCTGGGAGTGGGAAAGAGAGAGGGGGGGGGGGGGGGCATCACGTGCGTGTGCACAAGAGCTCTGGGGGAAAGAAAGCCAACAGGCATCCCAGCTGTAATTAGCCTAATGTTGCTAGTAGGCTGAGTGCGATGCAGGCTGAATGAGAATGGAGCGAAGTTCACAGCGAGGTCACGAGTTCAGTGAGCGGCTGCAACTACCACACACACACACACACACACACACACCTCGTACACTGTATATACATTCACACACTGATAATGCATTGGCTGAGACACACATGCATGTCTGTCAGATAGTTGGAGCGTCTGGTCAGTGTCACTGTGGTCGGGGCGGAAGACACTGATAGTCCTCTGTGCCACAAACTGACCTCAGTACTGCAGAGCAGCAAGACTCACACACACACACACACACACACACACACACACACACACACACACACACACACACACACACACACACACACACACACACACACACACACACACACACACACACACACACACACACACACACACACACACACACACACACACACACACACACACACACACACTCACTGCCATATTATCTGCCCCGAAAAAGCTTTTTAATTCTGCCGTTTGCATGTCGTGCAGCACCGTGTTGCGTAATGACAACAAAACGATCCTCGAATCCGTTTCTTTGTTGTTGCCGTGGCAGCGATCCGGTTTCGCCAAGCTTCAGCGATCCATGTGACACGAACGAAACTTTCACTCGGGGCCGATTTATGACCTTTGGAAAAATGCGAACCTCGGTAGCTCCATTAAAACTCAACACGTCGTGTTTTCTCTCACAAATAAGACATTTAAAAAATTAGCCGAGTTTCATTTGAACCTTTCGTCAACTTTTTTTTTTTTTTTTAATCAACAACTTTTAGCTGCAGGGGTATGTAATTTCTAATTTGCGATAAGTGATGTTTGACTTTTCAACTCGGGGGGGAAAAGGGACGGTCAGTGCCGGTCAATACTGGAAATTGCTCTTTGGTTATTAAAAAAGGGAAGAGTTCAAGGGATTTGTCGTTTAGAGAGTCCAGGCGCTCGGCCAACCTGGAGCCGCATCAAAAAAGAAACATCGAATCACATTTCAGGAAACAAATGAGTATAGGTTATTATTAATCCTCTTATTAAACGTATTAAGTAAGTCATCTGAGAGGTGAGAAGAGACGTGCACCCCCAAAAAAAACTTCCACGTACAGAGACGGCAGCGCCCTGAGTTGCCGTGATGGAGAGTGGGAACAAGGTCAAAAGAGAATGGCCACAAAAGTGATGGAGAGAGAGTAAGATGGGTGGGGGGGGGGGGGGGGGAGGAGGAGGAGGAGTGACGATGCGTCCCTTAGTCCCTTCGCCTCCTTCCCCCTCAGCAGCCCGTTTGCTTCTTACCGTCTCGAGAAGCGATGTGCCGCCGCCCCAGCCGGCGCTCTAATGTCACGTTGCCGGTAACAGTAAGCAGTAATCATATTTAAGGAGTACGGGTGGGGAACATCAAACAAGGGTCTTTATTATCCGGCGATCCTTAATCCGATAAGCTGTCAGCACTTCACTCTGCAGCAATGCTTTCAGAAGACGAAGGAACGCTCTCTGCTGCACAGGAATAAGGGAGAGAGAGAGAGAGAGAGAGCTTCAGTCTGGCTAGAGTCTATCTCTTTCTCTCTCCCAGACAAATCTGGATTTAGCTCTGTTATTGTGTCTGTCGGGTTGTGGGTAATTAAATGTAGCTGATAATTTGATCTTTTTGTCTGGTGTCTATTCTTCCCGTTCTCACAGCCGCCGTGGGAGACTGCGCTGTGTGTGTGTGCGTGTGTGTGTGTGTGCGTGTGTGAGAGATCAGACTCGCTCTCCTTCTAGACGTCTTCCAATTAGAAGGTTAAACAAAGGAAAGTGTTGAATAGCAGCTTTACCCCACAGGACGCAACAACAAAAAAGAAAACGATAGGGAGCATAGGCTGACCCAAAACACACACACACACACACACGCACACATACACACACACACACAAACGCACACTACAAATAATGGCTGCATTATCCGATATGCCCGGTCCTGTCTTTCTTTTTAATGATTTTTCTGCTCCATTTCTGAACTATACAATTCAAACTTATTATTATTGTTTTTATTATTATTGTTGTTTTTATTATTATTATTATTATTATTATTATTATTATTATTATTATTATTATATATTTGGATAATGATAAAGTACTGTGTCATAAAAGTTTTAGAGCCAAGATGATTCCTCTGCTCTCACTGTTCCTCCATATGTTCTCCCATTGCTATGGCAACGTGTTTTTGTAATAAACGCTCGTTTGTGACACTGGGGTGGCCGGAGTAGCCACGCGGTAGAGCGGGATGAGAGAATGGAGAGAGCAGACAGGAAGCAATCAATCAACCGCCATCCCCCCCGGCACGTCTCGCCACCCCCCTTCTTTCTTTATTAAACTTCCTCTGAGTTGACCTTTGACCTCGCCGCTCCCAGCTCCCCACGAGCTCTAAAAGTGAAGCTTTTTGCCTTTTGAACCCCGTCTACAGGCTTTCGCCCCGCGGCTGACGGACTAAATGTTCCTCAGTGCTTTTCTTTCTCCCCCCCCCAACCCCTCCATTCCCTTTCTTCGCAGAAATAAACAACTCACAATGGCTGACCTGGGAGCAGCAGATTACGGCTGCAGTGCAAATAAACAATAAAGGGGAGAAAGAACAATTTAGAACATATTGTGTATATATGATCGTGATTACTTATACACGCCTCTTTAAAAACGGGACCACATTCATTAGCGTGGACACAGAACCATTTCCTTCAGGACAACTTGAATGACTTTTCCAAAACTTTTATGATTTAAGTTTTTTTCCATGACTTTTCCAGGCCTGGAAATGACCTTTTTAAAATTCCATGACTAGTCCAGGTTTTCCATGACCGTACAAACCCTGGAATATATATTATTTGTACAACTCTTTTATTGAATGTGTGTTTTCTGTTTGTATTTGGTGGGAACTATTTGTATGTCCTGTGTTGCGCTGGGACTCATTTGATTGCAACAATCTCAGGAGAACATGTGGTTGTAACTAGTAAGTAAAAGGAGATACCTAATTAAAGTGGACCCATTCCCTCAAGGTTATGTGCAGCCAGTGAGGTACGTTTATGTTTTATGTTAATGTTTTTATGTAATGTCAACGCGAACCTTGTTTAAATGTATTTTGTACAGTTCGACGGTAGATTGAAGGTGGATGGTGACGGCGGTTAAGCGAAGTGCGCCCGCATCCAATAAACATCTATCAGCAACGAAAGAACGACGGTGGTGTAATTATATCCTATTGTAAATATAGCAGACGCAAAGTAAATAAAAAGCTGCGGAAGCATTGTGGGTAATCTCCAAATATTAACTCAGAAAAACAATCACATTTAGGCCTATGGCATTTTCAATATATTGCCACGAGGGGACCGTGAACAACAAATTGATTCTCTGTAACACTTTGATCCATTTGTTGTCCAAAAAGACATGTTTATTGATCTAATTGTGGCCGATACATTGAATCATGACGAACAAAGTCAAGTCTAGTGGAGAGCGCGAGACGGTACGGCACCGAGGCAAACGCCGTCCCAGAATGCACCACAGAAGATCAGCTGCAGCCTGTGCCGCCATCACAACGACGGAAATGTCAAATTTAAAGTTCACCGCAACACAAACCGACGCTCCCGGCCCTCGATATCTTTTATTGGTCGCATTATTATATTTAATTGCTCTCCGGACGTCGTTGATGTTCTCGTGGACTCAAAGTAACTTCACGTTTCCTTCCCTCGACGACCGCCGTCCTTTGCGTGCTCTGTTTCTGATCCCGTGGTTGTGGGGATCGGGGAAGGGTGAAAATGCTCGCCGCATATTTCTGGTCATGCACAGGGAGCACGCGCTCCACCACGGAGAACCCGTGAGGGAACACACGTTCCACTGCTTTCCAAGAATGTGGTATCCCTTTGAATCCGCCCCCCCCCCCCCCCCCCTATCCGCCTAAATCCCTCCCTCCTCATTGTGTCATCCGTCTGAGGAAAACAAACAAACGGGAGAGAGAGAGAGAGAGAGAGGGACTCCTGGCTGGCGTGCAGCTTGTTTGAACTGATACAGGAGAGTGTGGAGAGGAGAGCTCTCATCTCACCCCTTCTTCCATCTCGTCAAACCCCGGTTTTAAATTGAATTTAATGAATCAATGTATCGCTCTTTTATTGCTTTTATTTTTGTTCTTTGTTTAGTCTGTTCTATCTGAATTGCTTGTACTAGGTAGGTACACACAAAAATCTATAAATATCATTTTGAATTATATAAAAAAAAGAAATAAGTTCCAATTGTTAATAGTTGTTTCAAAAAAAATGTAATAACAATAAACCTCAAAGAAATAAGAATACCTTTTAATATGATTATCTGATTTGTTAAACAAATCTAAGAAAACACTTTGAATCTGTGGACTACTGCCTAATAGTCTTATTATTGCCATTTGATGATAATATCTAATATAATGTAAGCCTGAATAAATGTATTATTTTAAACAAAGGTTAAATGTTCAAGTTTCAAAAGGTGCCTCCAATTTATTTTGAAATGCCCCTGGAATTTGTTTTTCTTTTCTTTGTCGGGGCTCCACAGAGACTGAAACATGAGATGATGGATCATTCATATCCATAAACCCCCAAAATATTTTTTTTATTAAAAATATGTAAATTTCCTACCCTGATTTTACATGTTTAATATATATTATAATAATGATATGCATGTATTATGAGGAACATTAGCTCTAGTTGAAAAGAAACATTTATAAAATCTCACCGCGTAACAACCGAGAAAAACAAAAACGGTTAAACCGGGAGAAGAAAGAAAAATCTAGTCTGTGATAACCGACAGCTCAAAAACAACTTCACAAAGAGCATCTTGATCTACACAGTTATACGTCCAACATCCTGCGCACTCGAGTAAACAAACGCGTTGCTGACGAGAAGTTTCCGGGTGCCGTGGCGCTGGTGTTTCCAGCGTGTTACCAGACCAAGAGGCCTTTCGGTTACACGGTATTAATCCGATTACGCCGATTACACTCTCCTGTCCACTGCCCCCCCACTGGGCCCCCGAGGAGGAAGGTGGAATAGTGTCATTCCACCGGCGGTCAATTGACCACGAGCCGGCCTGATGGCCTCGGCTCGGCGCTAGTCAAGTGGACAGCCACGCGATTGTTCCGACGCTGTAAGCCGAGGCGGCTATCATGTGGCGGGGCCCGGTGTTTGTACCGCTGGCGTCACCGGCTCACGCGATTAAATGTCACGACACCGAGTCAGGGTGCAGATTATCCACACACACACTCACACTCACACACACACACACACACACACACACACTGTGTGGCTCCAATGAGGCCGGCATCACAAGGAAGACTAACAGCGTTTGCTTTTATTCACCACTTCCCAACGTTGAGTCCATTTAACCTGAGAGTTGTAGTCCTTTAACCCGAGAGTTGTAGTCCTTTAACCCTCCTGTTACCGTCACATTTACTAACATATTTTATCCTCGCAATTAAAACATCCAGAAAATTATTAGAATTAATATTGTTTCCCAAGTTTAAGTGTGAGGTACTTTATGTTTGTTTGTTGACGACCTAAACAGCCCTTTAAATATATAAAAAAGTTGATATTTCTTATATGTTTGACACAGTGAAAAACAGCCTGGGGTCAGATTGACCCCAAAGAACATCGACGTTAAACATTGAATGAGGTCAAATTGACCCTAAAGGTCACAGGAGGGTTAAACATCGGCGATCGTAATCACAAAAGCATTTCTTTCTTCAACAAGAATACAGTATTTCCTAAAACTTTACCAACGTCAAATGGGTGTCATTTGTCGGTTGTTATATGTGATACTTGAAGGTATCATTGCTATAGTATTACAAATCTGTCAGCCAACGATGGCCGTGTAAATGTTCCATAATTGCTGTTATATTATACGTGACAGAAGCTGCTGTGCACTCTCTATATTGTTTTGTTCATTTCGTGTGGTGGTGTAGTATAACGGCAACGCGATGGTGACGCTCATCTGTTGTTTGGTCTGTACATCCATTTATCTTGGTATAATTCTTTATGAGCTCTCGTTTGCACCATCTGGTGAAGATGTTAATCCGTGTGCTTTGACGATTCATCTCTTTTCCTAATCTCATGCATCTTCTCGTCCAAATGACGCGATACGACGATCGTTTTTTCTGGGAAAAACAAATCTGCCGTCGGTCTTACGGAGTAGCCTCCGGGGCGCTAAGGCCAAGAACTCGGGGGTTTTGCGGCGTAGCCGGCGGATATCGGGAGAACAAATACAGAGGCGTCCTTTTCCATGCGCCGGGCCACTATTTTCAGTCCCGATAGCAACGTTGAGTTGCAGTTGAGAGACCACGTCTGGATTAATAACCGTTTGTCAGCAAATTAGAAAAAGGCTGTATCATCATCATCATCATCATCATCAGAAGACAGGGTTCTCTTTTGCTTCCCACTCAGACGGTTTACCTGCATGCAACCGACGTTCGCTCAAACGTGATTCGTTAATACTTTAAACGTCTAATTGTGGAGAAAGAAAGACTTGAAAGTGTCTCCTTTATTCTTGACCTTTGGGTCCACCTGGAGCTGAGGGCTTTGACCCCACTGACTCTGACTCTTGGCCAGATTATCACACTGATTATCAGATCGGTCAGCTCCCTGAGACCAACGTCCAGGACCAAGTGGATCTTTTGTAGGATGTCATCTGATTTGAATCTGTGTATTGTGATGAAGTGCACGTTGCCACGTGTCTTTTACATTACATGTCGTTAAGCTGACGCTTTAATCCAAAGCGATTTACAATCCTGTGTCAATCATACAACGTAGAGACAATCAGGGTTAAGTGTCTTGCTCAAGGACACATGGACTAGGGCGGGGATTGAAACTCCAGCCCCCTGATTGAAAGACGGACCTGCTACCCTCTGACCCACGTTCTCCCTCGTATCTTGTCGTATTTATACACGTCTGAGCTCTAACGTTAAAGGAACCGTGTGTAACATTTAGGGAGTTTAATTGGCAGGAATGGAATATAATATGCAAAAATGTGTTCATTAATGCACCTTAATGTACACTTTGTTTAGAAATGTTACGTATTTCAACCATTTGCTTGATTCTTACTTTGAAGGGTTATTTGGGAGTTTTTCCTGGTCCGATGTGAGGTTTTGGGTCAGGGATGTCTATGTGTACAGATTGTAAAGCACTCTGAGACAAATTTGTAATTTGTGAAACTGGGCTATACAAATAAACTGAATTGAATTGAATTGACCGTTGAAGAGAATGAAAAAAAGTCAGTTTGAGATATTTCATTTCCACCCACGGACCTCAGTCATGTCCCAACGAGCATCGGCGGGCCGAGGAAGACTCCGGTGGTCAATTTGTTTTGTATTTTCTGATAAGAAAAAAACCTGTTAAACCAAAAGCTTCTAGAACAAGTTCATGCCAGGCAAACGAGTCCATCCCCTGATCAATCGTTGATCCTTCAACTTCTATCACGCTGCACCATCCATCCATTCCATTATTCTGCCCTCATCTCTCTGCTGTAATCTCCAATTCGGCCGTCCCCGGTGCTTTGTAATCTGCTGTAATCTGACGGATTAACCTCGCTGCGCTTTCTCATCAGCGGAGGGCGCTGGCTCTGAGCCGCTCCTTGACAGTCCGTGCAAATGCGAGCAAAGTTCCCTTTGTGTTGGTGTGAAATGAAAGGACCAATAGGGAGGGAGGAAACAACACAACCACGGATACATCACACAGAAATGAAAACATGTTTTCAGTTTGTAGCAGAAGAAAGGAGGGGCATATCTCACCGCAAAATCAAATCAAATAAAAAGACAATCAGATTTAATTCAATATGCACAAGAACAATGACAACATATTATAAAATCTGGTATCATACCGTTTAGTACAAAATATAACACGTCCAGCAAGCAGCTTCCAGAGTTTGAAGGATTTATATTTTGATATGTGTGAATGTACAAAATGAAAGACGTCAAAACACACACACACTCACACACTTCAGAGAGTGGATTAACTTCTTTTGGAGATGTAACGTTAATTAGAGTGTGTGACAGCTAACACCTGGGATGCCATATGAGGGTCTGCGAATGAAGCACAGAGGCACCAATTCACATCAGTAACAATACATACGATAACTAATTAATCATTTAAAGGAAGGTTTAAAAACACACGGTTCTCTCATCTGAGCTCACAGACAATGAGGCACACATTGTTGTTGTTGTTGTTGTTGTTGTTGTTTTTAGATCCATACATCGACAACAGATATTGCTAATACCTGATTCAGTACAACTTTAATGGGACGGTCCCGACGTGGTGGTAGTGGATCGCTTGCTTATTCAATTTAAACAGAATGAAAATACAAAATACAAAAAGCAGAAGTGAATGTCCTCATCAAATATGCATCCGAGCAATTTGGAAATAGGACTCCAAAACACACGCAGTAGTCTAGGAAATGTAATATCGCTCTGTTACGATCCGCCGGGGAAAGACTAACTGCATTAGGGCTGTTGTTGCTGTCTAATTACCTCCTTCATCAGTTCATCCCTCTTCTTCTCCACCTCCATCCACTCCTCTTCTTCCCATCATTTAGTTTCTACAACTCATACCTCTCTCTCTAATCTCCCTCTTTCTTGCTCTTCCTCTATTGTCCCTCTGCATGACTCGGTGACATCAGGCAGCCTGCCAAGTCACTGTACACTTCAATTAGAGGAGGGACCTTGGCGCACGCACACACACACACACACACACACACACACACACACACACACACACACACACACACACATACGGGCACCTGTCTTTCAGCTAAAAGCTTTGTAAGCTTCTCAGTGAAAACCAAAAGGCTGCAAACAGACTGTGTGTGTATGTATTTGTGTGTGTGTGTGTTTGAGTGTGTGTTTGTGTAAGTGTGTGTCTGCCATTTGGAGCGTGTCCTCGAGTGTGACTTTCATATCAGTCTTGGTAATCTAAGTCATTCTCTCCGCTGCATTCAGATACAATAGAAAGAAGGCACACACACACACACATAAACACACACACACACACTCACAGAGACCAGATGGCTGAATAACACCAGCTCTGGTTGGCTCTTTGTCCTCCTCCATTCTCAGTCTGTATATATTTTCTCAGTAGTTCTCGATTGCGTGTCTGCTTATCGGTTTGTTTGTGTGCGTGCGTGTGTGTGTGGGGGCGTGCGTGTGTGTGTGTGTGTGTGGGGGGGACGTGCGTGTCTGTGTGTCTGATGCTTCTGAATTCTAAAAAGGTAAAAAAAAAAAAAAAAAAAAAAAAAAATCAATAGAATCGTCTGATGCGGCTGACCAGACAGACGGCAAAGCCATTCAAAAAAATGTAAATAAATACGATTTCTTTTGCTCCCGTGCCAGATCAGTTAACGAGCAGAGAGCGGCGGAGCGAGAGGAGAGCAGGAAGTCGAAAAAGGGAGAGACGTGGGGAGAAAACAAATCATGTTTAAAATATATATATTGCAAAACATTCTAGTGTTTCCAACCAGAACGTGAGAGACATAAAGTGGATCCAGTTTCTCACTGGGGCCTCGCCAGGTCATCGCTCCATCTACTCTTTTGTATCTTTGGTTTCTAATCGGCCAACCATGTTCGTCTGGAGCAATCAAAAATCTGTGATGCTCAATTAAAAATAATGTTTTGTTACTTTAAAACCAGGGTCATATTGTTATAGTGTTCCCATCAGCTATGTTCACATTTTAACCAAAACAAATGCTGAAAACTGGAGAATTAAAGCCCCAATTTTTTGTTTTCCCCTTGTAGCGCCCCCTTCAGGTATTTAACGTCTACTTCAGTGTGGTAAATACCCAGTTACGATAGATCAGGTGTGGTGAGCCATATAGGGCTCTTCCGGTGACGCATATGGCTCTTTTGACTTTGAGTTTAAAAAAAAATAATCTCCGCCCGCCCCCCTGTAACTTTCTCTCTCCTCCAGATGACAGCAGCAGTAATGTCAGGTCCCTTTCTTAAAGACGTCTTTGTTATTTTATTAAACTAAACGTCTGTTATTGGTCGTCTCCACAGCAGCATGTCTCTCTGTCTCTACGTCGCGTAGCGGAGCAAATAAAAAGTCCCCTGTGAGGTGGCCTGGACTATGTGACGATGGTCATCACTGACAGAAAGCAGGTCCAAGTACCGGGCGGCTACAAAATCTTACAGAGCGGAGTTTTCTCCCCACAGACCCCCGATGGCAGTGACGGAGTCTCAAATCGCCATATTAAAAGTCATTGTAGCGGCACCATTTTTTTAAAGCTGTTATTTTAAGGTACAATTGTTACATAGCGGGGCTTTAAGACAAGCAGTGGAAGCCACGTAGATATCCGATAGCAGAGGCCCTTTAACAGTATTACAGTTTCGCGGTACGCTCCCTGATCTCTGTTCTATCGCTCCTCCACGGCCTGAATGTGGTCACTTCTGCTCCCTGGTTGCAGATGAAACCAAGATGGCGACAGTCAAAGCGGCAGTCCACAAACAAGTGTGTGAAGCCACGACGACTGCGCCCACTTGTTCTATACGGTCTGCGACTGTATCGTTATTTAAAAAAGAAGATAACAATCAGTGGATTATATCAATATCAGGAAATGCAGCTTTAAAGAATCTAAACTGAACTAACCAGAGAAGACGACGACACACCAAATGCCTGAAAGGGAAAGTATCTGAGACCTCGGATGTAGCCGAGACGCACGCATGGAAACTTAGGGTAAGTAAGCGTGTGTGTGTGTGTGTGTGTGTGTGTGTGTGTGTGTGTGTGTGTGCGTGCTGGAGAGTGAAGGGTCATTGTCCTTGATTGCAGAGGCCTCTCGAGACATTAGACGTTCTTCGCCGCAATCACAACGTTCGCAAACGTTCAAATCAGAAATCAGGAGGCTTCTGGAGAGCCGCCAATCGATGATATGATAAACATCATCAAGAGCGACGCTCCGGCGCTCCGGCGCTCCGGCGCTCCGACGCTCTCCCTCGCACTCAAACTCCTGGTTTTCCATGTCATTAAGTCTCCTTGACCCCCGCCAACTCACTCTCTGTCAGTTACACGCACACTGCAGAGGGGGCACACTATAGAAACATATCATGAGAGTTAGACTTACATCGTGTGTCACCCATCCCGATGTTCACCACACGATAGAGTGGCTGTTGGAGCTATTTATTTCCTATTAGTTATTGTATTGACAAGTAATAATGTTGAATCATTGCTTGATATATTACAAAAGCTTTTTGTTATGATATTTTTATTAATAATAATAATACATAACATTTCTATAGCACTTTTCATAGCACTCAAAGATGCTTTTAGTCTAGTTAAATTAATTGTTGTTGTTGTTTGAATATATTCAGTCTGTTGATTGTTCACTAATTGGGTAACAATGTGGGCCCCTGTGATTATATGTAGGAGTAGACAGGTAGGGGACCAGCATGCACCTGGGTAGGCCTATCCTATGGTTCTTTACCAGCGAATGAGAGGCGGCGTGAGGAGTTCCTTTGTTCTTTGGTTTGATAGCTTGTTTTGTTTAATTCAATAAATGATCAGAAAAACAGAATCCTGAATGGACAATACTTTCTTTTGGCTGCGTGAACCCCAAACCAACAGTCAGGAGCAATTTGATTTAAGTGTGTTTTTGATTTATTGGACAAATGGCCACTACAGTAGCTTCCACCCTGATTCTACCATTGTTGATAAGTTGATAGAAGGGTATGTATGCATTAGTGTGTGTGTGTGTGTGTGTGTGTGTTAATGCACAGACAGATGGGGCAGTCTAGAGGAACAGTTGATGAAGGCTTTACACTGCAGCTGGCCCTTTCTCTTCCCCTAAGCAGCAAACACACACTCAGAGATACAGAAAAGGGCTGCTGGCACTATGTCTGTCTGAGCGTGTGTGTGTGTGTGTGTGTGTGTGTGTGTGTGTGTGTGTGTGTGTGTGTGTGTGTGTGTGTGTGTGTGTGTAGTGGGCTGTTAGTGTGGCAGCTGCCCTGGCATCAGGTGGGCAGCTTCCATGCTACACAAAGAAAGCACAGCTGCTGTAATATGTAAACACACACCGCTTCCTACATTAACTGATGAAGATGAGCTCACACCCACATAGACACACACACACACACACACACACACACACACACACACACACACACACTCGTAGGGAGTGTGAGATTCCCCTACATCTAAGGATCGGAATCTCTCAGAGACAGACAGATACACACAGTTGCACATGTGCAGACAACAAAATGGACCCTGTGCAGGCCTATTAAAACACAAACACACACACAGTCTCCATCCTTTCCTACATGTACCCTCTAATCAGTACACACACACACACACACACACACACACTCGCCCACGCGGGCTGCGTCTTTTCTTGATGTGAAAGAGATTAACAGAGGAGGCAAAAACACACCCTGAAATGTTTCTTCGGCCCTCTAATCACACATAAACACATATACACACACACACACAAACCCATCCAGGCCACATCTTTTCCTTGATGTTAATCACCTTCATTTGTTGTTATATTTGCTGAAATTCCCATTACATCCCGACAGCGATCCATAAATCAAATGCTCTGACAGTAAAAACATTATTTATTTATCCTGTATCTTGTATCTGCGGCCCAAATGCTATGATTGGACAGGTGCAGTATTGGCATCTTCCCCTCGATAACAGTAAAAGCATAGACGAGACACACACACACACACACACACACACACACAGCTCCCCCTCACCCCTCCCCCCCTAAAACATGCCAGTTGTTCTCCAGATGCACGCCAGCTACAGAGACACATGTCCGGCCCTGACCTCACGTTTCAGCCGCTGCACGTTTTCCACGAGAAGGGGTCGGCCGGCTTGGACCGGACGCCGGTCAGCAGCCCAGCAGCTGTCCGGGCACATCGCCGACCGTTGCAGAGCGTCTGCATAGTTGTCTGGGTCTGCTGGTCGGCTCCTCCCGTGGCCCCGCATGGCCCTCACGGTGTCTTAAGCCCAGGGGTTAGGCCGGAGGTTCTTAAACTCCTTTGGGCCCCACCACCAACAAAATGGTCAATGCTGACTTTGTGTGACTCCTCCATCTGTGCTCGTTTCAGATCATAGAATACAGAAAATTGCAATCACTTTCAAGTAAACCAAATGCACAATCACTTTGTTAGAAACAATGCAAAAAAGTTATATATGTGCAAAAAAGCCATTCAAATATTTGGCAATAAAGAGTTTTAGACTAACATGCAACCTGGGCAAAACTAAATTAGTGCAGATATACATGTAAATCTTTATTAGTATTAGTGGCTGCAATGAGCTTTCTTTTTTACTCTTTTTTAAAACAGGGTTGCAAGCTTGAGAGGGCCATACTCAATTCATGATCAATGTTGAGCTTTTGTTTTGAAGGACAACAGCGGAAAAGCCCATCTCAATTCATGCTCAATGTAGAGCTTTTGTTTTGAAGGGCAACAGCGGAAAAGCCCATCTCAATTCATGCTCAATGTAGAGCTTTTGTTTTGAAGGGCAACAGCGGAAAAGCCCATCTCAATTCATGCTCAATGTAGAGCTTTTGTTTTGAAGGGCAACAGCAGAAAAGCCCATATCAATTCATGCTCAATGTAGAGCTTTTGTTTTGAAGGGCAACAGCGGAAGATCGGCTTTTGGCTAAACGCCAAGAATCAGCGAGTCGGCAATAATTTCGGCCGTCGTGTAACCCGTTAACGGCGTGACGTAAACGCGTACACGAAGGTACGGGCATTTCACCGTGTATTTACTAATTTGTATTAGTTTTATGTGCGTGTACTTTGAACACGCACCCAACATGTAGTACCACTGCGCCCCACCAGAGGGGTGCGCCCCACAGTTTGAGTACCACTGGCTGAGGGGGACCTAGATCTCTGGAAAGCATAGAAATGGACGCCCTTCATGGAAACAAGGGAAAAGGAGAAACACAACTAATAAAAATACTAATACTGGCAACCAAATCATTCCTGTAATCATTATAGGTAATTTAATATATATGAGCTTAGAAATCGAGAAAGGCTTAACTGGACAACAATAGACTGAGAAGAACACAATGGGACGTCATCCATTGGTTTGTGGACTGACATTTACAATCACCAAGTTCAGCATTTTGGCCATAGACAAGAACCAGAACAGTTCAACATGCTGAATAAGACATTTTCAGGCGAACAAATTTCACAATAAACTTCATGAACAGAAAAAACTAAACAATAAAAGGTGAGAATGTTAGGCGCACCCAACCACTACCGAATTGCGATTTATACGTGTCCAAAAACAGAGGATCTTGCCTTGTTTTCGCACGTCTTTGCTTCATAGCAACCGAAAGGCCCATCATTTTGTTTCCACGACGAAAGTCTGACTGCAGATGTTTAGCTCGGATTAAATTCCTCCCACAGTTGATAGGTTTAGCTGTGATCTTTCCCTCCGTCTCTTGACACTCACAAAGCCTTCCCACTTATCAAAGATTCATTAGCTCACTAATCCATCCATCCCGCTCTCCATGCACATCGCCGGTCCATTAACATGGAGCCATATTCCTCCGGAGGGGCGGCTGGGATAATGCCCTGCTCAAGGACACGGGGGGTAACGCATATGAAGCGATAGCCCGCCTGGGAATTGAACCCACAGCCACGGTGGCACATTAGCAGGTGGCAGAGATCCTGCAGTAATTCAGATCACTCTGCCAGTTCTGCAAAATTGACTATTTGTGCATCACTCCATCCTCATTTGATGCTGCGCTGACTTTCCTCCCCGACTGTCCATGTGTCTCCTCCTATAATGAGGAACACCTGGAGAATTCAGATGCAAATGAGCCTGGAGGAGACATTTTAACGCGTGGCAGCCAGTCTTAGGTGTAGTCCCTCTCTGATTCATGTTCACGCTAATGCCTTCATTTCCTGTGAGGCCGTAAAAAGAGGCAGGAAGAAGGACTTTGATGTCCTTAAAAGAAAGCCACTTCAGATGCGCTTCAGAAGGGAGGCGTTTTCCAAATCCTCATTTTCCGAAAAAGCGTCTAAATAGTGGAGCAGGATTAAGCTTGAAAAAGCCCAGAGATGAGTCAGCGCTTTTTTGTCTTCACATCCGGATCGCTCGTTGCGAAGTCAGTGGGTTTTGTGAATGTTTTTGTTATTACATTCTTTGGTGGGATGCCTGAAACGAGAGTTGCAGTTACCACGAGACGGAGCGGTTGAAGCGCTCGTGCGTCGTAACATCGTGCGGCCGGTTCGAACGCGTTTCTTTCCCCTGGGTCGACGTCCCATTGAGCGACAATTTAAAGCCGTCCTGACGCAGCTGTGTGGGGTCACTTCGGTGACGTTCGCTTGCACAGACGACAACTTAACATATGTGGAACAAGGTTCCTGAAAGCTGCAGGTCAGCTGAGACGCTCAGCTCCTTTAAATCCAGCTTGAAGACTTTTCTGTTTGCTGCTGCCTTTAATTGATTTTTCACTACTGCATTTTATTTTTGTAACTGCACTGCAACTTTTATTCAATGTTCATTTATTTTTGCTTTTTGACCGTTTTAATGTTTTCTTAACTGTTTTTGAATATGTTTTGATGGTTTTATGTGAAGCACTTTGAATTGCCTTTGAAATGTGTGTGTGTGTGTGTGTGGGGGGGGGGGGGCACAGAGAGCCATGTGGATGCTCCGTCTAATCATCTACAAGGATCACCGTCTGCGTTACATGTCCTCATATCTGTTCATCTCTACCTCTCTTCCTCTTTGTGTCCCTCTAAGTCTCCCTCTCTCTTTTTTGTGGTCCCAGGTTGACGTACACTAATGTACTAATGGGTGGAGGAGATACGGAGAATGAGGGAGAGGAGAGAAGGACAACACACACACACACACACACACACACACACACATAGATGAGGCTGGAAATTCTCTGGGGGGGGGGGGGGGTTGTGGGCATCTCGCCCACCTCGGATGGAAGAGATGGAGCTGAAGGTGACACATGAGCGAGAGAGGAAGTAGAGGGGAGGGGGGGGGGGTTGTGGACGGGATAAGATCTGAAGAGAGGGAGAGCAGCAGCGTGTTAGCGGAAGAATAGGATGATAATTTACTCAAACATTAGCATCGCTTATAGTGGTAGTATTATCTTTGTGAGATGTACACACTGGCGCTCTCAGAGAAGCTACACACACACACACACACACACACACTTTTATCTAAAGAGGATCACACTGACGTATGCGTGTCCACATAATTGTAAGTACACAACGACACATGCAATCAGTGTGCGCGCCACACTGAAACTCACACACACTTCAAGCTCCAGGCATGAACGACGCCACTGACACACACACACACACACACACACACACACACACACACTTCACAAAAGTGTCTGTGTGTACGCCGTGAAACTAATAAGACATTACACTACTAACTTCTACTTAATGGGATAAAGATGGAATTAGAGTGAGCTCAGGTGTTGCGATCATCTGCTCATTATGAAGGTTGCATTGGAGAGGAGAGGAGCTGTAGCAGACACACACACACACACACACACACACACACACACACACACACACACACACACACACACACACACACACACACACACACACACACACACACACACACACACACAAAACAGGGCCGGAGACAGCAGCCCGATCCGAGATTATCAATCATCTTCGCCAGCATGGTGTTTTTGCCATTTAACCGGGCTGAGCAGCCGATGCGCCGCTTCAATCATCGTCAGCCGCTCTAAATGCTAGCGCTAATTAGCATTCACATGCTAAATTACCTCCCGTCCCATGTTTCCTGATTAGGCTTAATCATTCTGACAGCGAGTTCTACTGGTGAGCTCGTGGAGCCATCGGAAACCTCCGGGAAGAGGTCCAAGGACGCTCTCGTCCGCAGGACACCGGGACCGGCAGAGCTGGGGTCCTGCGAAGCACGCGGCTGAGACCGCCGGTTCCCATGACGATGGAACGGTGGCAAGATAATTCACAGGCGTTGCAAATTCTCCTCAGATAACCACCGTTTCTGTAAAACGTTCCCTGTTGCCTTACAAAGGAATTCAAAGGAACTGGAGAGGAGTAGAAGGATAGGCAGACGGTGTGTGTGTGTGTGTGTGTGTGTGTGTGTGTGTGTGTGTGTGTGTGTGTGTGTGTGTGTTGAGGCGTAATGCTTTTATATTGATCTCCATTAACTAAAGAAGGACCGTAAACGAGTGAAGGAGAGACAATACTTTTATTAAATTAAATTAAATTGATAAACGTGTGTGTCTTTTCAGTTACGGTGCGCTCACTTGCAGCGTATGCCGGCTTATATTTTGAGCGTCATTCTTTTAGAAGCATATTGATTATTTGAAACTCAGCGTAAATATATATATGAATATAACACATTTCTATCAGTTTTTGCAAAACTTTTGAGAATTTTGTTTTTTCAGGATTTTTCCAGGCCTGGAAATAACCATTAACCATTTCCAGGACTTTTCCAGGTTTTCCATGACCGTACGAACCCTGTGACGTCAATAATAACGCCGTTTTTAGATCGAAGGATGGAGAAACCAGTCAGTGAGCTACGATGGCCTTTGGGTTACCTAAAAATGCAAAAGGCTGACTCTAGATCAGGTGTTTGGTTTGTCCGCTCTGGGCGACTTGTGAAACGTGGCCGACAGATGTGGAGGTGCTCATTCTAAGCTGACGGAAAAACAACAATTCTTAGTTGCAGGTGATTAGCTACTTGAGACACAGATATGATGATGTCCTGAAGTACGGATCTAATGAGGACGGTCATAGGTGGCGTTTAAATTACAGTTGGAATCTGGTGGTGAGATAAAACTTTCACAAAGGATTCAGACAATAATGACGAAATAGAGGATTACTGGAAGGGCACCTCCTGCCAGTAATCCTCTATTTTGTATTTTGGACACTGTTCAGGGAAAGTTCAATGTGAGAGTGAGGGTGGTACAGTACACAGGGCAAGGTAGTATATATATATACGCAAAGGTGACCGCAGGGCCAGAGAACTTGTGTCTAACCGGTCCCTCGCTTGTCTCCGTGTCTCAAGGCGGCAAAGTGCCCAGCGCGCTGTCAATCAACCAGGGTTGGCACGGTTACCGCACCAATCGGCCCCGTCACTCAGGCTATCTTCCGAGATGGAAAGGGAAAAGTAATTGGATTCGCTGCTCACAGGGAAATGATGAAATGACATGAAACCGCACCCACCCTCCCCTACCACACACACACACACACACACACATTTACACACCTATCCACTGCTGAGTACCCCCCTCCCCACCTCCCCTGTGTCTTCATTGTGCTTTCCTCTTTTTGTTTCTTGACTGGAAATACTTGAGGCTGTTGAGAGTTCCTTGTCATCTCGCCCGATGCCTTGTTCTCTGCAGGTAGACAAACGGCGCCACGAAATGAGGAGAATGAAAGAATTCCCAGGTTTTCACTGAGATCTGAAGAGGGTTTATTCAAATGTCGGTAATTTTACTTTTTATTAAGGATGTTTCTGGCAAACGGCGCAGAGAGAGGCGGCGTTGCCCGTGGTGCAACTCCATGCTGTCGAAAAGCTTCCGGTCCGCCGCCTGGTCCCGCGTCGACAAAGTGATGCACTGTGGGCGTTTCTTCAAACGGGAATATGTTTGACTTTGAAGCGCTGAGCAAAGAACAACAATGTACAATGTGTAGACATATGCTGCTGGCAGGCGTGAGGCGGGCGGCTCTTCACGAGGAGAGGGGAGGCCTGTGTGACAACGCTGGAGCTGTTCCCTGCTCCATACAGCCAGACTCCACCTCTAATGTCCCGCGTCCTACCGTCCATCCTTCAGCCCGCCTCAGACACCCCACCCCCCCCTCCGCCTCGTGTCTTTCATCCTGCGACCCTGAGTCTTGTGTGACGCTTTCTAGTCGGTCTCATGTGAAACAGAGAGATGCATCCAAGCTGCATCCGGCATGACGTTTTTAGCTCATAAGAGCAGCGCCGCCGCTCCCATAACGTAGGGCACCAAGTCCTGAGGGGGCGCCAAAGAGTAGGCAACTAAAACAATAATTATAATGCGGATATTATTTCAGTATAGAGTACAGGTACACGTGCAACCAAATGTGTTTTCTGCATTTAACCCATCTTTAGTTATTAAGGAGCAGTGGGCTGCAGTGATGCGCCCGGGAAGCAGCTGGAGGTTCAGTGCCTTGCTCAAGGACACTCGATTTGCAACTAGTAGCGAGAGCGGGGATCGAACCGGCAACCTTAGGATTGCAGGACGACCCCCTTACCCCACTGAGCTACAGCCGCCCTTTTAGGCATTTCGATTACAAAACAGGCATAGAAAGTGATATTTAGTTGCTAAAAAACAACATGGCGAGCAGCAGCACTGCATAAGACTATTGTTAGCTTGTGTTTGCAATTTTTCCAGATACCGCACAAAGTCCTGCATAATCATTTACAACAATAATAATACTTATTAGCTTTTTCAAGAGCTCTCAACTGGATCGGAGAGTCAAAGAAAGAATATAATATGTATATGTATATGTTCTGTCCCTTTAGAAAGCAGCATTACATCGTAGCTCCCTCGTTTTGCAAGCGGGTGGTCATCGAGCACCGCTCATTTGTTTTATTATTTTATTATGTATTTCTAAATGTGGTCATTTGAAAATATCAACCCAAGAAATGACAGTGACACGCACAGCCAACACACAACAACAACCAGGGTTCTTACACATGTTGACCGATGGATTTCCAGGACTTTTCCAGGACTTTTCACCAAATTTCCATGACCAAACTGAAAATCTCGATATAAACATGAACATTTTAGAAAATGTTGCGTATTGAGAACGTACGCCGGCTTATATTTCGAAGATGTTAATTATTTCAAACTCGCCGTAAATAACAAATTTCCATGACTTTTCCATGACTTTTAACCAAATTTCCATGACCAAACTGAAATCTCGGTATAAACATAAACAATTTAGAACATTTAGCGTATTGACAGCGTACGCCGGCTTAGATTTTGAGCGACTTTCTTTAAAAAAAACTTAAACTTATTAATTATTTCAAACTCGGCATAAATGAACATGTGATTATAACACATTTCCATGACTTTTCCAAAACTTTTATGATTTAAGTTTTTTCCATGACTTTTCCAGGCCTGGAAATGACCATTTTGAAATTCCATGACTTTTCCAGGTTTTCCATGAGCGTACGAACCCTGAACAACAACGTAGACATGTGGAGGGCGCTAAGCGCATACATGCTGTGTGAAGGCATTCGGATCAGTCACGCTGATGACGTGTGTGTGTGTGTGGCGTTACGGGGGAGTCAGGCGGGACGCGTCCTTGGAACCGTCACACTGTGGGATCCCTAATGAGGGTGCATGTGGGCGCGCACGTGAGCGTGAGCGTGCACGTGCGCAGACCGCCAGCAAGCTTTACATTGCATTCGGGCCGAGGAGTGCAGTTAAACTCCCAATGAACAGCAATGATAATAAAAAGAAGTAAAAGACGCACACGTAGCCCGTAACCGTCGCTCGTCCCATCTGCCTCGCTCTCGGCTTCTCTCTCATCCCGACTCCCTCCCCTCTTCCTCCCTCCGTTTCGGTACCAATCCAGTTCCCGTCATTTAGGAGTCGCCGTCCAATTTAGCTGGGAGGAGGGAGTAGACCTTGTTTAGAGACCCCCCCCCCCCCCCCAAAAAAAAAGGATCGCATCCTGTGTCGCAGGAAAGACTTAATTAGGCACCGGCGGACGTAAGCGCCTCGCGAACGGCGTAATTGTGCTGATTTATTGTTATTGCCGCCCCTGTACCGCCAGCCCTCCCCGCCCCCCGCCCCGCCCCCGCATGCTGCTGCAGCATCTGCATTGATCGACACCCGGGACACCGAGCGCCTCCGTCCTCCTCCCGACTTCACCTTCCTCTTCTCGGCCTCCCGGAGCACAGGAAGGCACGCCGGCTGAGGGGAAATGGGATTCCGATCGGCGGGGTATCATCCAGGATCCGCTGACCCCCCCCCCACACACACACACACACAAGCTAACCCAGCACAAATCATCCATCTGCACACACACACACGTACACACACACACACACACACCAGCATAGGGGTCAGGCACAAGGACTAGCGGGCCGGGTTTCAGTCGACGTGGCAAAACACTAGAGACAGGAAGCCGTGTAAGGAGGCACGTGTTTGTGCGCGTTTGTGCGTGTTTGTGTGTGTGTGTGTGTGTGTGTGTGTGTGTACATGTGCGTGTCTGAGCGAGCTTGCACATTATCATATCCAATATAAAAGCAGTTGACAGCAGCATTACTGCGGCAGACGTTCCTCCGGCTACGCGGAAACACAGGGGCCTGACGCTTAAGCTGTCAAACGCGTATGAAGAAGTGTAGCAGCTGAACGTTACGCACGCAGTCTGGCTCCAACGGGGGAGAAAGTGCGACGTAAACACAAACACTTCCGACCCGAAGCCCTCCACTTGAAAGCGTTCCGAAAATAATTTTGGAAAAACTTCAATCTCAAACCAAGCTGACAGTGACATGTGGATGTAACTTCCTTTCCACTATATATGAGGTAATTACCAATGTATTCAAACAATCACGAGTATCATTAGGTGACTTTCTTTTGCTTTCTTTTTTCAGTTTTCTGATTGTTGGTGACACTCGTAGGGTTGGGTACCGATCCATTATAAACATGTTCAAGCTCAGTCTGATATCCGTTTTTTTGTCAGTGCGGCCTCGAGAACGGCTTTTGCAGTGAATATGGCCGAAGAGGTTTTTAATGTCCTCATTGTCAATCCTCGTTTTGAGCTTCTTTTGTTTTAAAGTATCGGTTCAGGCACCGGTATCGTTTTAAAAGTAGCGGTTTAGCAGCGGTATCGGAAAGAAAAGAAACCGATACCCATCCCTACACTCGTATGGAGATGTCCAGCAAAGGATAAAAAGAGGAGAAAACCCAGAAGAAACAGAAGCGGCTCAGACGGATCTCAGATGAAGGAGCGGCTGATTGGCACACACACCCTGCGGTCTACTCAACATGGGTACACGCACACGCACACGCACACACACACACACACAAACGGACTGCGTGCTGGGCGTACGCTGAACATGGTGGGAAATTACCGCTTGCCTGTGATTGAGGAGAGATTTCCGAGGCCACCGAGCATGAGAAGGCGAACAGACACACGCACACATCTCCAGAAAAATAAATCACCAGCAAACACCGGGCCCCCTTCACCTCGAGGGAAGCACAGGAAACCAACCGCACACCTGGAAGCCACTCGGATACACTCCCTGGGCTCTAGCAGCGCTGGGACTAGACCACCAAACAACACTGGCAAGATTAAAAAAACACACAGCTTGGGTTTGTCAAACAACAGTAGCTCCACACACACACACACACACACACACACACACACACACACACACACACACACACACACACACACACACACACACACACACACACACACACAGCTTCATGGGAGAAAACAAGCATCTCTCCAAGGCCTATTTATATATATATATATATATATATATATATATATATATATATATATATATATATATATATATATATATATATATATATATATATATATATATATATATATAATTTTATTTTTTTAAAGAGTGAGAAGCATGCATGTGTGTATGTGTGTGCATGTGTGTGTGTGTGTGTATATATAAATAAATATAGTGCTGTCTACAATGAGATGTGATGACAAAACCATTTGTCAGCAATGTCAAAACCAATGACCATTGAAAATACATAATGAAATGACACAAAAGTGCTTCAGAGTGAAAGTGGTTTTCTGTAGAGCATGCCACGCACACACACACACACACACACACACACACGCACACACCCACACAAACGCATGCACACACGCACACGCACACACACACACACACACACTCTACTCCGGCAGGAGCATTTGAATCCCCATTTATTTCACATTTTTGATTAGCTCCGTGTCGAGAATCGCCAGAACGCACACGGCCAACGGCGCCTACCTTCTTCATGCGCCCGCCGCGGGTCCCCGTGAACGCCACGGTGTGCCCGCGGTAGTCGTAGGCCGTCACGGAGGTCATGCCGTCGTCCTTGTCCACGTAGAGCGGGACGCCCTCGATGGCGGTGGTGCCCCCTAGAGGCTGGTTGAAGTCCTGGCCGCAGAAGTTGTCGTCTATCTGCAGCGGCTGCGAGGGAAAGGGGGGGGGGGACAAGAGGAAGGCCATTAACTCAACCATTCATGTTTTTTTTCTTTATCCTTCATTAAATCTCTTCCCCGTGAGACCGACTTTCATTCTTAAAGGAGGAGGAGGCTTTTCGGGTCTCGCCCCGGTGCAGATTTACTGACAAATCGCCACTAAAATGAACTTCAGTTTCCTCCCCTTTCAAATAAAAAAAAACAACTTTTTATTGAAAAGCAAACCGATAGAAGAAGAGCACAGACAGCGACGTTCGTCTTCCATTAGCTCCAAAGGCACGATCCGTCCCGTGTGTACAGTTTTTGCTCCCGTGATTAATGCCCTCCCCTCCATTCCAGACTTTGATTATTTCATCGTACACGATGTCAAACTAAGCAATTAAGCATCTCCGCGCGGTTTGAGCGGACGGACGGCTGCTTGCTAATGTTGTAAAATATTGATTCCTTTTGTATACGGCTTTGGCAATGTAGCTTCTAATAAGAGACAAGCCAATACAGCGAGTAAATCAAATGGAGCCGGGAGCAAAGACAAGGAAGAGAGAGGGGGGGGGGGGGGGGGGCGGGGCGAGGGGGGGGGGGTGCAACACACAAGCAGGACACTGGAGGAGTCGACAGAGACATGACAGGAAGTAAATTATAGGTCAGATTAGCATATCATAATCAAAGTGTCTGGTACGGGCACATCGCCACGCTGATATGTTGATATGTCACGCCTGATTTATGAACGTGTGTGTGTGTGTGTGCGTGCGTGTGTGTGTGTGTGTGTGTGGAGAGGGGGTGGTAGGCATGTCATTAAAAAGCATGCGATAGCCGTGTTCGCATCAGGTGGCAGAAAATCGGCCGCATCTAAATTACCGCGGCGACGACACACGCGAGCGCGTTCGCGCAAACATGTGGAGCGACACGCAAACATGCGCGACTCGTCTTCATCAGACAAGTTTACATCCGTGTGTATATTAGAGGCAACGGGAGGTTTCCTCTAATATAGTATAGTATAATATAGTATAGTCCAATGACCTCAGGCGTCTCGAAATGTGTCCATTTCTAGGACTTTAAACCAAATTTCCATGACTAAACTGAAATCCCGGGACAAACATGAAGATTTTTGAGAATTGTGCGTATTGAGAGCGTAGGCCGGCTTATATTTTGAGCGACTTTCTTTAAAAAACACTAATTATGTCAAACTCGGCGATTATTATGTGATTATTACACATTTCCATTACTTTTTCTAAACTTTTAGGATTTCAGTTTTTTCCATGACTTTTCCAGGCCTGGAAATGACCATTTTAAAATTCCATGACGTGGTTTTTCATGACCGTCCGAACCCTGGAAATAGGATGATTACATTCTGGATATTAGGGGGTGCTTCAAGTGTCTTTTTTAGGGAGGGGGGGAACGAATGTCAGCCAATTGATAATAAAACCATGTGGCCGAACTACGTGTGTGAGACCATCGGAGCATTAGGACCCAGGAGTTCTGTCAGCATCCACCAAAAGTAATCAGGCACCGCATCTGTCGCTCTGTTTCAGTACTCTGGACAGCACCCCACACACACACACACACACACACACACACCCACTTGTCGGCTGACCTTTTAACCGGATGTTGTGACGTCAAAGGGTGAATGAATTAAAATAGCCGTGCACTAAAATCATTCCCCATCATATAACATGAAATACAGAATGTCTGGTTTGTCTCTTCAGTTTACGTCACATGCCTCGTCCGCACGACATGATTCACTGGGAAAAAATATAATGCACACACACACACACACACACACACAGAGCACGACCCAGCCTTTCCACGAGACACAAATTAGCATGCAAGCTTTCCCCTTGGTTCATTAGAAAACGCGTCGTCTCCATAGAGACTAATCAATCACCGCTTTCCCACCCAAACGGCAAAGCTGTCAGGGGAGAGAGTCTGTTTGCACACATAAGTGTGTGTGTGTGTGTGTGTGTGTGTGTGTGTGTGTGTGTGTGTGTGTGTGTGTGTGAGAAAAGAAACATGGCCTTTTAGCGATCATTGTGTCACTTATGCTAGACGTCCAAAGGCCGCCAGACGACGCGGCAAAGTTGAACTTCTGCGGACAAAGAGAGAGAGAGACTTTTGTTTCTTTTGCGTGAACGTGCGGTTTTAAATTATGGAACAGTTTTAGTAATCAGCGAGGAGGGGAGGAGGACAAAAGGTAAGAGATGTCAAACTATTCATAGTCCTACTCATTTGAATGTGTTGTAGCTGTGTAATGATTCCTTCTGGTCACATGACATCTATTGGTCTGTCCATCCTGCAGAGGGATCCTCCTCTGTTCTCTCCTGGAGGTTTCTCCCCCTTTTTTTCCCCGTGAAAGTCTTTTCTATTTCTTGGGAGTTTTTCCTGATTCGATGCGAGATCAAAGGTCAGAGATGCCGCACAAGTTTGAAGCCCACTGAAGAGAATGTGTAATTTGTGATATTGGGCTGTATAAAATAAACTGGAATGAATTGAATAGACAGATATGACGAGGAGGGAATTACTAATAGTAGCAAGCGGGGGAAAGAATGAAGAAGCTGGGCGCGGCTCGGTGAGTATGAACCCTGGTGTCGGGTCCCGGCCAAACAGCTTCCCTCGTTTTTTCTGATGAAGGCCGAGCAGAGCCAGACCTCTTATTCATTTCTTTCCCTCGTTTCCTGTGTTTCCATCTTCCTTCCAGCCTCCTGCTCTACTCTCTCTTCTCTGTCGCTGCATAGTTCTCGTCTTCTTCATTTCCTTCATGTTTTTCCTCATAGGTTCCCTGGGACCGGCCCGGTGGGAAATCATGTCCGTCCTAAAGGGCTTTATCTTGTTTTTTTCTTCCTTTATTTATTTTTCTTTTTTTTGCTTTCACATGCCTGCAGCTCTCTGAGACCATCTTTCCTTCCTTTAAAAAAAAAAAAAAAAAAAGCATTAGCAGGATGATGATCCCGGACTTGAAGCATGTAGAGGTCACGTGATCGTTGAGATAAATAACTAATTGCAGTTGCAGATGTCTTTCCAGCGAGCCGAGGATGAACGAAAAAAAAGACATGGCGGTCAAATGCGAGGTCACTCAACGGAAACCCCGTCCGTCTGCGCTTCTACACGTTCTCTTGTAAAAAGGCCCAAATCAGAAGTTTGAAGGAACCGAATTATAACAGCGGCTCATAATTACACAACTTAGCCGGGACGTGTTCACGCCGGCGCCTCGCACCCGCCGAATAATCTGCGCGCCCCGTGTCTGTGGAGATGTCTGCCGAGATCTCGTGCGCGCGGTAGCGAGATCTGCCGGCACGGCGAAGGACGCTAACGGTTTGTTATGTTTCGCCTGACTTGCATCATTACCGACGAGTCAACAGCTCACGTCGAGGCACAGTGGAGCGTTCAGCCGACGCGGGATTTTTTTCTCTCTTCCCTCTCTTGCTGCAGACGAATTGCGGCCTCACAGAGCGGAGAGCTGCTGGCTGACGTGGGCGGGGCCTCGCAGACGTGCGAGTCCTGCAGCCTGCGGCGCTCTGAGGCCACGATGACGCTCTAACTCAACGGCCCACTTTATAAAGAAGAAAAATACAGGGGGAACTGCATTGTCCTTGTTATTATTAGGTGTCATCTAACACTCTTTTACCCTCCCGTTACCTTCACATCTACTCACATATTTGACCCTCGGGGTCAATTTGACCCCAGCAGTTAAAACCTCCAGAAAATTATTCGAATTTATATTGTTTCCCAAGTCTAAGTGTGAGGTACTTTATGTTTGTTTGTTTGTTGACGACCTAAATAGCCCTTTAAATATATAAAAAAGTTGATATTTCTTATATGTTTGACAGCCTGGGGTCAAATTGACCCCAAAGAACATCGACGTTAAACATTGAATGAGGTCAAATTGACCCTAAAGGTCACAGGAGGGTTAAGGAAACTATTACCATCTCACCCAGACAACTATAACATTAACACAACAGAATAAAGTTAACTCTCCTTTTGGCAATCACAAAAATGAATGTTTGTTTGATCCAAGACGTTATTTTGTGAAACAAAAAAAAAAAAAAAAAAGAGCAAACTTTATGTTGCGAATATTAATAAATGCCAGCCACCCCGTCGTTAAAACACATAAATGTCACGTCATCAGGGCCTGATTCGAGCGGCTAAATCATACTTCAATCATCCGCTGCGTGACTCCAACAAATGTAACCGCTACTTACGGCTCCTACTCTCTGCCACTGAGGCTTGAATTTAAAATGCGCACTTGAAGAGCCGCGGCGTCTTCCATATTTATGTTTAAAAGGCTATATGGCCGAATGGCCCGGGGGGGGGGGGGGGGGGGGACAGACCTGAACTGTGTCACAACATAAGGCTGCAGGCCTCTTTTATTGGGGCTTTTATACGCTCGGCGTAGCTGCTCCCTGTTGGCCATAGACCCTGACCGCACTGTTATTATTACAAGCTATTGCTCATGCTCAGGACACTGTACATAGCATTACACACACACACGCACACACACACACACACACACACACACACACCTTTCTGCTATTTTCAGGGGGTTAGACAAGGACAGAGTCCCCCGTGTTGTCCTTGCCGAAGACCTCTGCTGTACACAGGCGCAGGCTGGCCCCTGGCGACACACACACACACACACACACACACACACACACACACACACACACACACACACACACACACACACACACACACACACACACACACACACACACACACACACACACACACACACACACCCCTGCCAAACTCTTGCTGGGTGAATGATGATGGTGCGATGAGGGAGAGAGAGAGTGGGGCAAGTGAGATGAAGAGAAAGGAGAGGAGATGAGGAGGGAGAGAATAGTGGGGAGATGGAGAGGAGAGACAAAAGGGGGGAAGGCGGAGGGGTCAACGGCGCTGTGGCCGCCACTAATGAGCCCCGTCCAGGAAGAGAGGGGGGCTCCAGGTGGGTGTGTGAGCGCGTTACCACGACGCCAAACATTCTTTTTTTTTTAGAAGAAGAAGAAGAATAGAGATTGGGAGCGTTCTTTGTGTGGTGTGCACAAAGTTTAAAGAAAACTTGGTTTGTATTCATAATTTAAGCCGGGGGTGGACAAACAATTTGGATTGAGGGTTCGACGAGGGAGCAAACAAGAAGTTAAACTGAAAGAACATCTGTGTTTCCAGATCACAGAATCCCATGTGCCACATAGTTTGCTCTCCCCCATATGTCTGCCTCTCCTTAATTCATAATTGAGTTCACTACAAACACTGCATGGAGTTTGTGCCCACAGAAAATATCACGATAGTATGTAATTAAGTAGAAACAGGCATATAGAATACAGAAATTGCCATATATTTGGTTTCTGTTCTACTTAAAAGGTTACGATGCAAATGTGAATGAGACGTAAATCTGTAAGACGGATATGAAGATAAAACAAACGGAACAGGCAGAAATGGTCGAACATCTAGCATTTAAATTAGGATTTAAACACAGTGTAATGCAAAGTGGCTGACGCTCGAGCCATTTTGAATTATTTACTGATTTATTTGTATTCACACGGGTCATTTAAAGTTGCTAAGCGAGCCGTAGTGAGGCATCCTTTCATCTCCATCGGTCTGCAAAGGTGAAGAGTCTGAGATCGGTTCACTGCAGCGGCGAAGTCTATCACAAATAAAAGTGTCCACGGCCGTCGAATCAACTTAAATAGTCTTGATTTATTTTTTTCAAAGTCTCTTTGCATTTGCGGGGAGTGAGATGTTGTCGACATGCTCTCATGAGAGCCAAACGTCTCAAGAATCTCCTCATCCGATACCGGCATAAACACATTGCTACAATCCCCCGGAGAGTGTGTGTGTGTGTGTGTTGTTGTTGTTGTGTCTTTCTGTGCCTGTGTGTGCGTGTGTGTTAAACATAGCTCGTGCCACGTTCCCACGTGAGAAAGATAATGCTGAAGCGCGTGAGAGTTGTACTACTGAGACGCGGCGGCTGATGCAACGAACAACAAGCCTTGCAGAGTGTAAATCTGTGTTTCATTATTTGAGTGTGTGTGTGTGTGTGAGAGTGTGTGAGAGTGAGTGAGTGAGTGAGAGATGCGCGTGCTGTTTAAGAGCTGGCGTTGTGGAAATGTGTGTGTTTTTAAAAAAGAATAAAGAACGGAGATGACGTTGTACTTTCAAACTTGAGATGAAGTCAACAACACACATAAAATCGCCCTTGCATGTATACGCATGCACACACACACACACACACACACACACACATGCACAAACACAAACACACATGAACGCACACACACACACACACACACACACACTCCTGGCCTGCATCCAGGTATTTGTTGTGACTTGGCGTTGGAAGCGGAGAACAGCTCTGGTTGGCCTTTAGTTTCCCCCAGTGAGCCAATATCTGCTCTCTAATTGGTTGTTAATGAGTGGGTGTCTGTTGGTGCATGTTTGTTTGTCAGTGAATAGGAGAGAAGGTAGGTTGTCTGTGTGCGTGTGCGTGTGCGTGTGCGTGTGTGTGTGTGTGTGTGTGTGAGCATGACAGAGGAGGGGCTGCATCAGGGATCTGAAACATCTGTCTAACAGACTGAGACACTTGAAGCTTTGACCTGGCTAACTAAAAACACACAAAAACACACACAAACACACACACACACAAACACACACACATTCACACAAGTGTGCATACACATTCCATTGTTCAATGTGAATTTAGTGCCAGTGGAGGAAAGTGTCCAGCCGCAGTAAGATATAGCCACACCCACACACACACCCACATACACATATATACACACACACACACACACACACACAGAGTGGACTTTGTGCTGACATCTGGCAGTGCAGTCTGCTCTAATGGCAACAGAACTACGGGCATCTGCATCTCACACCCACACACACATGCCGTCACTCGCACAGACACACACACACACACACACACACACACACACACACACACACACACACACACACACACACACACACACACTGCCCGCCTTCTCTGCCTGCAGTTGGCGTCGTGGCTGTCGGAACGATTCGTCACGTCCAGCCTTTGTCACTCGTCTCCCGGAGGAAGCAGCTCGAGTGTCTGATCCGAGCGTCCGGTTGCCCGTCACGGACGAGCCGAGCAGCGGAGCGGCGGGGGGGCGCTCGTCTGGTCTCACCGTCTAAAAAGGGCCGCGTGGAGGTGGGTTTCCCCCCCGGTGGCCGTATGTAGCAATGCAACGCATTACCTTTGCATCTTTGAGCAGCATCCACTCGAGACTGCAAACGTAGGCAAACCGAGCGAAACACATATATATATATATATATATATATATATATATACACACTTGTACAAAATACAAACATATTGCACCAGTTTGAAGCTTATCTGCTGCTGGCAGTAAAAAGCCAGCAACGACGAGAAAGGAGACGAGTGTGGGGAGGGGAGCCTGTACATTTATGACACATTAAAGCGGCAGTTTGACTTTTTATAGAAGAGATCCGCCTCCTTTTAGTGCTCCTTATTGCGTTTTGCAACATTCTGCTTCCCCGAAGGGAAAGCAACCAATCAGGAGGCGAGGGGGAACGCAGCTGTCACTCAGCGCTCATGAATTCTGATCAAGCTAAGCACATGAACATGATTTGGGTCAAATACACGACGAGGAAATACACGCAGCAATAACACCACAACAAGGTGACAGACGGCAGCTTTCACCGCAGCATTCCAGGTTTGCCTTGGGAGGATGATTGCGTAGCGAATGTGCCCGTGTGTATGCACATTTTTTTTGAAATATATTCCTCCCAAAACATCGGCTTTGCAAATGTTTGAATTTGGTTCCCTGGAGGAAACACTGGCCGGAGGGACGTTTTCATTCACTCAACTCATACGGACCAGGTCTCACAAAGCTGCTTTGTTGGTCGGGCGGTACAGATGCTGTAGGAAGTATTATTATTTTATTTATTTATATATATTTTTTTGATTTTAAGGCAAGTACACAAAGAAAAAGTGCAATTGTGATACATTTAGAGTTTTTTCTTCCCCCCCCCCCCCTCAAGCATTCAAGTCAACAGTATCGTTCTTATGGACAAACTCCCTCCCCGACCAACAACCTCTTAATTGAGGGTACACAAAACAAAACAAATCCAAAAATAAACTAAATCTAATGAAAAATAAAAATGAATTAAGAATTAGTAAATGAAGTTATTTAAAATCAACGATACACGATAGCTGCTGTAGGAAGTATTATTACATCTTTGTTTTAACCATTGCAAAAAAAAGAGACATCTAAAGACAGGTCAAAGTACTCTTATCGGGCAGATTATCAAAAGGAAGCATCCAGATTCCCTTCCGATCAGTATTCCTGCAAAACAACTGAACATTTGGCATCCCCGCTTCTACTAAGACCACCGGGCACCGCTGGGCGAAGGAACAGAACAAGCCGCTATTGGCTGGATGCTTTCTATCTTTTGGTGAGCTCTTTTTTCTTTTTTTTTGGCCTTTTACTTTCCTGCAAGTTCATGAGTGAAGGGAAGGCACTTTGACATTTCAGCATCTGTTGTTTTGGCTCGGGTGGAAATGAGGAGCATTAAAATGGAAGAGATGGAAGGAGAGCCTGGCAGTGGGGAGATGTGCTTTGGTGGAACGAAAAGCTGCAGGCGAGAGAGAGGGAGAGAGAGAGGGGGAGAGAGGGAGGGAGAGAGACACTTCAGCCTCATAGGTCAGAAATCGAGGTATAGCAGGGATGCCAGGAGATCAATGTGTTTTCGGTTTCATCGTTCTCCGCCTTGATCCGTCTTTCTTGGATTCCTTCGTTCTTTTCTCTCATTCTTTTCCTTTGTGTCTTCCCTTTTCAACGCTTCCTTAACCCTCCCCCACCCTCCCATCCCCCCCTCTTTCTTTGATTGAAAGAATATGTGCACATGCGAGGAGCTGAAACATTTTAAGATGAAAAACATAGAAAACTTCACTGACCTGCAACGACCACGAAGTGTGAACATGCGTGTGTGCGTGTGCGTGTGTGTGTGTGTGTGTGTGTGTGTGTGTGTGTGTGTGTGTGAAAACGGCTTGAAGTTTGTCTATGTCGTTTGTGTATGAATTCGAACACTATGTGTGTTTTCAGTACCCCTTTTCTTCCAGTTTCAAGATGTCTAGCTGTCCTCTACTCGCCGACGCTCCGCATCTGAACACGCGAGTTAAATATATAAATAACTAGAACGGGCACTCGGTAGAGCGCATACCTTCCCATATCACAAGTTAGGGCATTGAATTATGAACATTTTGGTATTAGTTGCATGCCAATCGGATAAAAAAAATTGACCACGCTATGGTAAAAATAAGATTTTGACCTTTTCATGACCTTTGACCCGATTGATCCCAAAATCTAATCAAATGGTCCGCAGATAAGAAATCATCCCACCAAATTTCATGCGATTCGGTTTAATACTTTTTGAGTTTTGCGAGTAACACGCATACAAATAAATAAATAAATACACGGCGATCAAAACACAACCTTCCGCATGTCCAATGTGAAGGTAATGAGACATGAAATGCCCAGGCCGTTCAATATCCACGTACTTCTCAACAGTCTCACTTCCATTCTGAAAGTCTGTCCCGGTAGTGAAGCCAGGGCTCTGAATGCAGCAGGCCCCATCAGATCCAATATTGGTCACACTCAATATACCTTCAAAACACCTTGAACCACTCTTTGGGGATAATTGGTTTAATTGCAGAGTGTAAACGAGGAGGCTGGATGCTGAACGCGAGCCGCCGATCGCGTTAATTGCCACAATGGTTTAAAAAAAGAAAAATGACAAAATAAATAAAACAAGGTGGAGCGGATGGTGAATCCCAGCCAGTCGGTGCGTTTGGGATTTGCCGAATGCCGCCGGGAAAACCTTTCTATGTCACAGCTTTTCACGGAGGTGTGCAGAAAAATAATAATAAAAAAAAGGTACACAGAGGAATCCCAGAGAGACGAGCTCTGTGGGGGGAGGGGGGGGGGGGGGGCTCCGAGGGCTGCAGCGGTTGGCCGGTGAGGTTAATGTGGGGCGGCTCGCTTTACCCCAGATACCCTCGGCCTTCCTGGCCGGGTCGAGTCCACACGGAGGCTCCGGTCTGGCGCGTTGCCTTTCTGGCAGAGCACGCGCTAGTGCAGTGATATCTGAATACCTGCTGTTCTTTGTGTATTTCTTTTATGTGGCGTCCGTGAGGCTCAATGACTCATATATACAGAGTTGTTGTTTTTTTTGGCCTTTACCTGGCAAAGAGCATATCATTCACATGCAACCACATTTTAAAGTTATAGCATATAGTTTAGAGTACTTTACTTTGTTTTCCCCCTGTATATTTTGTATTAGTTTTACGTTTTTAGTATTTAGTTTTGCGTTTTATATTTATTTTTTATTAATGCTCTGATGTGCACCGCTGCTGTGATTTTGGAAATGTCCCCACAGTGGGACGAATAAAGGTATATATCATATCATATCATATATATCATATATTGTCACATCTAGTAATCACGTATCTTGTCCATACCAGACAGGCACTAAATGGTCACTTTACTTTTCCTCCACCCAGAACCAATGCACTTAATAAATCAGTAATGAACAGAGCCATTGCAAACTGGAATGTGCTCCCCTCATATGTGACCAACAAGAAATAAAAGTGATTTCAAAAGGAAACTTAAGGCAGCAATAATCAGAAAGGAAATTATCGTAGATTAGGTTATTATTTTAGGTATTCAAGGTATTATCATTTTACTTTTAATGGAAATGTTGTTTTCTAAGTCAAAGTGTTTTTGTGATAATTGACCATGCTGTACTGCATTTTACGTATTTGTATTGTTATGTATTGTAATGTCTTTTTGCCCGGTGTAGACTAATGGGGATCCTTAATAAAGTAAACTACACTTGTCCGTGTCGGGATCTGGAGTTTCTGTGTCTTGTGTCCTGTCTTATTTTGAAGTCCTTGTCTCCTATGTCCTCTGTTTCCCTGCACTTCCTGTCCCAGTGGTCGTCTCTCCTGTCCCTGATTGTTGTGTCCAATCACCTGCACCTTCCTGTGTATTTAAACCCTGTTTCTCTCATTCCCCAGTGGTGCTTCGTACTGGTTAAAACTTCAAACCATGGTGATCGTGCGTGTTGGACCTGTCATTTTCTACTATTCTCTGCGTTAAGAAGATTTAAGTTTCTGCGGAGCGGTGTTGGTGTCTCGCTCCTGTCTCCCTGGCTGCAACAGTTGACAGTCTGGATACGACTCATCTCGAGAGCTTGGATCGGTACCCTGGGGTCGGCACTGGACCTGATCCATGCATATTCTACAGGCCCAGAATCATCCAGATGGAACGTGGCTCTTCTGCGTTTTGGCATTTGCTGCTTTTTTGGCCCCCGTTGACCAAATCGTGGGCAAACGCCTCCAGATCCTCCGCGTGCGTCCGAACCGAGCGCTCGCGTACCACGAGCCAGACGACGCTCTCTAAAGCGTGCCGTTCCGTCCGAGCGCCTCAGACTGTAATCTGCGTAATCTGAACTAAAGCCTTCCCCGACAGCTTTAATCCCATAACAACGGGGCCGCGGCTGAGCCTGTGAAACGCCGAACCGCGTGGTCAAAGCGAGCGGGATGAGCCCGGCGATACCGAACGCGACGCCCTATTAAACACAATTTCACGGAATCGTGAGCGCAACTCTTGTTGTCGGCCGGCTCGCAAAATTGCGATATCCTTGTGGTAATGAAACATGTCAAGTCGACGCCGCGGCAATTAGCCGCGAGGATGTCAGCTGTGCGTCTGCCTGCCACGCTCCGCCGTGTCGGGGTTTCTCTGTGTATTTGCAAGGCGTGTGTGACGATGAGTGTGAAGCTACAGCGGCGAAGATTCCTGCAGGGTTGGCAAAGCAAAGTATGAGGTTCAGAGTTTATTAGTCAGGTTTATTACTTCATCGGAATGAAGTGCAACGCATGTATGCGGGGCTTCCGACTGACTGCATTAATGTGGTAAAAGTGTTATTTGGCGGTTCACTGTGAACATCTGTGCTGGAGAATCATGTTTAAGATCCATAAAGGAACAGCCCGATCATGTTTTTGTTTTGGCTTTTTTTTTTTTTACCAATGTGTTTAGATGTAGATGATGAGATGGACACGAGACCTTGTGTGTGTGTGGTGTGTGTGTTTTTCATCTCAGATGTAAACTTTCCACTTTGTTTTTACAACATGAGCCGTTTGATGGCGTGCGCGCGTGCGTTTACGCACACACACACACACACACACACACACACACACACACACACACACGTGGAGACAACTGGTGTCACGGCTTCTGGTGAGCAGCTACAGCAGGGAAACCCTAGCCCTGCTCCAGAGACACTTACACTGGCGTTCGCACATGTGCACGTGACTAATTAACTCACACAAATATATAGGAGGAAAGAGACAAACGCAGCGTAAAACGCCCATCAATAAATGATTAGATGCTGGTTGGATGCTGCAGGTCAGCAGTTTGCCAGTGGGCTGCAGAGAGGACGGCGAGGAAAGGAGTGGAAACGTTACACTGGTGTAGAGGGGGGGGGGGGGGGGGGTCACTGGTTGGGAAGCTGTAGGAGATACGCATTGGACGTTGAGCGTTTTTCTCTTTTTTTTTTAAAGACCAGCATAGTTTAGGGGCCATTTATTTCCTAATTGTGACACGGTGTGCCCCCAGAAAGCGTGGTTTCTTTAAACCATCGGCAGAAAGGACGCAACGTTCGTCAAAGCCAGAAGCTGTAAAAAACGGTCATAATTGTCACATGTGACGAATGCTTCCGTCTTAAAAACGAGGACGCAACGAGGACGCCGTGATCGACTTCACTGTGACCAACGGTCACGTGACACCAAGGATTTGACCTTTCAAAGAACTCCAGGCTGCTGAACACAGATTTTTCCCCCAACATTGGTGACACTTAAGGGCACTTGAAACATAGATTATACATATGTTGATTATTGAAAAATAAATTGCCCCTTTTTTTTGGATGTTTTATTATTTGTGGCCTTGTAACTCTTTGTGTGTTCTCTCTCCTTCTCGCCATCATTGTGCCGTTTCCACAGAGGTGTCGGACAACAACAAAAAACACAGGGGAACGGCTTGGGGGGGTTCAGAGGGTTCAACTTGCTGCAGTGTCACTGCCTCTGATATCTGAGGTTAAAAAAAAAGGGTCACTAAAGGTCAGACTCACACAGCTTTAAGACTAAACAGCCGCCAGCTCTGAAACGCTCCAAATCCATGACGAGCCGACACTCTGGTGAGCCTGCAGCAGTCACGCATCCATCCGGGGAACAATGAGCACCACTGTGCACTCGATGTACTCCACGGCATGCGGTCCTGTAGGATCGGGAGAAATTCCACAAATACTAATCGGGAAGATTTCACAGCGCGGTGGACGCCGCGTGCTGCGGCCCGAGGCGGAACATCCCACAGGACTGGGGCGCCACGGTGAAGTGTGAGGGCTGAAGTCATTAAAGGTGTGTGTCACCACGCATCGAAATGTCCCAAAGGGTGCAGGTGAAAGCTGCCCCTCATCAAGAAGCGCTCCCCTCGGCGGGCCGTGTCCTAGACGGCGTTTATCCGTCACGCCACCGACGAGAGGCAGGGTTCTTACACATTTTACACAATGGATTTCCGTGACTTTTCCATGACTTTTCACCAAATTTCCATGACTAAACTTGAAATCTCGGTATATACATGAACATTTTAGAAAATGTTGCGTATTGAGAGCGTACGCCGGCTTATATTTTGAGCGACTTTCTTTAAAAAACCAAACTTTAATAAATTATTTCAAACTCGGTGTAAATGAACATGTGATTATAACAAATTCCCATGACTTTTCCAAAACTTTTATGGTTTAAGTTTTTTCCATGACTTTTCCAGGCCTGGAAAGGACCATTTTAAAATTCCATGACTTTTCCAGGTTTTCCATGACCGTACGAAGGCTGGAGAGGGAATTCATCCCGACGAGACTTTGGTTTCTGCGAAACGCCGGAGAAATGACCCGTGTGGCCCGAGGTGTTTTAGGCTTTCGGGGTTCTCTCCCCTGGTCTTCAAGAAACGACTCAATAAATATCGGGCCCACCGGGATGTGTGTCGGCTTCTGGGGAGGAAATGCAAGCGTTTTCCCTTCAGAAAACCTCGATTTTTGACTGCAGCGGTCCCCACTGCCCCTCCCCCCTTCTCTCCAGGTGGCACGGCAAACACGACCCGACTCTCCAGCAACGCTCCCACTAGAGGAGGGGTGTCAAACTCATTTCCACCGTGGGCCACGTCAGCATCACGGCTGAAACACGGTATGAACTACTCAAACATATTGTCAAATACCTCTCTGTGCATTTGATTATGGTTTATTTGAGTGTGGAAACATTCTACAAAAGAAAACGTCTCTAATTTCATAACAAAAAATCCATTTAATTTGAAACCTTTCAAAATAAAAGCGCAGGATATGTTCCTTAAATGTCTTTAAGAAAAGATAGATAGATAGATAGATAGATAGATAGATAGATAGCTGGATACTTTATTAATCCCGAGAGAAATTTAGGTACAAAAGGTGATCATACGTTTTTTCGAGCTGCCGGGGCCACATAAAATGCCGTGGGCCTTATGTTTGACACCTTTACATTACATCACACGTCATTTAGCAGACGCTTTTATCCAAAGCGACTTACAATAAGTGCATTGAACCTAGAGTACAAACTAAGAACAACAAGAATACAGAAAGTAACATTTCCTCAACATAGTCAAACTACAAAAGTACCACAATAAGAGATATTTAAGAGCCACTGAAGTGCTAATCTGTGTTTTAATCCAGATATAGTCGGAAAAGATGTGTTTTCAGTCTTAGTTTTAGACACCTGTGCACTAGAGCTTCAGATTGCCGTTAAGCATCGACTATAACTATGAACAAAGAGCCAGTCTCCCTGGTGATGGTCTGGATTACTCATGTAGCGTCAGAGGCATCGGTGTTGAACTGAGCTCGTTTCAGAAGCAGTTAAAAGTTCCTCGCAGTAACTTTAGGACCGTCTTATTTTGTAGGTATACGACAGTGTGATGGTCACAAGCGATGACTTACTGGCAGATAACCGCGCGGCGTGTTCTTTGGTTGTGCACCAAGCGGCAGACGGCGACTAGCTGTTGTGTGCTTGCGAAAGCATTTAGCAGCTGAAGAGACGGATATTTCCCCAAGGAGTTTCCGGGAAAAACACGAAAAAAGGAGCTAAAAGTAGAGTGAGTGGACATTGAACGGAGACTCGACTCGAATGAATGCTAATGCCGCTTCCTGCTCGATGTGACGTGATATGAGCAGGCATCTGCTTGCAAACGGTTTTGCACCACATCTTTGCGAGGCAATAATATGCCATTTACAGCTTATTCCCCCGGGCGGGAAAATCAATGACTACCTCTTCAACAACGCTCCAGAGCGATGTAACAGATGTCACTTCCGTCACTTAATTTCAGGACTTTTTGGGGGTTTGTTTGTTCATCAAATCAAAATCACTGTGTGATGCAATTCAGAGTCGGTACAATGAGGACCGCTACGGCATATTCTG